>JAUMJK010000521.1:0-36850 GCA_033558105.1 Coccyzus lansbergi | reverse complement strand
CCCAAACCCAAACTGCCCCAATTCCAAAGTGCCCCAAATCCAAAGTGCCCCAAGTCCAAAGTGCCCCAAATCCAAACTGTCCCAGATCCAAACTGCGTTGAGAGACAAGTCGTACTGGGACCTGAAGCGCCCTGGTGCCCAAACGCCCCAAATCCAAGCTAGGCTGGAACTCAGGCTGTCCCGGGAGCCCAAGATCCCCCAATCCAAAGGCTCCCGGACCCACACCGTCCCGTCCCGTGGGTGGGCGGTACCCGTCACCGGTTCCTCGGGGTGGGGGGTGGGGGGGTCAGCCCGGTCCGGTGCGTGTTCTGGGGGTGTCGGTTCTTACCGCGGCGGCGCTGGGCGGGGGCAGCAGCGCCGGGAGCAGCAGCGCCGGGAGCAGCAGCCTCCGCATGGCGAGAGCGGCACCGAACGCCCGGCGGGGACGAGCAGGAGGCTGCTCGGTGCTCCCACTCCCGTCCCGCCCGGTGCCCCCCCCCGCCTCCCGGGGCTGCCCCGTGCGCTCCGGTCCCGGCCGGAGGGTGCCCCCTAGCGCCCCATAGCTCCCGGTGCACCGGTCCGGGGGCAGCCCGAGGGGCGGGGCCGGAGGGGCGCGGGGCCCGGTCCGGTCCAACCGGCACCCATCGGGGGGCGGGGCCTGGGAGGGGCGGGGCCAAGACCCCAGGTATTACTATAGTGGGGGCGTGGACTGTGATTAAGGGGCGTGGCCTCAGGGGGAGGGTCCATGGCGATTGGTTGCCGTGGGGAAGGGGCGTGGCCATAGAGCTTGAGGCCACGCCCCCTTTTTGGACCAGGCCGTGCCCATACTGCGTACGCAGTATGGGCACGGCCTGGTCCAAAAAGGGGGCGTGGCCTATCGGCGACGGCCGCGGCGATTGGCTGTTGCCCCGCGGGGGCGTGGCGACGCCGCCGCAGTGTTACGCTCGGGGGGGCGTGGTCCGGACGGAGTGGGCGTGGTCTATGCGTACCCGGCCGCAACCATTGGCTGTCGCCGCTCTAGGGGGCGTGTCCCGGCGCGAACTACGTATCCCGTCGTGCCTCGCGGTGGGTGGGAGGGGGGGCGTGTCGCCCGGCGCGATCGCGGCGCCCGCGGCGGCGGCTCCGGCTGTCAGCAGCGCCCGAGCGGCCATGGGGCAGCGCGGCCGCCGGGGCCGCTGAGTCCCGCCGCCGCCGCCACCACCACCATGGAGCTGGAGCCGCCCGCCGAGCTCCCGGAGCCCCGCGCGACCGCCAAGGGACCCCCTCGCAACGGTGAGTGCAGCGCGGGGGGCTCGGGCGCCGCCGCTCCGCCGGGCGTGGCGGGGCCGGGGCAGCGCCGGCGGCCGCGACTTGCCGAGGGACACAACAAAGGGCCGCCCGGTGCGGTCCCCGCCGCCCGGTGCCCCGTAGCGGTGCCCTTCGGAGCGGGCGCGGGGTTGGGGGGGGTGTGGGGGGGGGCGCTTCCTACCGCTTTCCCCTCCCAAAGCGCCGTGGGTCGCACCTTAGTCGCCGCTATCGCGATTGAAAGCTTGCACGGGCGAGGCGCCGCTCCCCCCGCTTCGCTCTGTTTCCGTGCCCGGTACCGTGCACGGTGCCTCCCTACACCCCCCCCACCCGCTGCTCGGTGCCCTCTCGCTGTCTCTTTTCCCCTCTGCTTCCCCCTTCCCGGTACTCCCACCGAACCCCCTCCCCGGTGCCCGCTTCCCCCCAGCATCCCCTCCCCGCTCTTGCCCCCTACCCTTCCCCGGTATCCTTCCCCCTCTCCCTTGTTCCCCCCATCTCTGATTCCCCCTTCGGTCCCCCCCTCTCCGCTGTCCCCCCCTTTCCCGGTCCCCCCCTCTCCCCAGTCCCTCTTCTCCCGTTCCCCCTCCAGTCCCCCCCCCTCTCCCCTCTTCCCCTTCTTCCCGGTTCCCCCCCGTCCCCAATCCCCCCTTTCCCGGTGCCCCCTTCTCCCGTTCCCCCTCTCCCCTGCCCCCCCATCTCTGCTACCCCCTTCGGTTTCCCCCTTTCTCGGTCCCCCCGTCTCCCCAGTCCCCTTTCTCCCGTTCCCCCTCCGGTCCCCCCCTCTCCCCTCGTCCCCTTCTCCTCGGTTCCCTCCCTGTCCCCAATTCCCCCTTCTCCCCTGTCCTCCCCCCTTCTCCCCTGTCCCCCCATCTCTGGTTCCCCCTTCGGTCCCCCCCTCTCCCCTGTCCCCCTTCTCCCGTTCCCTGTCCCCCTGTCTCCCCATCTCTGGTTCCCCCTTCAGTCCCCTCCATCTCCCCTGTCCCCCCCATGTCTGGTTCCCCCTTCGGTTCCCCCTTTCCCTGGTCCCCCCCTCTCCCTAGTCCCCCTTCTCCCATTCCCCCTCTCTGGTTCCCCCTTCTCCCCAATCTCCCCTCTCTGGTTCCCCCTCCGGTGCCCTCCCCCAGTGCCCCCTGTCTCCCGGCCATGGGGGTGTCCGGGGGGACCCGTTGGAGACCCTTTTGCTCATATGCAGATTCCGCATCTGCACTTGAATGTCGCTGCCGGTGTTTCTGGGGACAATCGCCTGTCTCGGGGGGCTCTTCCCCACAAAGGATCTTGGTGGACAAAAGTGGCTCCGAGCGAGCATCCCGGGCACTGTAGGCACTGTGAGTGGCTTCCTCTAGAGTTACCCTGCGTGCTGATCTGAATTGTGTCCCTTTGAGGTGCTAGAAACGTTTAATTCCTCTCTTAATTAGATATTTCTCTTCAGCCTTAATACTCTTTGAACTTTCTGACTTCACTGGGGAAGCCTCCGTTCCTCTGCTGCCCTCAGTAATGAACATTTGAACCCCTTTGTCTGCGTTAGCTGCTTTTCCCCACAGAAATGTGGCATTTTGGGTAAATCTCTCGATCGATCGGGTTGGTTTTAGGAATCGGTTGTGTGTCTACAGCGGCTGTTTCACGCGATAGACACGGTACCTGTGGCTGCCATCAGCCTTCTCAATGGGTGATGTAACAGCTTTTTACTACTTTGCCTCACAAAAATGTGAAATAGTGGCCTGGTGTTGAGCCACGGCGTGACCTTCAGTCTCTCCAAATCCTCCAGCAGCCGGGGAGGAGCGGGAGAGCTCGGCTTCTTCCTCGGTTGGCTTAGAAAAGATCCGCGAAGGGTGACGGAAAACGCAAGGTCTTTCGCGTTTCCTCATTTTAAGGTTTGGTGGTGCTTTGGAGCGCAGCATCTTGGCTCTTGCGGGAGCGGCTGGAGCCGAGCGACACGCGGGAGGCGTGTGGGTGAAGTGGGGCTGTGCTCCCGGGGTTAGGATGAAGCGCAGCAGAGCCGCACGTGACTCCGGTGTTCACCCCCAGCCAACTGCGGCAAGTTTATTGGCGGCTCCAGTGAAAGAAGCCTGGGAATAACTTTGAAATGCAGAGCTGCCATTCCATCCCAGCAGTCAGGGTGAATTACAGCCTCCTTGTTCGCAGCGTGGTTGATATTCTAGGGATATAAGACGGTGTCTTTCCTTACTTTGCCAGGCGGTTGATATTCTAGGGATATAAGACGGTGTCTTTCCTTACTTTGCCGGGCGGTTGATATTCTAGGGGTATAAGACGATGTCTCTCCTTATCAGTTTAAGTGCATCCCCTTTCCGTGTGAGAGAAATTTTCTCATCGAGCAAATCGGTGGCAACGACTGACATGAATTCTTAAAAACGATTTCATCAGGGCGTTCGTCTTCCCTGCACTTCAAACAATTGCGGTTGATATTCTAGGGGTATAAGACGATGTCTCTCCTTATCAGTTTAAGTGCATCCCCTTTCCGTGTGAGAGAAATTTTCTCATCGAGCAAATCGGTGGCAACGACTAACATGAATTCTTAAAAACGATTTCGTCAGGGCGTTCGTCTTCCCTGCACTTCAAACAATTTCTCCACAGGGTCCCAGTTCAGAGCGGTTTCCCTGGTATTAAGGTAACTCGAGACACTTTTTGTCGCGTGGTCTGGGGAAACAGATTCAAGTACAAGGGAACCCCTTGAATTTTGTGTTCCCCTCAAACGGTCGGAGTTTCAGCTTGGGTGGGTTTACTCCTCTGGATGAACTTTGTCCCCCGGAGAAGCAGGAAACTAAGAGCTCAGAGCCTGTGAGGCTTTCAAAGCACGATCCCACCCCTGGCATCCCTTCCCTTTGCGCTCTCAGACTTCACCAGCACACGCTGACATTTTTAGTGGTGCTTTCTGCTTGGCTGCTTTGCATCTGATGAGATAAGCCTTTGCCTAACAAAGACCGCTTCATCGATACAGTTAGGCCTTGGCTTGCTTGCTATAAACATTTCTTTGAAGATTTGGGAAGGAAAACAAATGGAGTTGTGGGATGGCAATGCCGCTCAAGTCAAATGTCTGAATAAACAAGGAGCTGCAGTGCTCTCCTGGCTCTCCCTGGTTGGGTGTTGGCGTGTGAATGAATGTGTGGCTCTGCTTTCTAAATAACAATAGACAACAGTAAATAATAGAATCCTGAGCCTGGGATGGAAAAATAAGAGTCGGGATTAAGGAAGCACTTAATTTCTTTGATGGTAAGATGGAATAATAGCTCTTGGTGTAAAGCTGGAATTCGGTATTGATGGCTTCGGTAGATGATTAATCGAGAGGATGGGTTTTGCCTGCGTTTCCGTCCCGAGCCCAGGGTAGCAGTGCGGGTGTGAGGTGACGCTGCGGCTTCTCTCCCGGCTTCGCTCTAAACCAGTACAGAGATGCTGTAATGTAGAAAATGAGGAAACTTCTCCACCTGGGAGACTGTTTCTGGGCTGTTGGGATCAGTGGTTATCTGGCGAGTCGCTAGCGATCTCTTTTTTTTGTGTGTGTTGGGGGGTGTGTGGGTGGTTTATTAAATCAGTGCTCGCTGGGAGCTTCGAACAAACGCGTTTGCTGAGCAGGAGAGCAGAGTTTACCCTGTTGATAAACTGCCTGTTTAAATAAAGCCTTCAGCGGTGTAATCTGGTAATTCTAATTAAGGCATTTGCATAAAGAATTGGCCCAGGGTTTCATCAGAGGGCTGCTGGTGAGCCGAGATGCATTCCTCCCCTCCAGCTGTATTAAACTGGCCTTTTGATCCTTCCCTTCTTCAGCCTTTAAGCCACAGTGGTTATCACTCTGCGGAGTTAATTGAGAAAGAGGAGCTGGGGGACAAGAGGGCCCTTCGAGGTCTGGCTTTAGTCTCAGTTATTATGGTTCTAATTACCTAATTAGAAGACTTCCAGATTTTATCGGTTGATAAAAATGGTTCCGTGCGGGTTTTGCTAGAAAGGGAAAACTCAGCCCCCACGGGTGCGCAGCAGCCGGGCTCTTGCTGGGTCAGGGATTGCCAGCAGCTTATCTCGGGGGCTGGAGGGGGCTGGATTCTGCTCCGGCTCTTCAATAAGGGGGTGATTTGCCAAGGGTGGACCCCACGTCCTTCAAAGCTTGAGTTACCCGTCTGCTTTGCGTTGCCTCATCTTCCCAGCTCGGCTTGAGTAGCTGTGGGAATCAAACTCGGGGGAACGTGGTCCGGGTGAAGGATTAATGTTTTTAAGCCCTTTTCCCTTTGTGGATGCGTCAGAGAAACACTTGGTAAAAACTTGCCAAGACTCTAAATCTGGGCTGACCACAACCTGCTGCCATTCCTTGTCTGGAAGCATCTCTTTTTAAGCATCGTCTTACCCGTGGCAGGGGGTGGATGCTCCCGGAGGTCCTTTCAACCCAAACCATTCCGTGAAACCTGAGGGAAATCTTGAGTATTTTTCATGGAGCTGTAATCTGGAATTGTGAAGCCCTTGGGACTAAATCTCGTTTCTCTTGTCATGTCAACCCGCACCGACTGTTCCAACAGCGGTGAGATGTGTTTCTGACGGTGTTCCTTGTGCTCAGGCTCTCTGTGCCATTAACCAACCCGAAACTGGAGCTGAGCACAGCAAACGGGGGTGTTTTTCGGTTTAGTCGATGCTGACTCTGGCGCTATCGAGAAGGACTGGGTTGGAAAAGAACTTGTGGTCTCTGGAAGTTCTGCCAACCACCAGCTCCTCCTCCAAACTCTTTGATCAGTCTCACAGCCGTAACTTGATTTTTTTCATATTATTTGGCAAGACTTAGCAGGAATTATTGCTCAGCATGTTGTTACTGTAGGTGCTTTTTTGCCCAGAGACTGTCTCCCGTGCCCACCTGCTCTGGCAGCAGCTCTGGAGGGACACTGGGCTGTGGATCACCAGCAGGGATTATCCTTACCTGCAAATAACTTAACGCAATGTGGAATTTGCAATTCCTGGGGCTTCAGTTCTGCCCGGGCAGCAGTCCGGCTGAGGTCTTGGCTTGTTTTTCAGTCGAATTTAAGCCTGGGGCTTGCTTTGTAAGGAGAGCTCCTTCCAGAGCTGGATCTGGGTGTCAGCTCAGCAGGGGCTGGTGTTGCTTTGCGAGGCTCTGGGTCCTACAAGAAGCTGGTTTTGGTCTCTGCATGACTATCCCTTACATGTGGGGTTTGAGATAATTTCTGTGCTTATGTGGACTAAAGGTATAATTTGGGGGTAGGTTAATTCTGAGCACACACACAGAGAGAAGCCTCCAGCCCTTTCCTAGCAGGGGCTGCCGAGGTGATGCTCCCTGTGCTGAGCTCACGGTTCCACACTGGCTTGTCAGCCCCTCTAGAATGGTTGTGGAGTCCCTTAAGCCCCTCCTGCACAGCAGCAAAGCTGGAACTGGCCGCAGGAAGAGTTCTTCCTGGCTGTGTTGTATGAACCGGTTGGAATTGCAGCTGTCGGGGCAGAGTTGTGCCTTTGGAACCCTCTCCTTGTGATCAAACACTGCCCAGGGTCCCTTTGTGGTGTTGGATTAATGAGCTTGAACAGCCGTGAAAACTAACTGGGGTTTTATTAATGGTCTGATTTAAAATGAAAAAGGTCTGTGCTAACTGCAAAGTGCTTGGAGGTGTGAAGGTTCCTCAGACCCTGCAGTGGGTTTGGGTTGATGACGCTGACCCCATGTACGTTCCCCTCTTGACAGGACAAGAGGGAATGACCTCAAACTCCACCTGGGGAGGGTCAAGCTCAACATTAGGAAAAAGGTTTTCACAGAAAGGGTCATTGGGCAGTGGCAGAGGCTGCCCAGGGAGGGGGGGTTGAGTCACCTTCCCTGGAGGTGTTTAAGGTGCAGGTGGACGAGGTGCTGAGGGACATGGTTTAGAGATTGGTGGGAATGGTTGGACTCGATGATCCACTGGGTCTCTTCCAACCTGATGATTTTATGATTCTATGAAACCCAAGGTCCCACCAGGCTGGGTCTGCAGTGTGGTGCAAACGAGGATCTCCACGTGTTTGGTGCTGGTGCAGCGAGCTCAGGGTGGTTGCTTGGAGCCTCCTGCTTTGCCTGCTGGCTCCGTGCAGCTTTTCCCTACCCACTCCCCTTTCCCTGCGTACCTGACGGGTGCTGGATGGCTCTGTCACCTTAACACTCCAGCTGACCTTTAGTGCTTCGCTTTGATTCCCGCAGGGCCCCTGCCCGTCGAGCTGTCCCCAGCACAGGGCGATATCCATAAAAATGACACTTCCTAGTCCTGAAAAAATCCCCAGCCCCATTGGAGCCATGTGAAAAGGACACCCAGCAGGAAGGGAGGCCCCGGCCGTGGAATATTCATCCATCATTTTCCTGGCACCAGGAAGCCAATCGACTCTTCTGAGGGGGAGAGCGTAATCAATCACGCAATGTGGGAAACGGGGATCGCTGCCCTACTGAAAATCTCCCTTGGTGTTGACAGAGGAGTGGGGTGTGCGGCTTATTCACCGGCGGTAACTTACACCCCTGGTGCAAATGCTTTGTCTTTTGTGAAGGAAGCAGTTTAATGTTAACAGGACGGGCAGCTTAAGCTGGACATGAAGGGTCTGTTTCCAGCGATGCTGTTTTGCTTCAAGGTTTTCCTTTACCTTTCGGCAGCTGATGGGTAAAGGGTTTGTGTCCTTCCCAGCCTCCCGCATTCTGTGACCAGTCGGGTCAGAACACTGACATCGTGCACATTTTTTCATGAAACAAGCTTGAAATAGCTTGTGTTGTAAACTGAGACTGGGGAAGAAACACCTCTGGGTGCTCGGTGCTCACCCTCTTTTTCTGCCTGTGGCTTATAGCCTTATCCCTATAATTTTGAATAGATGGGTTGCCTGGTAGGAAGTGGTTGCCAACATCTGTAGGACCTTTTAGTGGATGAGGGTTATTTGAATTCTTACTTTTGAGTAAGAAGTTATCATAGAATCGTAGAACAACCAGGTTGGAAGAGACCCATCGGATCTTCTAGTCCAACCATTCCTATCAAACACTAAACCAAGTCCCTCAGGACCTTGTCTACCTGTCCCTTAAACACCTCCAGGGAAGGGGAATCAACCACCTCCCTGGGCAGCCTGTTCCAATGCCCAATGACCCTCTGTGTGAAGAACTTCCTCCTAATCTCCAGCCTAAATCTCCCCTGGTGGAGCTTGAGGCCATTCCCTCTTGTTCTGTCCCCTGTCCCTTGGGAGAAGAGCCCAGCTCCCTCCTCTCTACAACCTCCTCTCAGGTAGTTGTAGAGAGCAATGAGGTCTCCCCTCAGCCTCCTCTTCTCCAGGATAAACACCCCCAGCTCTCTCAGCCGCTCCTCATAGGACCCGTTCTCCAGCCCCTTCACCAGCCTCGTGGCTCTTCTCTGGACTTGCTCTAGAGCCTTATGAATTGGAACCAGAGCTGGTTTGAACTTTATTTTGTTTTATTGGGCACAGTGAGTGTTGGAGCACAGGGACATGTCTGGCAGGGGCGAGAGGGGAGGCTGCCCCAGCCCCAGGAATGGTTTGTCAGCAGTGCCTCCGTGTTAACGCTTCATCATGAAGGACCTTGCCAGCTGCTCTTAATGCTAAGGACAAAATCCCCCAATCCTGGTTGGTAATTAAAAGCTTTGAAATGACCTTGAATCTAGAGCCGCCTTGAAGTATGCTCGTGGCTTTTCTGCAGCGCAGAGGCCGGGAGCTGCGGCGTGTGCTGCTCCTGGAGATGCTCCACGGAAGCCTTGGGTGAACGTGGGAAAAGAAATAATCGGCGTGTGGTTGAGGCACAGAATGGCCCTGTGGAGGGTGGCAAGTACATGTCTCAAAAAAAAAAAAAAAGTAAAATAGGCTGTAGGTAGAAATAACCAGAGAGTAAACCTGCTGACACCTGACTGCTTGGTTATTGAATTTTTTTCCCTTTCGAGGCTCTCTGTAGTGCCTCACCCTGCTCGCTGCGGAGTCGCCTGGGAATGCACAGCCTGGCTTTAGAAACAAACTCCTTTTTCATGGTCAGTGAAGGTACTGAGCTACTTGTTGTCCTGTAACTGTAGGAGTTTGAACGGCTTCAGCTCTGCTGCTGGAAGGGACCTTCACGGTCCTTTCCAACCCAATCCATTCGGAGAGTCCTGTGGGCTGCAGCTCCGTAGCAGCCTTCTCCAGCTCTGCAGCTCCTTACGGAGCTGTGGCTGTCCTTGAGCTTTCCCTTAGTTCAGCAGTCGTCTGGTCTAAAATGATGTTAAATCCCTCTTTTAGACTCTTTCTGAGCTATTGTTTTTTATTAGGAATTTTGAAGCTTTGTTTAATAAAAGCTGCCCTGCTTATTAGTAAGGAGAACATCCTGTAGTTCATCAAAGGATGAACTGCTAATGGGTGAACTATAATGTATATACCTGTCTTTTTCCTATATTTGGGAAGCTTGTATCCTCTGGAATATCTATGACTTGAAAATTAGGGGTTTGCAAGAGCTAAATTTTGGTGAAGAACGTGGAGCGGAGCTGCCCCGTGTGTGCTGGGAGCTGCTGGTGTTCCCGGCTTGGCCGTCTCCAGAGCATCGAGGGAGCCGTTCCCATCTCGCTGCGAGCGGCTCACACTGGGGTTATTGTCTCTCTGGCCGAGTAAAGCTGTTTCTGAGCCGGGATGGGGTTTAGAGTGGGGGTGCTCAGATGACAACCCTGGCCCCACCGCTGGCCAAGCAGAACGAGACCATCTGGGGAGGGACGAGGTGGGGAGCACTCTTACTCCCATTCAGTGATTAACTTCTGATTGAAACGTGGGGAGAGAGCGAGCTCCGGAGTCTCTGGTTTGGGTGTATGAAGATGTTAAGGGTTGAGACAGTTGGGAGAGAAATAACATTGGAACAATTGGCAAGTGCTGCAGGAGTGGAGTGAGGGGAGGCTGCACCACAGCTGGAAGCTGCAGGGCTGCTAGTGCTTATCTGCCACTGTTCGTGGAATTCTTGTACTTTATTAACGCAGTGGAGGTGTCTGAGCAGGCTCTAGCTGCTGGATTAAAAGGTCCCGTTACCTGTGCTGTGATGGAAAGGTCCACGTGCAGTGAGGTTTGGAGCCTGATGCGCTCCTTGGCATCTAGAACCACTCCCCCCTGGGAACTCCTGAGAGATTTGCAACACGATTTCTGGCTTATTCTGTATGTCAGTGTGCAATTATTTGTCAGCAGATGAGCATTAATCTCGCTGATGTTAACTTAAAACATCAGCGGCGTCTCCTGTGTAATATCAGTTAATTCTGTTTTGTGTGGGTGATTGTAGCAGACCCAACAGATGGATTCTCTGTGCCAGTGAGCCTTGTGTTGGCCAAGGTTTTATCAGCCATCAAAAAGTAAATACAGAATTTTCCCAGATTTACACAATGATTGCACAATGGATCTGCCGGAGGGCTCTGGGCAGCCTGGTCGGTGATGTCCTACTCAGTCCTGGGTGTGGAAGATGCACAATTCCATGCCTAGGGAAGAGACAGTGTCCTCGTGGCACGGGGCACGTGGAGGGGCATTGGCTGCAGAGCAGATTGAGGTATTTAAGTGAGTGGCTGCTGCAGTGCAGCAGCAGAACCCACTGCTGTGGCGCTTTGGAAACTGGAAGCAGGTCTGTTTACTGCCTGTCTGCCAGTGGAATGAATGCTGCTACTGGAATGCTGCGGAAACCCTGATGCCAATTCCTTAGAATACTGGATTGGCCAAAACGATGGGGGCAGCCTGGTGGTCTTGGCTCATTCGGCTTATCGAGAAGATTGAGAGTAATTGCATTGAGTTAGGGCTGCAGAGAGGACACACAACGTGAACGTTCGGTCTGCAAACTGAAGCTATGAATTCAAATTAAAAATAGTTTTGACTGAACATTATTTCTACCATTGGTTATTATTCATCTTATAAGCTTTTTGGTTGTCACGTTAGGTTACGGTGCCCTTTAAAACCAGGCGAGTGTGGTGCAAAAGGGCAAAACGCTGTGTCCTGAAATCCTGGTTTGTCTGTGACTGAGAGCAAACCCACCTCACTGTGCTGAGCAGCTCAGTGCTGGCTTCCCTGGGGGTTGTGTAACTTTGGTTCTGAATGAAAACCTGTGGAAGTAAAAGGAAACGTCACGAAAAAAAGATTGTAAAACGCTTCAGTATTGACCTGTGGAGGAAGATTAGCACAAAACTCAATTTCCAGGCAACGAAACTGGATGATTTTTGAGAGATGTGCTTTGGGGGAGCAGCCAGTGCCCCTCGTGGAGCAATTCTGGGGGATGGCACTCTGTGACCAAACGTCCCTTGTCATTTCAGTCGTGCCTGGAGGCTTTTAGCCATCATCTTAATCACTTTTTAAAAAAGCTTTGCTTCTTGACTGTGTATTGAGCTTTCCCTTGTTGTAGCCTGAGTCTAAACTGAGAGGCAGAATTGAGGATCCCTCTGTAGAGGAGGAGCTGTTGGCAGAGAGCGATTTCCAGGTGGTGGCTCTGAGCACCCTCGTACCCTGCTCCGTGTCCCAGTGCAGCAGGAGGGACACTGTGCCCTGTTCTAGAAAACAGGAGCAGCTCCTGGAATCGCAGTCCCTGATGGACGCAGCAGAACTGATACCACAGCAACTTGCATCTCTGTTTCTCTCCGATTTTTGCGTCTGAGGAGGCATTTCAGGAATCCCGTGAGTTTTGATGGCATCAATAAATCAAGAGACCACACCAACAGAATTTTACTGGAATGTAAACACGCATTCGAAATAACCGCATCTGTGTGGTGTTGGTCGGGCAGGTAGAGATCCAAGTGCGTGGAACGTTAAACTGCCGAGAGTGTTTCCTCTCCGTCGTGTCGGTGAGAGGGAACTGCGGTGGTTTTCCACGTTCATGGAAATCATTCAGAATGTTTATCACGAGGTGACCTGACTTCCCACTCTGCTTTCCAAACAGCCTGTGTTGTCAGCGCTGAGGAGACGAGGAGCTCCCCCGATGTAGGGGAAAGGGGAGGAATGTCTCTGTATAGTAAAATTCAGCTGATAAGGCACCGTGAATCACCTTTAACTCTGCTTTGTGCTGAGCAGCAGCTGATCTGGGAACTGCAGGCTGCTCAGCCTCAGCTCAGTGCCTGGGAAAAGCAGGGAGTAAATCCTCCTGGAAGAGGTTTCCGGGCACTGGAAGGGGACGGGAAGGAAACTGGGAGCATTCACCACGGGTTTGGCAGGGGGAGATCACTCCTGACCATCTCATTCCTTCTAGTGGTGGAACAACCGAATCCTGGAGTGAGGAGAACACGTTTCTGTCATCAACCTTAACCTTAAGCAAGGCTTTTGATGCAGTCTCCCGCCTCCTTGTAGCCAGACTGGGCTACGAGGCAAATACGGGTGAAAACCTGTGGTATTTGGTTCAAGGAACAGTGGCGGAGGGTTCGGAGCCTGACCAGCGGGTGCCTCCTCAGCCATCATCCTGCACGCCTCGTGCACCAACATCTCCAAAGTCCAGTGCTGTCCCCAGGTTGAGGCTAAGTTCATTTCTAGGAGCAGCCCGTGTCCCCCTGCCGTTAGCGTGGATGGGGACAAGGCCAAGGGTCAAGAGAAGGTAAAAGCAGCAGCACCTCTTTTTTTGCCAGCGTTCCCAAACCTTCCTCGTCCTGCAAAGTTCTCCGAGCTGCCCTTGCCGTCTTGTTTACTATACAGCTGTAAAAGTCAAAGAACAAGGCCTGGCTTGATACAAGGGAAGCCGGGAACCAAGTGGTCGAGAATAGGTAGCATTGTTGCTTAAAACAGGAGGAATAATTGATTTATGTTATGGTGGCCAATTAGGCCGTAAAGGGAGAAACTCTTAAAGAAACCCTGTGGCTTCAAGGGAGCTTCTCGCTCTGATTTCTGCTCGGCGAGCTGGGGTACCCCAATAAAGGTCATCAGCTCCGCAAGCTGAATTATTAATTCCTTTCATGCCACGCTGGGCTTGTAAACAGTAAATAATACAGGAAAACAATTGGCACTGTTCACTGGGCAGGCGGAGGAGAGGTCAGAGGGTGAGGAGCTGTATTGGCAGCAGCTGCTCCTCAGCGCTCAGCAGACTTTTGTCCTTTTCATCTGTCACACCAAACCAGCTCCCAAAATCTGGGCTGCTGTTAATCCATCCCTCCTCCCCGAGCCGGAGTGATCCGAGGAGCCTGTGTTGTGTGCGGTTATGGAAATGAAAAGGGCAGGAGTGGAGGGTGCAGGGTGCGGAGAAAAGAACAAAACCAGCATTGCCAGAAGGAGCCGTTTGAGATGTTTATTGTATTAATTTACATGGATGAAACAGGCCTGATGAGGAGCGGCTGAGAGAGCTGGGGGTGTTTATCCTGGAGAAGAGGAGGCTGAGGGGAGACCTCATTGCTCTCTACAACTACCTGAGAGGAGGTTGTGTAGAGGAGGGAGCTGGGCTCTTCTCCCAAGGGACCGGGGACAGGACAAGAGGAAAAGGCCTCAAGCTCTGCCAGGGGAGGGTCAGGGTGAACATTAGGAAAAAAAAAAATCACAGAAAGGGTCATTGGTCACTGGGAGAGGCTGCCCAGGGAGGGGGTTGATTCACCTTCCCTGGAGGTGTTTAAGGGACAGGTGGATGAGGTCCTGAGGGACATGGGTTAGTGTTTGATGGGAATGGTTGGACTCAAGAATCTGGTAGGTCTCTTCCAACCTGTTTATTCTACGATTATAATGAATAATCTGAAGTTGTGGGACTTTACAAGCTTGCCCGGCTCTCTCCAAGTGCTTTCCACCCGCGTATCTCTTCAGAAGGCATCGGTCATTTGGTTGCTTTGCGACTGACACTCGATGAGCCATTCCAGATGTTGGCAGGTGTAGCTTTCCGCGCGCCGTGGCCGCTGCTCGCACAATGGCTCTGGGGGGTGTGGGCGGCTGCCGGGCCTCGCGGCTCCTGCCATCTGGCCGGCTGGGCAGCTGACCTCCCCTTGCTGGAGAGCAGCAGGTAACCTTTGAGTGACCATCTGCTGGGCTGGGATTTCAACCTTCCTGAAAGCCGAGTCGCGCTCAGCACTGACGTTTACACCGGCTGAATCTTACCGCTCGTGGCAGAATAAAAGTAGCTTTAATGCTGCGCTTGTATTTTCATAGAATCATAGAACAACCAGGTTGGAAGAGACCCATCGGATCATCAAGTCCAACCATTCCTACCAAACTCTAAACCGTGTTTTGGGTTACTTTGGCCATCTGTGAACACACACACACACACGTCACTTTAAATAGGAAAAAAATACAAGACCCTTTCTAGGTATCTGCAACTGCTGTGCTGCATAGGAAGGATCTTTTGCTGCTTATAAAAATGTATATGGTGTCTGACCTGCTGACTCTTTGAGAGGGTCAGAAATTCCCATGTTATGGAGAGTGTACTAATTAGGTGGAAAATAGGAAGATGTAAACCGTGTTTCTATTGTGAGCAGATCAGAGACACGAGGACTCCTCTGGAGCATCGTAGAATCATACACCAACCAGGTTGGAAGAGACCCATCGGATCATCGAGTCCAACCATTCCTATCAAACACTAAACCATGTCCCTCAGGACCTCATCTACTTGTGCCTTAAACACCTCCAGGGAAGGTGAATCAACCACCTCCCTGGGCAGCCTATTCCAATGCCCAATGACCCTCTGTGTGAGGAACTTCCTCCTAATCTCCAGCCTCGATCTCCGCTGGTGGAGCTTGAGGCCATTCCCTCTTGTCCTGTCCCCTGTCCCTTGGGAGAAGAGCCCAGCTCCCTCCTGAGAAGTGCTGTAGCCCAGCAAGCTGCATGTGGCTTTCTGAATGTTCGTGCAGGACCTGCAAGGAAAAGCCAAGTGAGTTTAGAAATGAAAGCTTAGATGTTCTGGGCAGATAATGTCACATAACGGTATGGGGAGCAGTGTAGGACAACCCAGGGCGATTCCAAATGTACCCATCGTGTTTGCAGGGGTGTTGCACGTGTTAAACTGAAGCTGCTGGCTGTGCCGAGCCGGCTCCTGGGCAGGGGGCATGGCAGGAGGACGTTAAGGTGCGCGCGGCGCTGTGTCTGCTTTTCCCAGTCTGTAAAATCGCTCTGCTCAAGCGTCTGTGTGTGTGTGTGTGTGTGTGTGTGTTTGTGGTTCCCCTCATCAGAGCAGAACTTTGCACTTGCCAGTATAAACAGCAGCGTTTGGGGAGCTGCCTGCTGAGCCAGTCGGAATTGTAAGAATGTGGAACGCGGGACTGGGACCGGCCGAGCTGGGGCTGCTGCGTTTTGTGGTCAGGAATGTAAGCTTGTAGTGTGCATTTCTCGGGGCTTAGAGCTAAGTGAGAATTACGCAATATATAATTATGCGGTATCCACCAGAATCGAAGTGATGGGGATGGAAATGGGTCTGTTTGACTCGGGTGTCTGTGGTGGTGTGGTCAGAGGGAATGTAGTTTCTTGAGAGAGATCAAGCCCTGAAGAACGTGTTCTTTGTTTTAACCTAATTTTAGGGTAAAACCAGCCCTGGTTTGGGCCACTTCTTTCCTGGTTTGCAGGACCCTTCCCAAAATGCAAAGGACACTTGGCAGTTCTTCTGGCTGTTTGAAAATGAAGCTTTTGGAGTGTCCATGTGAGGACACTTGATAACTGCTTCAGATCAAACGCCAGTGCTTTATGTGCCTTTGGAAGGGGAACTCTCTTCCCATCTGGAATCTTTGAAAGGTGCACTGGACACAGATGGGAGGTGGGTCCTTCCATCCCACAGCTCCACTTACAATTTGGTGCTTCACACAGTTTAACGCTGAAATAATTCAGAATCTCTTTGTGCTGGAAGTGGTTCTGAACAGATACCCTCAAACCACCACAAGATGCAGATTGTGACTGCGGATAATGTGCCTGCGATGGGAATAGTATCCTAGAAGAGGGAAGGACAACAACAGTGTTAATTTAACAAGCAGCTTCCTCGGATGATCAAAGATGGGCAGAGTCGATTGAGATGTAAATGAAAGTGTTCAGAATTAAAGACTGGTTGGCAACATGCGCACCACAACTTTCTCATTCTCGCTTTCTCCTTAGCTACAGATGTGGAGCAGATGAGTTCCCCTCCTCCTGTCCTTCCTATGAACTCCGTGGGCAGTAAGTACCCCTTTTCTTGCCACGTGCGATCATAGAATCATAGAACAACCAGGTTGCAAGGGACCCATCGGATCTTCTAGTCCAACCATTCCTATCGAGGTGGAATTTCTTATGATGAGTTAATCCAAAGAGATGAATTCATGCCTCATGGTGGAGACTTGGATGCTTTGGAGCGAGTGCTTACTCGCGGAGGCCGGGTTTGTGTATCTGATAGTTGCTCAGGTCCTTCTCACACAGGCAGCACAGACCAGGGCTGCACATCCCTGGCTGCGTCAGCAGAACATGGATCACCCAAGATCCTTCCCCACCAGTTACATCAGGGAAAGGCGTTGAACCCTTGAGGTGCTGCTGAACTATGTTGACGTAAAAACATCTCTCAAGTGTCTCAGGAGGACACTTGGCAATCTGCAGCCTGGGATTCCTCCTGGAACCCAAGGCAGCTGGGAAAATCCTCTCCAGTTTGCACTTCTGCGACTGTAACTTTTTCAAAATCTGAGCTGCTGGACACTAAACTAAGAGGAATTGGAATGCTTTTGGAATGCTCCATCTAGTGGTGTGCCTTGAGTCCAAGGACCAGGTGCATTTTGTCCTTTACAACCCACTAGATGGCAACAAGTCCTAAGCAGAGTGGTGGAACTTGGATCAGTTCAAACCAACTCTGCTCACAAGGGAGGGATGAGCTCGGTGCAGATTTCTCTTTTAAAGCAACTTATAATTTTTTGGAAACTCTCTGGATTTTTCAAGTGTGGCAGATATTAACTGAGAGCTCCTTTTAAGCAGTAAAAGCTCAGAGATGCTCAGAATTGCTCCGAGCCCTCCCCAGCCAGGACTGTGTCCTCCCTGCCTGTGCATCATACTGGGGAGTTTGTGCTTATTCTGACTGGAGAACCTTGAAGCTTTGGGGAACTGTGGTTCCTCCACGAGGTGGGATAGACGGTTCCTTCCTTTATAGCAAGAGCTATAGGGAAAGGAATGTGTAATAGGCTCAGAGTTGCAGCCACGTATCTGCTGTTGATGAACAAAGCAGAGTTTTGCATGCATCTACCCAGGTTTTTTGTGTAGTTGGTCATTTATACAGAAATAATCTCACATGCATATACAGAATAATTTCAGTTGCCATTTAGAATCATAGAACAACCAGGTTGGAAGAGACCCATCTGATCATCGAGTCCAACCATTCCTATCAAACACTAAACCATGTCCCTCAGGACCTTGTCTACCCGTCCCTTAAACACCTCCAGGGGAGGGGAATCAACCACCTCCCTGGGCAGCCTATTCCAATGCCCAGTGACCCTTTCTGGGAAAAACTTCCTCCTAATCTCCAGCCTAAATCTCCCCTGGTGGAGCTTGAGGCCATTCCCTCTCGTCCTGTCCCCTGTCCCTTGGGAGAAGAGCCCAGCTCCCTCCTCTCTACAACCTCCTTTCAGGGAGTTGTAAAGAGTAGAGGTCTCCCCTCAGCCTCCTCTTCTCTAGGCTAAACACCCCCAGCACACATGTAGTTTATGAAAATGTTGGTTAATGTTCTGTTGAGCCTTTGTAGCTTGGACTTGGTGCACTGAGGCCTCCTGCGCATCAAAAGGTGTTAAAAAAAAGTCAGTTTCCCAGAGCATTCTCTGCCAAAGACTGGAAGTTAAGGCTGCGTAACATGAATTGAATGCCCCTCTTTCCTTTAATTGTGTGCTGCTGCTGTCTGACTCCGTCTCGCCACAGCTTTCATGTCGCTGTTATCTTTTGCTTAACTGCAAAACGCTTGTCAAACTCCTGTTCCCTCTGCAGATATTTATATAAACTTCTGATAAACTAAATAAACTGAGCTCCTTGAGTTCTTTGATGTCTTCCTGTCTTTGCTGAACCCTCTGGTGCTGCTGGGCAGCTGAAGGGCCAGGCTGGGCAGCCATCGCCTGCGCCTGCTGGTGTTTGGTGGCCGAGCCCTGGCGGCTCGTGCTGGGCAGCACCAAGCCCTCCACGTGCTGGTGCTCAGCACCGCCCCGAGGCGCTCGGTTTGGCCCTCGGGCAGGCAGTTCTGTGCAGTGATGAGCTCTGGAAGGGGGAACAGTTGTGCATGAAACATCTAAAACGTCCCAAGCCTGAATCTTGAAAAATTCTGAATGTGACTTACTGTGTCTTCCCCTAGGAAGATTCTTCCTTTGCTGTCTCGTTAACAAATAGGATTAAAGCCAAAACCTCAAGGATTTTCACAGCAGAATAGGAGACTGAATTCTTAGGCTTATTTATGCATCCAGGGCAACTGAGATTTGTGGTGTCTGCTCTAGCCTTTTCCTTTGTCTGAAATGTCTTGGCCAGAGAAATTGCAGTGAATTATTTGCACATCTCTTTGCAGCAGAGGTGAACACCTCTGTCAGGGCTGTTGTGTTTTGTATTCTCTTCCCCAGGTGCGTGTGGGAAGAACCAAGAGGCTGAAATGCTTGTTTGAAATCACACTGAACTGCTTTCTCGTGCATCGTCTAAGATGCCACTGAGAAAAACCCAAATTGTGTGCTCTCGCTTTTGAATGAGTCTTCCAAACATCATGAAAAACCTGACATTTCAAAGGCAAAGTGCCATCAAAAATGTGTCGTTTGTCTGGGCTTCATCATGTTTAAGCAGTTCAGGTGTGCTTTTCAGGCACTTTGATATCCCTGCAGTGAATTTCTGTATCAAATTGCTGTGTTTGTGAGGGCTTGGCTGGCTGGGGGTGATGGAACAGAGCCCTTCACCCCTGCCCTGGGGAGAGGGGGGATTGCTTCTACAGCCCCTGTTTTGCGGAGTTTGATCTGTAGTTTGCAGCTGTGTGGTGCTCAGTGAAGCTGATTCTGCATAAAATTGAACAGTTTAAGTCTTAGCAGGACAAGGAAGCAGGGATTTATTTCGAATCCTCACCTCGCTGGAGTGCAGGAGTCATTGGTAATCTGTGCTGGCTTGATGTGCAGGGTGAGCTTTGGGAGACACCCGAGATATGGTGGGACGTGTTGGGACAGGCTGCTTCAAACTAATCCCGTAAGCAGCTGGGGAAGGGGCTGGAGAACAAGAGGGGCAGCTGAGAGAGCTGGGGGTGTTTATCCTGGAGAAGAGGAGGCTGAGGGGAGACCTCATTGCTCTCTCCAACTACCTGAGAGGAGGTTGTGGAGAGGAGGGAGCTGGGCTCTTCTCCCAAGGGACAGGACGAGAAAGAATGGCCTCGAGCTCTACCAGGGGAGAGTCAGGCTGTACATTAGGAAAAAATATTTCATGGAAAGGGTGACTGGTCACTGGGAGAGGCTGCCCAGGGAGGTGGTTGATTCACCTTCCCTGGAGGTGTTTAAGGGACGGGTGGATGAGGTGCTGAGGGATATGGTTTAGTGTTTGATAGGAATGGTTGGACTCGATGATCCGGTGGGTCTCTTCCATCCTGGTTATTCTATGATTCTGTGAAAAGCGCTTGGACTCTTTATTGCGCAGGGGATCAATGGCTCGGCTGAGCAGCACAGCAACCACAGTCCCTGTGGGGTCAGACCCTGCCTTCCCTTAACCAAGCTGGGGGTTTTGGGACAGGGGCTGCTGTCCTGGCAGCACCCAGGTAGCTGTGCCCATCACTAAATACGTATGCAGGGGCAGCTCGAGGGGCTGCTCTCTGTCTCGAGGCAGTTGGTTCCGTCTGTCCCGGTCACCCAGGTGCAGGAGGGTCCCTGCCTGCCCCAGCGCTGCCGCTCACCCTCCACTTGCACAAAGCTTTTCCGACCTGAATACTTTCCACTGTAACTGAAGCCTGCCCTGCCCACCCCAGCAATGAGGAATGCTCCGCAGCAGCATCTTAAAGCGCTGGGAATTTTTTCTGCTCTGCCCCTTCCCATTCTTCTCCCAGTCAAGCCAAAGCCCTGCAACCTCCCTCTCTCCTACTGATTACTTTACAGGACCCAGTGTTGCTCTGTGGCGTCTCTTGCTCAGGAGGAAGTTCCATTTCCTATAACCAGGCTAAACTGTAGGTTTACACTTTCCTGGTAGTGAAAGTTTACCAAAGGGCTATGTAGTTGGGCATCCCATGTATTCAAACTGAATTAGCTGATCAACTGCTCTGCCCCTTTAACCCCTGCACAGTTAAGAGCTTTATCCTGCCTTCAGGGCTCGTTTTTAACCAGGGCTAAAAAAGATCATCACGAGTTATCCAGGTATCTTCTAAGGTGTCTAAGAATCATAGAATCATCAGGTTGGAAGAGACCCACTGGATCATGGAGTCCAACCATAAAGAAAAAACATAAATATCTATAATTGATATTTAAACCAATAGGGGGGTAGAGCTCGGTGCCTTCCAGCTGGGGCCGAGTTGTGCTCCCCTGGGCACGACTTCCCTGTGAAACCCGTAGGAGAACCTGAGAGCAAGGTGGCTTGGGCAGAGAGACAAAGAAAGGCTGTTTCTACCCACCCTCCTCTGAGCTGCAGTCTCTTCCCAGGCCAGGGAGGTGCCTGTTGAGCAGTGATGGGATTGGCTTTGCTGTGTTGTGGCTGTGAAGGGTTAGAACGATGCTGGAGGTGGCTCTATTGCTGTTGCTTCCAGGCTGTAAACCAAAGAATGAACCTGGTGGGTGGCTGAGACAGAGGTGGAGAAACGTGGATGGGGGCAAAGAGCTGACCAACACCAGTGCAAAACTGCATTCTCTTCTGATCTGGTTTCTATATCTGAAGGGAAAAAAAAGCTTTTGCATTATTTATAGTATTCAGCATGCAAACGCCTTCTCTTGAAGGTGATAAATGACAGGAAGGTCTCACTTAGTCTGTGCTAAGGGTGGCTCGTGATCCTCTCCTGTATTATCCACCTCAGCAGAACAAGACTTTGTAGACTTGCCCAGCGCCCGCGCGTCTCAAGGAATACTTACTTGATTGAGAATTTAGTGCTCTGTGAGATGTTCACGTTGCTGTCAGATGCCAAAGAGCTCCCGTGCTCACGAAGGAGCTGGGTGGCTTGTCCTGCACTTCTTTGTTGATGTAACAGCAGAGCCACAGACCTGCCCTGTGCTGTCACTGTCAGGCAGAACTTGAGGACTTGAAAAAAGCCTCTTTTGCTGCCGGTGCCATGCCCCGAGCTGCCTGAGCGTGTGGTCTCTTAGCTAGCTGGTCCGCAGTTTGCATTCATTGATCAGTGAGTTGATAGAAACGAAAACCCACCGACAGCAATGAATGTTGATTGCAGCCATTAGATGCCAGGGGTGCACAGCGCTGCTCCTTCAGCCTCCACGGAGCGTTGGTGCTGTGGGACAGGCAGGACCCCAGGCTGCTCCATCTCAGGCCATACAGCTGTTTCAGGGCTTCTAAATCTTGGTGACTTCTGGGAAGTCCCTTCTTATGTAGGGAGAGTAGTAGAAAAACATTCTTCAGTTTAGAAACTACATTAAAAAAGGACAGAAATTGCCTTTTTTGGTAAAGGTGATTTGTTTTTCTTGGTTACTCCACTTATGCTACAGATCCTTGCTGTCAGGAATATCTGGTTTGTAGTTTATGTGGTTCTTGCCTCTCTGAACCCCAAGGGCTTAAGAACTGCACATTCTCCAAACCTCCCCTGCTCTTGCATTGAAATTATTGTCCAAAAATTCTCCCGCTCGCTGGCTGTAACTCAGCACAGGCTGGGCCTCATCCCAGAAGAATTCCCACTGCACCAGTGCGGGAGACATCCTGCCTAAAATCATTTATCATGTCCTCAGCGAGTCTGCTCTTGGCTACCCAGAGAGCTTCCACAGTGCTGTTGTGTTTAGCGAGGTTCCCGCTGCTCTTGACAAGTGGTTTATCGCTCCGAGCAGCTGTTTCAGTTCTGTGTGGTTCGAGATTTTTAGGCCTCCTTTATGGCAGAAAGCTCTGCCGGTGTACGTAACCATCAGCTGAACCACCTTCTACCAGCACGACAAAGGCTGGTTTTGATGTTTGAACTCCACTAGGTCACACAATACAAACAGATAAAGACGTGAAGTGCGCTTGAAGGCAGCATCCTTAACTCCCACTACCCTGTGCAGCTTAACTTAACAGGTTCCTGCTTTGTTAGGTGCTGCCGGTCTGTGACTATGTACGGAAGTAAAGTTGTATGTAAGATCTTTCCCCGAGCAGCCCCAGACAGCATTCCCTGGCCTGGGCTTTGAGGCTTTTCGTCTGTCATGAGCTCTGCAGTCCCTGGGGGTGAAACCACCGCCTGTGCCACTGAACACCCGCTGCGTGGAGCTCTACCTCCCGCCAGGGCAAGGAGGGTGCTGTGCATCTGGCTTTTTGTTCCTTTGAAGGAACAACTTTGCCCAGTTGTAAAGCGACAGCGAGCGTGAGTCGCGGGAGCAGCTGGACCCCGCGGGGAGGGATCCGGCCCTCGCCCGGCGTTCCCAGCGAGCAGCTGCTGAAATCGAGCACAGGTTCCTCTCAGCAAATGAACTGACATTCCAAAGCTTTTTCCAGCCAAGCTCAAGTTGCCAGCCCAAATGGGAAGTTTTCCCTCCTCATCTGGCCTGTATTCTGCTATTCTGAACATCCACCATGCTCAGATTTGTTTCCAAGCAGAGCATATGGTGGGGGACGCGTTACTGCTTTATGCTGCCCCTACCAAACCTTCCATCGCTCTCGGATACTTTGTTTTGCAGAAACTCTAGTAGAAAGTCTTCGTTTCTTTGAAGAGAAAACAAACATTTCTTGTACCCCAAATAATTTTTGGCCAAAGCAGAACTGGAAAAACTCAGTCTCTGTAGCCCCTAATGTAACCTGTAAATCATGACCTGTTAATGGCAACCACATGTGAAAAACTATGAAGGTTCAAGCTCTCCACTTAACTGAGGGTTTGTGATAAACCTCAAGGTACAGTCAACGGTCGATGGTTTTTTCTAGTTCCCAAACTCACCGACAGCGTTGAATGTTCGCTGAAGCTATCCAAGGATGGCTGTGTATACCCTACGTATTTTCCATGCATG
Source organism: Coccyzus lansbergi (assembly GCA_033558105.1). NCBI lineage: Eukaryota > Metazoa > Chordata > Aves > Cuculiformes > Coccyzidae > Coccyzus > Coccyzus lansbergi. The sequence continues at coordinate 13,655 of JAUMJK010000521.1, read as the reverse complement.
TGTTTTCCATAGCCGAGCAGTGGAAACACTGCTGAGGACTGCACATTCTTTGTTGTAAAGTCTTAAACTGCAAGTATTTTAATTACAAAATGGAACCATGAGGGCTAATGAATTGCAGAAGTGTAACACTAGGGTTTGCGTAGATCTGAGCTGCAGTTGTGAAGCTTTTCAGCTCTTCCTCCCGTGGATGTGCACATTCCCAAACAGCTACGTTAAAGGTGCTTACAATGCTCCAGAATTCTTTATATAAAGAATTCACTATATATAGTGAACTTTGTATAAAGTTCACTTTATATAAAAAGAAATACAGGATCCATAACTGTAAACCAGCAAAAGCAAAAGGGGATCTACTGAGCAGGTAGTGTCTGTCTGTACTCCCACAGCTCCTATTCCTGCTCTCGGTCGTGGGTTTGTTAAGGCAGGTTGTCAGCAGCTGCTGGGGCCAAGGAAGGTCCTGTGCAGAGCTGCTGGAGAGAGGCACAGGGATTACCCTGATCCTGGAGCGTTAGCTGTATTGGGATGATGCTCCCCAACTGTCTGCTGGGCAGGCAGGCAGCACAAAACACGCCTCAGCCAACAGTTCCTTCCCTCTGCTCGCTTACCCGTCTGATGCTCTGAGCTCCTGAGGTGTTGTGTCCTTACATGCTGCAAGAAACTTGGAGGAAAACCTTCCGGAGTTGTGTGTGGCAGCTGAAAGCACAGAAGGGCATCCCTGCCCCACCAGGGAGTTTGTTGCCGCAGGCAAGTTTAGGGGCGTCTGCTGTTCAGAGCTGTGTTCTTGCACTCCCTGTAATGGCAAAAGAGCAGCACAGTAAGTCCTTCTGATCCTCCGATCGTGGCTAATGTGGTCTAGAGCATTACTGCAGCAGTGTGACTGCAAGTTTTAAACCAAGTATGTAAATGGCTGCCGAAAATGTCCTGCTTAGAACAAGTGAATTGCATTATCTCTCCCCTGAAAAGGGGAAAAATGGATTTCTTCTTTCAACCTCTATAGTGCATCTGTCTTGCCATCTTTGCTTTTTCCACCTGACTTACATGGTCTGAGAGAGAGCAATTGCATGTAGCTTGTTTGTTAAAAATGAAATCTGCTGCTGTACCCGAGATAACTTTGCTGTGAGCGCAGTGAAGCCTGCGGTCACGGGAATGATCTATCACTAAAATTCTGGAGTCTTGCTTTTTAATTCAGAGTATTTGCTCTTGTGGTAGGGACTGTTAAGTGTCTCTCTGAATACCCTGAGCTGATTGGTGTAACTGAACAATAACCGTACTGTCTGATACATTACTTGAAGCCATCCAGTATGTGGAGCGAGCTGCTCGCGAGGAGCCTGCTCCCAGAACACAGTCGCTGCACTTAAATGGGCTGATCTTAATGGCATCATTAAACATTAACTGCTGCCGAAAACCAGGAGAATTCTCTGAAAATTTGCCTCACCTTTTTCATGCAGTCTTTGTGGAGCAGGAGCTGGTGGAAAGAACAAAGAAAAATGTGCATTAATACCAAGCAACGCTTTAGCCTCCAGTGTTGAGCTTTGAGTGTCCCAGTGCGAGGGGTGACCGCGTGCGGTAGGTGTAACGTACATCAAGGAAACCCAAGTTCAAGTCAAGCACGAAATTTTGGTTTTAACAAACCAAAACAGTGTGTTTATATTTAAACTACATTGTGAGAGAGGCTTTTTTTTTCCCCCTTCAGTTCAGTGCTTCTTCCACCTCCCGTACCTCTGCTGACCTTTAGCGAGGTGACTTTCATCTTCTCAGTCCATGATTTGAGAGCTTTAATCCCTTCTGAATGTTAAAAACAAACTGTAAGTGGTATTTCTTTATCCTGGCTCTACGCTCCTTCCCTCTTGCAAAGTTCAAAGCTCTCTATCAGAGAGACTTTCGGACAGATTCTGAGATGATAAAATAATTCTCTGGAAACTGTAACTGGGCGATACGTGCAAGAGATGAAACCTTTACAACCGTTCTGCTATTGCAGGGTTTACCTCCAGAACTGCGTACGAAGCCTTTTTTTTTTTTTTTTGCTCTCCAAGCCCTTTCCCTGTCTCAGTGTGTCTGTGTCTCTTCTAACCTGGTTATTCTATGATTCTATGATTTCTGTTTCACGACATGAAAATGTTATTGTGATTTTAGAAGTTGGCTTTGGAAAGCCAAGAAAATATTTTCTTCATTTTTCCATTATAAGAAATAGATGAACATTTGAATTTGTTAAGCCATTTCTTACAAGGGGTAATAGTTTCAGGGTAAAAGAAGGTGGGTTCAGACTAGATAGAACAAAGACATTTTTTACTACGAGGATGGTCAAACACTGGAACAGGTTACCCAGAGAGATGGTGGATGCCCCATTATTGGAAACATTTAAGATCAGTTTGGATGGAGCTCTGAATAAGCAGATCTAGTAGAAGTTGTCCTGCTCTGTGCAGAGGAGCTGAACTAGATGACCTTTAAAGGTCCCTTCCAACCCAAACTATTCTATGATTCTATGTGTCTGCACACACACACGTGCACGTACAGATCAGGGTTGTGTAAGGCAGCAGAGAGGGTTGCCCTGCTCCAGCCAGAGCCATCTGGCAGCCACAGAGAAGGGATTTCTCTCCTTATTGTTGCTCAAGCCATTGCCTGTTTCCTATCCCCAAACAAGTCATGTCACTTCTCATCCATTTCCTTCCTGGTTTTGCTTCCCTGTCTGTCTGCTCAACGGGAGCCAAGTGCCGTGAGAGCTTTGTGCTGGGGCGCAGAGAGCAGGCAGAGGAGCCTCTCTCGCACAACAACTCTTGCTCGTTTGTCCGCATCAGCGTGGGGGAACCTGTAAGGTGCTGGTGAGGAGCTGATCCTGTCTGCTCTGACACAGCTGTAAAGTTACTACCTGCACAGAATTCTCCCCATACCTCCCTCTCAGACTTTTTACCTGGAAAGCACTGAAACCAGCCCATAGTTGACAGTTGCCACCTCTGTTGCTATTGCTTATTTCTTGTTTTCTGTCGTGGAAAAGGCATTAAGTGGACCCTGCATCTTCGCTGGGTGCTAAAGGCAGGGGACATGGGTCTCTGGGAGCCTGACCCTGTTAGCTCCACACATGGAATGCCTTAGGAATTGGAGGTCACGGGCGCAGTGACGCCATTGGGGAGCTGGTGGGCTGCTCAAGCAGGGCTTTACAATGAAAATATTGTAGATTCAGAGCACATGGGGCTTTCTTTCAACTTACAGTGGAGAGAATGCATTTTCTGTAAGAAGAAAATGGTTTCCTCAAAGTATGCATAGAAGCCCTGAAATGGGTTAACCTGTGAATTGTCTGAAGTCTTGAGACAGGATTTCATTAATGTTGTGGGTGTTTCTGGTAATCTGTGTATTTACGGTGCCTGGACATTTCTTACACCCTAACTCAACCCTTCTAGTTTTCCCTCCCCATAAGGCTTTTACTTACAGCAGGGCAGGAATCCTAAGGGGGCAGCGGGTGGATGGCAGGATGCAGTCACTGGCAGTATTTTTAGTTATTGCTGTTGTTTCACTGAAATTTGGGTGAGTGTTTAGGTAACAATGCCGTGGCCAAACACTTCAGGTTCAGCAAGCTTCTACAATTAGAACTGGCGGCTTTTATGAACGGTCCACAACCTCCCTGGACAACTACTTGACCAGTCTCGGGACTACAAGCTGCCATCCTGTTCCACCTGCCCTTACAGAGTGTAGTGCTGGGACAGTGATCCTAGAGAAAAACAACTGCAGAGCTCTTCTGCCACCTGCAAGGAATGCAGTTCATGCCCTTTCCCAGTGATTTATGGAGTTATTTTGCTCTTATTCTGAGCTGATACTCTTGCTTGTGGGTGCAGCATACCCCAGACTCTGGTGTTTGACTTAATACCACACACCCACTTAAACTGGCATGATACAAATTTCCTGCGGCAAATGTTAAAAGGATTAAAAAATTGACAAATGGGTAGGTCCTAATGCGGTTCTGAGGGGGAACTTGCATCAAGTCGGTGCCATCCTGCAGTGAGTGTTTGCCGTGTCCTAAAGCTTTGCTGCCCAAGGAAGCGTTTTTAGATTTGCTGCCAGTGAGAAGGGTGGTTGGGGCTGGAGCACAGGGGCCATGGGCAGAAGCTTCCTTGCCGACCTACTTGCACAGGACCAGCGGTGCTGGGTTAGACTCCAGCTCACTCCCTTCTCTCCAGAGTTGTCTCTGGGTAAGGCGAAGGGATCACACACGATGGCGCAAGACCTGCCTGTCTCATCACTGAATTTCCTAGGGGACTAAGAACAGTTTCACCCAGAGGAGGTGATAAGGAGCTCCCTCTGGACCATAAGAGCTTTCCAGCACCCCAAGGGAGGTGTGAGGATGTTCTTTTGAGTAGAGCCAGCAGGGATGGGTTCTGGAGCAAACTGCATTTATGAAGCCATTTGTACCTGCAGCCAAAACGTGGGACACAAATGACCTCACCAGGATGTCTTAACAACAGCAAATCTTCATCTTACTGTGCGTAACGTCAGAAATTGTCTGCGTTGGAAAAAGCCTACCTCGATGTTTGAGAAGCTATTGAACTGTAGCTGTTGGCTGCGATCGATAAAGCAGTTCTGACTCTAAACCAAAATCAAAACAGCGGCTAATGGGTGTTTAGAAAGGGATACAAGGAGGAGAAACGTGCATGTTTCCTAGTATTCATCTCCTGTCTTTCAGACATTTTCCCGCACACCCAGAGCCTTCCGCAGACTGTCAGCAACCAGGAACACATTTTTCTTTCCATGAGTTTGCACAGCTTCCCTGTGAACTTTTATCCCTCATCTTTTAAGATAACATTTGTTAGCTTGAAGATGACTTGTCTGTGTTAGATTCGTCGGTTTTAACAGAGAGGAGTCTTGGGTGTCCTCCTGATGAATTCCTGCCCCGACACATCTAATGCTGGGTAAGCAGCTTCTGCAGATATAAATAACATCGTCTCTTTTGGTGTATCGAACCTGCTAATAATTCTTCATCACTGAAATGCTGCATTGCTGTAGAGCTGGGGAGCTTTGTATTCGTTAGGGTGGTGAATTTAGGGTAAGTACTTCTCCAGCAGACGCTCCTGTGCTGGCGCTCTCCTTGGCCGGCCTCTCGGAAGATCAAAAAGATTCCCCTTAGCTGTGAATTCAGGCATAGCTCCTGTGTCTCGGTTTCAGGAAGGAGAGAGATGATCCTAAGTACAGATGAGTCTCTTACTGAGATTGTATTTTGCCCTTTACCATTTAAAAAATTATTGGCACGGTCATCAGTGTGACAGTCGTCTGTGTACGAATCAGTTCTGTGGCAGAGAATTGCCTTTCTGCTCCAGGATTGGAACTCACTGGACTTGGCTTGGCTTTTTGAGGGCAGGGAGGGCAGAAACTGCCTCCTGCTCTCCTGTTCCACACCTCTGCCACAGGCAGGGACACTTCCCACTAGATCAGGGTGCTCCAAGTGCCATCCAGCCTGGCCTTGAGCCCCTCCAGGGATGCCCAGCAGCACTCCCTGCTGTCGGCGAGAAACGCCAGCGCATCCAGCGCATGGTCTAACGCGCACCATGGATGGGCTCACACAGCTCACTGCTATTTGTTCACATTTTCACACCGGATTCACGGAGCCTCTTGCACTAACAATCTGAACTGCAGCGTTGAGCTCGGAGAACTTCAGCTTCCCTTCCCACCGCTCCTGCCTGCTGCTCAGCAGAGCGCCTGCTGCCTTTGTTCGTCAGGTGTTAGGATTTAAAATAGAAGTATCTTCAAAGACTCTTGCGGAACAACTGGGTATGATTTGGGAGAGAGTTAAAAAAACAGCTTTCTCTTCTATCTGGTTACCAGGCAAATACTCTGTTGGGAGAAAGACTTCCATCCCCCTCTTAGATATTCTTTGCTTTCATATGCTTCTAAATGTTGGATGGGTGAGGATGTGACCCCCAGGTGAGCAGGGCTCAGCCACTCTTGCCTGAATTATACATGTAGCCTATTTAAATGCAGCCATCATGTGAAACAAAAAGGAGAAAATGCACTTGTGTTCATTTAGAAGAATGATCTTTGGATAACGTCACCCAAATATTGCTGGGTTTTTATCTTGCCTATAAAATAAATTGGTCCCAGCGTGCTGCGAGATGCACATAAAAGTCTGAATATGAAAGCAGCATCAAATTCAGATGTCTTGGTGGAGCTGGCTTTAGAATGTTGGGAAAAAAAAAACAACCTAGCACAGATCTACTCGGTACAGTTTGTGAGGGAGGAACGTACTGGAGATTTGACTCTAAGAGTCTTGATCTATTGGCAGCTTCTATTTTTTGTTGTGGTGCCCTTTTCTACCGCTGTCTGATGGCATTAAACACCTTTTCTCCTGGGGTGTGATGGGAGCACGACTGCTGTAGATGTGTTTCGCACCACGGCTGGCTCAGCGGGAGCAGCCACAGAGACTGATGATGATGATGGTAACTCTAAAATTCGGTTGGGTACTGTGCTTTGAATTGTGGATTCTGCACTCACATCATGGTTTTTATAGTTTTCCTTTTACACCGAACTCAGTGGCTTTTAGAACGTATTTTCTAGCACTCTAAGCTCACCTTCTCCCCTCTCCCACACCCTCACCCCAACAGGCTGGTTGGTGTGCTCGAGCCCTCTCTAAGTAATTGCTCTCTAACTGGAACAATTAAGAGCTGCGAGAGGAGAGGGGAATTTGTCATAAAACATTCCACATGGAAATCTGCTTTTTGCTGGTTTCAGAATGACAACCCAGACAGCAGAGGTGGATACACTGCAGGAGGGTCCGAATTCAGAGAGAATCTTTGTGCTCAGTAAGGAACAGAGGGGGGGTCAGGAGGGGAGTCTGGTTCTGCTCTCGGCTCAGCTCTCCTCTGAGGGCACCACAGAGCGCACGCAGCTGATATGAATGAAATAGCCGCTCCTTACCCAAATATTTCAGCGCGTTCGTCATTTCCAAAGTAGCAGAAACATTGCAACTATCCACTGGTTACCGAAGGGAAAAAAGGGAATTAAATAGGACAAACAAAGCTGGAGCTAAGCTATTATGTATTTCAGATTGCTTAGTATTTGGCATGTGGACCAAATGCTTTAGATTATAAGGCATAAGCCCTTCAGAACCTTAAGTTATTTTAAAATTAAATGGATGACAGGCACAGGTCTGCTGCCTGGATTTGATTTTCTTTGTGTCTTAGCAGAAGTAGTCAGCAATGTCTGTAAGTATCTAATAAAGCTATTTTCTGCTATTACAGAGGTTTGCTAGGGGAAACACAACTGGGAAAGCACCACGTTTTCAATAAAACAAATTGAACAGAGTCTCAGAAATCTAGGTCACAGTAACAGATGACCTATACATGGTCCTAGTTTTTGATGCAACTGTCTAATCTGCTCTGAGAGTACTAGCCAGACATCATTCCTAATTGACCTTGATATTCAGTGAACAGAAAGAAAGCTAAAGCCACATGATATTTAAATCTTTAGGAGGAAAAAAAAAAAATGTGGCAAACTTGACTGCATTCCGTTTTATAACTGGAATCTGCATTTGTTACGTGAACCTGATCCGCCAAGGTATCGATCAGCTTAAAAATCTGAATTTGAGACTTTACCTTAGGCACTAAACCTGAACGCGAACAGCCACTGGCACATCCTGCCCCAGAGGAGCTCCCTGTCCCTTGGGTGAGCGCATTTTGCAGCACAGCTGCCCTGTCAGGCTACCCAGATGCTCCTGGGGAGATGCGGTGCTCTCTGTCCCCTTCCCTCGGACCAGTCGGTCCAGCTGGAAGCGCAGGACCCAGATTTGAGGCGCTGTGATTATTATGTAAATGGCACTGCTGACACTGCAGGGCACCTGCATGCCCGCTGGCAGTGGGGGAGGCTGGGAGTTAGAGTCCCTGTGGTTAAACCCCAATCACCTCTGCTTACAGACCAGACCGATGCCTTCTGTTTGTGCCACCAGACTGGAGAGGGAGCGTTATTTACAGATGGCACCGTGGACTTGCCACATGAGGGAAGAGGGACGCGTGCTTGTGTGCCAGAGCACACGTAGGGTCTGCCGGTAACCCCCAAAGAAACAAGCAGCCAAGCCTCAAATGCTCGTATGGGGCTACTTGTCAAGAACGCGATAAGCTGATGCAGGTTTACTCGGTTAAGAACTGGGAAGCAGAGCCCAGGGCTGACTTGGGTTGGGAACTGATGGTTGGCTGTGCCTCACCCAGTCTGTTCCAGTGTGCTGGTACCTGGCAAGCGATGGCTGTGCCACTTGTGAGGTTCCTCACGCCTAGCGCAGCTGCCCGCAGGACACAGGGATGTGTCCGCTGAGCAGAGGGAGCAGTCAGGAGCAGAGCCACAGAGGAGCCCCCGGTGCGGTCCCAGGGGCAGACACGTTAGTGTTCCGCGTGCCCGTCCACTTCAGCACTCCCGCCCCGAGCCTCTGCCTGCCCTTCACCGCGTTGGGGCATCTCCTCTCACTCTTCCTGGCCTGTTTGTGTCAAATATGAGCTTAACCGCAGGGCTGAGCAGCACGAGGCTCTCAAACCGATGCCTGTAGAGCTGAGACTAAGAGCGCCTTGGCTCGGGCAGGCAGAGCTCAAGCTCACCACGGCGCACACTCACACGCTTGTGTATTTACGTGCAACAGTTAATGGTTAACGCAGAAGGGGTTTTGGTATGAGAGGCAGCACTTTGGAGCACTCAAAACTTGCAGTTAATTGCAATGGTTACTTACAGTGATTTGTTAATTCTCGTCTATCAGGCTCAGGGCAGCTGCCCATGGCTCAGCTCTTTTCTGGCAGTTCAGTGAAAATGGGAATGAGCGAAGCCTACTTAGAGAGGGGCTGGTATCTGTCTGTGTGGCTTCTTGGAACAACAACGGCCTTTCATGTTCTCCTCAACATAGAAACACCCAATTGTTGTCTTTTGAATTCTTCATGTTTGAAACTTGACTGATATTAATCAATACTGTGGTTTTGAAACGATCGCAGCATCTGCTGGCTATTATTAAGATAAAACGGAATTCTTAGGATTCCACATTTTTTGTTCAATTGCCAAGTGCATCGCTCGATCCCCACACCCCCCGATGCATTTGTATTGGCAGCCAGAGCTGTAACGCAATACTGTATTCTAACCAAGACTCAGATTATGTCTGCATTGCTCTTTTGCATCAGCTGCGACTGGGTAACAGCTTTTTTTTTTTTTTTTTTTGTGCGTCTTTATATGGAATAGCCCGAACTGGAGTTGGGAAAATGACTTTGACTTATCTGTTATTGCTTTGGGCGGGTTAAAAAAACCTGACTGCACACCCCAGCCATCAGCATCCTTCTCTTGTGTGCCTGATGGGATTATTCCCATGTCCGAGCTGAGTATGCAGATGTTTACGGGGGTGGGTTATGCCCAGACATTCCTTTTATGGCCATTTCGATTAGGCAGAAGCCCTTTTTGCCAACCTTTTTAACAACAGCCTCCAGATGAGCACTGAGAGTATTAGCAGCCTGGCAGGTAACAGAAAAGGTTGCTGTATTTCAAGAATTCCATGGCATTTAATCTATAAGCGCTTTGTAGGGAGAGCCGTCAATATCATTAACCTTTATTAAAAACAATCCATAGTGGGTTTGTTCAGAGGCTCGTGGTAGGTAGGTCTGTCTGGGTCTGTAAGAACCAGCGAGGAAAAAATGAAAATCAAAGTAGCTCGATTGTAATCTCAGCTGATTCTTATCACCCAAGTTTTACTGAGAAGTAAAACACCCAAGCCCATTGTACTGCATCGGGGACAGAATTCAAGGAAATTATTTAATTATCCAGACAAAACTGACTCCCGTGAGAAGTATTCACGTTTGCGTTTCTAATGTTCTGAAATAGCAGCAGAAAATTACGAGCTGGCCCCTCACATACTGGCAGGTTTTGTTAATTTCGCAAACAGCCTCTTAGAGAGAACCTGTTTTTTTTTTCAGGAATGGTGGTGGTGGTTTGGTCCTCCAGTCTTTTTTAAAAAAAAATCCTGTGGTGCTCAAAGGAGCAGTGGAAGAAGGTCCATCCTCTGCCTAAAGCTGATGCAGAGCATCCGCACAGGTCTTCCTAGACACCTTGGAAGATGGACCTGTTCTCCTCCCTTCAGAATTCCTCCCCTGTTGCTGAGGTGGAGGAAGGATTGCGTTGATAAAACATGCTCAGGAGCAGCAAACCTTTGTTTTCTGTAATTTACGACACTTGTAGCTCTGCAGCTCATAAGAAACCCCAACTTTCACATGGGCAATAGATCACAAATCTCAATTTCATTGTTTTTCCCGGGTTAAGAGGAGCCAGGTCCAGGCAGAGATGCCCCCAGCCGCATGTTCTAATGCTGCTCCGGTCTTAGGAGCGGTACTATCCGGTCAGACTGGGTTTTTATCAGGTGCCAAGCTGATAGGGTGGGTCAGATTTATGGAAAAATATGGAAAGTAAGGAGGAGCAGCCCAAACCTTCCTGCTCTTCGGGTGAGGACTGAGCCGACTTCCGCCCCTCAGCCAGGCACCACGCACAGCGAGGGGCAGGCTTTTCATCTAATAAAACCTGCTGGTTGGTTTTCTAATCTCAATAATTTCTGCTCATTGGCTCCAATCAGGAGATTAAAGCCCAGTCTCTGAGGAGTTGGTGTTTTCCCTCTAGGCTGGGGGGAAAGTAGGGGGAATGGGAGGTGCCAGACACAGACCTTCCTTTTGGGGTTGTTTTTTTTTTGTATTTATTTTGGTGTTTGCCAAGCTGTCACCACTGGAGACTGTCCTCCTGGTCGCGGGGAAGCAAATTTCCCGACCCTTTGATGGTGAAATCAGCTGGTCTTACAGCCACCAGTATAATGCGGTCCCTTAGACCAGCAGCACATCTCAGGCCCAGACATCAGCCGCCTCCCTTACAAATCCCTGCTTTTTATAAAACACTTTGAGGTTTTCTGTCCTCAAATTTCTTTCAATTCTGCCTCCCCCCCCCCCCCCCATCCCCAGCACCGTGCGAATTAAAACCTCCAGACGGATCACGCTTCTGCCTTCCAGACACAGGGCAGCGACCGCAGCTGAAAAAGTAACCATATGGACTCTGTGATTTTTTTTTTTTTTTATGTACTGCGACAATAAAGCTTTTATGACGGTTCTCGAGGTGGTTAAAAATGGCAGTAAGGCGCTCTTAAGCATGGCACGGCCGTGCGGCTGTTCTGCGCAGCAGACCTGCCAGCAGCGCATCAAAAGCCGTAATTTCCTGTGCAGTGAAGCCCCTATCTCTGCTGCCTCCAGCTTTGTGTCCCAGCGCTTGTGCCTGTGTGCTAACAAATCTCTATTGTCCGGCCGGGCGAATAGTGGCTGGGACCAAAGAATTGCTGTCTGGTTTCTATTCAAATCCAGGTAGTCGGATATATGAATGGAGTTTCTCCACCCGCCATGTGAATAACCTCCGCGCGCCCCAAGCTCTGCGCCAAGTGGGCTTCCAAATCCGTCTTCTGCTCCTCGTGGCTCTCTTTAGGAACGGCTACAAAAAAAAAATTACGTTTTCTCGCATTCCCGGGCGAGGACGAGAAGGGGAACCATCCCCTTCCCAACTTTGCAAAGTTGGGGAATCCTACTTACGGCGTCGGAAACGAGCGGGTTTGGCCAAGAAGCCGAGGGAAGTTGACCGAAACGACATTTCTTAGACTTTTATTGGTATTTATGGTCTCTTACGCTTAGCGAGGGGCTCGGGGACGGCGTTTAGAGCCGGACAGGTACGGCTGGACTCGACGCTCTCCGTGCTCTTTCCCAACCCGATAAATCCGCGATTCTACACTGACTTTTTCCTTTTTTTTTGTTTGAGTCACAAAAACCACCAAAATCCACGTCGCGATACTTTTTTTTTTCCAGCCAGAACAGTGTCATCCTGTTGAATTTGAATTATTTTTTTTTTTTTTTTGGGGGGAGGGGGGGGGGGGGAGGGTGGTTGGGTTGAGGGCTTTCTTAATGAATAGAAAGGGGGTGTGTGTGGGGGTTGTTCTGTATCGTCTGTCGCGATAGAAGCCGCAGGTGCCAGACAAAAGCAAAGGGGGGGGGGGGGTCAGGCGACCCCTCCCCGCGGCTGAGGGGACCGGTACCCCCCCCAGACCCCCCTTTTGGGGGGTCTGGGGGGGGTACCGGTCCCCTCAGCCCGCGGGGAGGGGTCGATGGGATATTAAGGGGGTGCCCCCCCTTTCCCTTTGTGTCCCTGTCTGGCTCAGTTCCTCCCTTCCAGCCCCTGGGGCCACACTCGTGTCTGGTTACCAACCCTGGGAAGCAACTTGCTCTCTTCCCTTTTTCTCCTTCTTGAAGGAAAAAAAGGTAGGAGAGACCCCCCCCCCCCCCTTTCCTCCTCCTCCATTCATCCCACTCTAGGGCTTAAATGGGGGGGAGGGGGGGGGGGTAGCTCCCTCCAGCCAGTGTTGGATTAATGTATAGAAGAGGATGTATATATGTGGGAGAACAAAGGAACACGTGCAGGAATGAGGCTGGAAAGCAAAGATATAAAGTCACCCGCACGCACAGGGGAGAGAGAGAGAACAGGAGGCGGCGCCCCCCCCCCCCCTTCCCAATCCATCTCCATTATCAACCCTCCCCGCCCCCCCCAAGCTTCCCAGACGTTAACCAGGTCTATCAATCAACCCCTTACCTGGGGGAACGCTCGGTGCTCGCTCAGCGTCAAGAAAAGTTGCCGCCGGGGCGCGTTCAAGGCAAGCAACTCCGCGTCGCACAAGGCGTTTTCCACCCACAGCCCTTCCTTCGCCTTTCCCCCAAAAGCCTGGGGAGGGAAGCGGAGTCGGGCGCCGCTGCCGCCCCCGCCGCTGCCCGCGCGGCGCCGCCTGCCGCCCCCCGCCCCGCTATATATAGGGCGGGCGGGGGCGCCGCGGGTCACGTGCGCGCGGCGCCGCCGCCCATTGGCCGATCCCGCCCCGGGGGCGCCCCCCGATTGGTTCGCGCATCCCCCTCCACCCCGAGGGGTCACGCCCACCGGCCCCCCCTCCGCTCCCTCCCGCCGGCGGGGCGCGCGCCGCTTGTTTGGGTGCCGGGCGGCGGCGGCGCCGTCTGAGGGGCGGGGAAGGGGGGCGGGGAAGGAGGGCGGGGGGGGGGTGATGTGGGAGGGGTGTGAGGGCGTGAGCGGGGTCACGTGCGCGCGGCGCATGCGCTGATTGGTCCGGGAGCCCCGCCCCGCCCGCCGGCTTGGGGGCCAGGGGCATGAATTGGGGTGGTGAGGGGGAGGACTGAGGGGTCGGGGACGTGTGTGAGGGACTTGTGGGGTATAAGGAGTGTGAGGAGCATGATGGAGTGTGAGGAGCATATGAGGGGTCAGGGGTGTGTGTGTGGGGAGCTTGAGGGTTGTGGGATATAAGGGCTGTGATCATAGAATCATAGAACAACCAGGTTGGAAGAGACCCATTGGATCATCGAGTCCAACTGTTCCTATCAAACACTAACCCATGTCCCTCAGGACCTCATCCACCCGTCCCTTAAACATCTCCAGGGAAGGGGAATCCACCACCTCCCTGGGCAGCCTATTCCAATGCCCAATGACCCTCTGTGTGAAAAACTTACTAATCTCTAGCCTAAAGGTGCTGAGGTGTGATGGAGCATGAGGAGCTTGAGGGCTGTGATGGAGTGTGAGGAGCATGTGAGGGGTCAGGGGTGTGTGTGAGGGGCTTGAGGGTCATGGGATATAAGGGCTGTGAT
>JAUMJK010000520.1:600000-1030707 GCA_033558105.1 Coccyzus lansbergi | reverse complement strand
CCCATCTCCAGTGGCTCCCCCCTCTCCAATGGCTCCTCCTCCATGGTTCCCCATCCTCCAATGGTTCCCCATCCTCCATAGTTCCCCCTCCTCCATTGCTCCCACTTCTGCCATGGAGGCTCCTCCCCCATGGCTCCCCCTCTTCCATGGCTCCCCCCTCTCCCAAGGCTCCTCCTCCATGGTTCCCCCTCCTCCAAGTCTCCTCTTCTGCCGTTTTTCGTCCTCTTCCTCCGCTTTTCGTCCTCCTCCGCGGCTCCTGCTGTGCGGGAGGCTGCTGGGCCGTTGTGTTGCTGCGGGGCGGGCAGCATGGGTGCCTCCGTGGAGAGCCTGCAGGCGGCCATCAAGTACATGGTGGAGTCGCAGGGCTTCGACCGGGTGCTCCGCAAGGTACGGGCCCGGGTCACACGGGAGAGGAGGCAGCGGCTGTGGGTGAAAACACAGAGTGGCTCAGGTCGGAGGGGACCCTAAAAATCACCCAGTTCCAACCCCCCTGCTATAGGCAGGGACACCTCCCACCAGACCAGGCTGCCCAAGGCCCCATCCAACCTGGCCTTGGACACCTCCAGGGATGGGGCCGCCACAGCTTCTCTGGGCAACCTGGGTCAGGGCCTCACCACCCTCACAGGGAAAAAAGAAATCCTAATATCTAATCTAAATCTCCACTCTTTCAGCTTAAAAACGTTTAAATAACTCTTTGTTTTTAAGTACTAAAGCCACCTGTAAGAACCCTCAACATAAGAAGGATGTGGAGCTGTTGGAGCAGGCCCAGAGGAGGCTACAAAGGTGATCAGAGGGGCTGGAGAACCTTCTGTGCAAAGACAGACTGAGAGAGTTGGGGTTGTTCAGCCTGGAGAAGAGGAGGCTCCAAGGTGACTTTATAGTGACCTTCCACTACCTGGAGGGGCTACAAGAAATCTGGGGAGGGACTGTTTACAGAGGCTTGCAGTGATAGGACTAGGGGCAATGGGTATAAACTGGAGAGGGGCAGATTTAGACTAGACATAAGGAGTGATTTCTTCACCATGAGGGTTGTGAGGCTCTAGCACAGGTTGCCCAAGGAAGCTGTAGCTGCCCCATCCCTGGAGGTGTCCAAGGCCATGTTGGAAGGGGCCTTGAGGAGCCTGGTCTGGTGGGAGGTGTCCCTTCCAACCCAAACTATTCTATGATTCTGTGACCTCTCTGAAGACAAAGATTGTGCCGAACTGCTTTCCGTGAGTTATTCAGTAACTAGTATTCTTTCCTTCATGGGACTTAGCTAACTTTCAGGACTGTTAAATTATGAAATAAATTATTACTCTTTTCTGTTAAAAATTTATTTTAGAAGTAGCTGGTTGTAACAGCTGACATTTCACCCTGAATGCCAGGCTGAAAACGCTTATGCTCTGTGAGTTTTTAATGAGGCTTAGTATAAAGAGGTTGGACTGGTGGAGTTCTGATGGACAGAAAGCTGCCCATGAGCCACCAACATGTGCTCACAGCCCAGAAAGCCAACCACATCCTGGGCTGCACCAAAAGAAACGTGTTTAACAGGCCAAGGAACGTGTTTCTGCCCTTCTAATCTGCTGTGGTGAGACCTCATCTGGAATACTGTGTCCAGCTCTTGAGCCCTGTGCACAAGAAGGACGTAGAGCTGTTGAAGTGGGTCCAGAGGAGGGCCACAAAAATGATCCAAGGGTTGGAGCATCTCACATATGAGGACAGGCTGAGAGAGTTGGAGTTGTTCAGCCTGGAGAAGAGAAGGCTGAGGGGAGACCTTATAGCGACCTTCCTGTACCAAAAGAGGGCTTAGAGGGAAGATTGGGATGGACTTTTTAGCAAGGCCTGTTGAGACAGGACAAAGAGTAACAGTCTTAAAATAGGGGAGGATAAATTTAGACTGGATATAAAGAAGAAAGTTTTTACAATGAGGGTGATGAAGCACTGCAACAGGTTGCCCAGGGAGGTAGTGGAGTCCGCATCCTTGGAAACATTAAAGGTCAGGTTGGACAGGGCTCTGAGCAACCAGGTGGGGTTGGACGAGACCTGTAAGTCCCTTCTAACCTGAAGCATTCTGTGATTCTTTGTGAAATGTATTTGACTGGTATGGCTCTAACATAATGCTAAGTTGTGATCAAAGAAAGCTGAAGTGATGCTGCTCTGTCTTCTTAAATTTCGTAGTGTGCAGTAGTGTAGCTGATGTGTTCTTGAACCTCTGTTGAGGGTGGGCCTGTGAAGCAGAGTCAGTGTTCTCATTAAATTCTGCAACACTGGAATTCTCTGTTTGAATTCTATTTATTTGCGTAACTGGGACCTGGAGAGAAGCAGTAAATATATCTAAGGAAACTAACCATTTTAAAATTCATGTATTTTGCATGATAGAGTAGCAAGTAAATGTAGCATTGGAAGCAGTGCTTTCATGGACAGCTCCATGGTCCAGTACATTTCGTAGAAGGTAACTATTTGCAAAGCGACTGCTACTAATCATGTTTACCCGATACAGAATCACAGCCCTAATCCATGCGATTCTTCCAAGTAGGTCTTTGAAGAGGCCAAAAGTAGCTCTCCTGAAGTCCAGGATTGTCTTGCCTTGCTTCCACCATGCAGGATCCTGAACCATCTCATGGTCACAGGAGCCCAGGCTGCCCCCGACCTTCACATCCCCAACCTCTCCTTCTTTGTTTGTTAGTACAGGGTCTAGCTGCACACCTCTTCTCATTGGCTCCTCCACCGCTTGTCTCAAAAGGTTGTCTGTCATCCATGCTATCGAGGAATCTCTTAGACTGTGTGGTTTTTTCTCTTAAAATGTTTTCTCTTAGACTGTGTTGTTTTTCTAGCAGATATCTGGGTGGTTTAAGTCCTACCTACAAATCAGGAGGCTACTTCCAGCTGCCTGTAGAATGTCTCATCGACTCTCTCTTCCTGATCAGGTGGCCTGTAGTAAACACCTCCAAGCAGACATTTCGGTCTGGTATATAAAAAGTATAAAGCTTTAATTGTATGAATCTCCTTTATTTATAGAATCATAGAATCATAGAACAACCAGGTTGGAAGAGACCCACTGGCTCATCGAGTCCAACTGTTAGAGCCCAATTAGTTCTTAGTCCCCTCTTCTGTGTGATATCTTTATTCTCTTTTACCTTAATCTTGTACTAAGTAGAGAACCAATGCAGTATTTCAGCTCATAAAGGTAACTGGCTGGAAGTGAGCCGTGGGAGATAGGCTTCTGGAATACTTTTTGACTTCTTCTGCGATCTCCTAGAAGTACGATGCTATGAACATAATCATAACATCAATAACAATAAAAGTGCAGTTTTGTTTAAATTTAAAGTACCTGCTCTTCTTCTGGGAGATAGCCAAAGGCTTTCTAACTGATATGGCTCAAGAATTTCCTATTCTGGAGAAGGCAGATTTTCATAGAATCGTAGAATCATAGAACAACCAGGTTGGAAGGGACCCATCGGATCATCGAGTCCAACCATTCCTATCAAACATTAACCCATGTCCCTCAACACCTCATCTGCCCGTCCCTTAAACACCTCCAGGGAAGGTGAATCAACCCCCTCTCTGGGCAGCCTGTTCCAATGCCCAATGACCCTTTCCGTGAAAAACTTCCTCCTAATCTCTAGTTTAAATCTCCCCTTGGTGGAGCTTGAGGCTATTCCCTCTCGTCCTGTCCCTTGGGAGAAAAGCCCAGCTCCCTCCCCTCCACAACCTCCTTTCAGGTAGTTGTAGAGAGTAATGAGGTCTGAAACTTTTTTTTTTTTAGTCTGAAACTTTTCAGCTCCCTCATCAGACTTAGTTTCTGGTTTGATTCCATCACGGTATCTGCTTAGGGCTTAACAACTGTGGATTTTCAAGCCCTTTCTCCAAAGAGGCAGCGCATCGCAGTGGTGGCTGGAAGCCAAAGCCGAATACCGCAGAGACAGACGCGTGGGAGGACAGGCACAGAAGGGCTGCGAGAAGCACAAACCAGCAGCTTTGGCTGCGTGAGGCCTGGAAGCGTTCAAATACCGAGCTATTTTCGTCAAGGAGAGCAGGCAGCTAGTGCCAGATCCGAGCAATGACAAAGGGAACCAGATGCTTTCCTTGTCTTGCTGATGGATTGAAGCACTCCCTGACGGTGGTGGAAGCCATCTGCTCCCTGTGTCACGCGTCACTAAAGTCCTCATGAGAAATTCTGTCAGAAACCTAGGCCTCCAGCCAGCACAGCACAGCATGTCTGGTTTAGGACTTGGGATTTTCATTTTTATATTAGGACACTTCGTAATTTCCCCTCTGCTTAATTCCAGCTTTTTCCATTTGTAGATGGACTGTGTACTATGTCATCCTTTATTTTACTCTGCAAAATTTGGATAACATTTTGCCTGTTGGAAAGGGACATTGGCTGAAACTGAGCTCTTGCACCGTGTTATAAATGAGCAATAGTGAAACTGGAGACATTTCATAGAATCATAGAATCATAGAATCACCAGGTTGGAAGAGACCCACCAGATCATTGAGTCCAACCATTCCTATCAATAAGTAGCACCCACCCCCTTTAATTTATTTCAGTCTTTATTCTTAAAAAATTAAGTCAACAGAAAAGATATGGTAACATGAGAAGTAAATTAAAAAAACTTTATAAAAAAGATTATAAAATCAGTAGGAATTCTAATAAATATTATACTTACATTTTATATGTGACAATCTGAAGGTACTTCCAAGTCTTAGTTGTAGGTGTGAAAAAATGCGCTGAACTGACACCAGTTTTGCATCTCCTTTCGGATTTTGAATATATTTCAGGCTTTTAATATAGTGCTGCTAATGGGAGAAACTTGAAAAAAAAATACTGAATTGTAGGAACTTCTTAGTCATAGAATCATAGAATAACCAGGTTGGAAGAGACCCACAGGATCATCAAGCCCAACCATTCCTATCAAACACTAAACCATGTCCCTCAGCACTGTGTCCACTCGTGCCTTTTCAGTCCCAGATTGAAAGTAAAATTGAAGAATATTGTCTCCTAAGGAACTCCTGAGAGCACAGCAAGTATCTATGTTCCATTAAGCTATCAGTTTAAATATTTCAATAATTTAAATATTAAAATTTGAATATTCAAGGTCATTCAAGATGAGGTTGGATGGGGCTTTGAGCAACATGATCCAGTGGGAGATGTCGATGGGTTGAGTCCCCTTCCCTGGAGGGGTTTAAGGGACGGGTGGATGAGGTGCTGAGGGACATAGGTTAGTGATTGATGGGAATGGTTGGACTCGATGATCCGGTGGGTCCCTTCCAACCTGGTTCTTCTATGATTCTTCTATGATTCTATGTCCCCGCCCATGGCAGGAGGGTTGAAACTAGATGATCTTTAAGGTCCCTTCCAACATTCTATGAGTTCGTGGTTTGCCTGCACCAGAAAGACAAGGTTTTCTAAGGTGACAACTAGCTGTTTAAAATTCAAGTTGATACCTAATGTGACAGTTAAATTACTATAATTTCCATCTTTTGTCTCATGAGTCCAGACTTAAACAAGGTGTACTTTGATTTTGATTCAGGGTGTTAGTACTGTTGTCAGTAAAATTTTGTTCCTTTTTTTTTTTTTGGCTATACAGATGAAACTTCTTTCTGCAACTCCTGGAAAAATTGTTTGTGAGATGAAAGTCGAGGAGGAGCATACAAATAGAGGCGGCACGTTACACGGGGGTTTGACAGCCACACTCGTGGACGTGGTGTCCACAGCAGCATTGCTGTACACAGAAAGAGGACTGCCTGGGGTCAGCGTGGACATGAACATCACGTACGTATCCTTCAGCAGCTTTACCAGAACATCCTAACTTTTCTTCACCTAACAAGCTATTGACAGCATTGTGCCACAGCCCAGAAATGATGTACCCACTATAAAAGTGTTTTCTTTGTTTTCAGAAGTCTTGTTTTGATAAATTAAGGGGCGACTGTAGTTTACCCTCTAGGCTCACACCTAGAGGGTTAACTGAGGATTGAATCAGAATTTCTCACTGGAGGAAGATTCATATGCTGGAGGTCAAGGGTAGATTTATACTGAGAACGGTTCTTCCTGTAATGCACATTTAAAGTAGTGTATTTAAAAAAGTTGTTCTGAAACTTTCTTTAGTCATGTTATTATCGTGTGCCAGCTTTGCTTCACTCATGCTGTACTCAGCACTGGTGAGATTGTTCCTTGAATCCTGTGTTCAGTTCTGGGCCCCTCACCACAAGAAGGATGTTGAGGCTCTGGAGCGAGTCCAGAGAAGAGCAATGAAGCTGGTGAAGGGGCTGGAGAACAGGCCTTATGAGGAACGGCTGAGAGAGCTGGGGGTGTTTATCCTGGAGAAGAGGAGGCTGAGAGGAGACCTCATTACTCTCTACAACTACCTGAAAGGAGGTTGTGGAGAGGAGGGAGCTGGGCTCTTCTCTCAAGTGACAGGGGACAGGACAAGAGGGAATGGCCTCAAGCTCTGCCAGGAGAGGTTCAGGCTCGACATAAGGAAAAAAATTTTTCACAGGAAGGGTCATTGGGTACTGGCAGAGGCTGCCCAGGAAGGTGGTTGATTCACCTTCCCTGGAGGTGTTTAAGGGATGGGTGGACAAGGTACTGAGAGACATGGTTTAGTGACTGATAGGAACGATTGGACTCGATGATCCAGTGGGTCTCTTCCAACCTGGTTGTTCTATGATTCTCTTTTGAGAAGGAGGTTTTTAAAATGTTGTCACGAGGAAGCTATTTCAGTAATGGATAGAACAGACAGAAACAGAGAAACTTTTTTTTTTTTTACTCACAAGAGGATCAGCAGCAGCTGCTGAGAATGAAGCAAGACTGAAACCCTGACCTCATCAATTAATGGGACTTGTACATTAGGTGTGACTGACATACTTTTGACAGGTGTCATGTAAAAAAACAGACTAGTTGATTAAATTCATCTCAATAAGGCTTATATCCAGCAATTGTACGTTGTCTTCTGTAATTCTGACATTTGAATATTGTTCCCTTACCTCAGATTGTGGTTGGATCACATTCCTCCTAAATCTTTCCTGCAGTTTTGTGGGGCAATTTCTTACTGTTCCCTGGAGATTGTGTTCTAAAAAGCACACACTAATGCTCATGTAAATAAAACCAGAGAGGTATCTAATGCATGGGAGCAACGTTAAACCTAGGAAGTTTGAAGGTCTCCCAGATTTTGTTTGAAGACAAAATCCCAGATTTTGTTTGAATTTTTCCAGACCAGTTTGAAGGTCTCACAGGTCCCAAGTGACAGGGGACAGGACAAGAGGGAATGGCCTCAAGCTCCGCCGGGGGAGGTTTAGGCTAGAGATTAGGAGGAAGTTTCTCACACAGAGGGTCATTGGAATAGGCTGCCCAGGGAGGTGGTTGATTCACCTTCCCTGGAGGTGTTTAAGGCACTGGTAGATGAGGTGCTGAGGGACATGGTTTAGTGTTTGATAGGAATGGTTGGACTTGATGATCCGATGGGTCTCTTCCAACCTGGTTGTTCTATGATTCTATGATTTTTCATTACTTTCTCTGACCAGAATAAGGGAAGCGGTTAACCTATGCTTAGGTTCCACACAGAAATGACCCTCTAAGCCTTTGTAACAGATATTTTGCAGCTGAACCAGGCAGACTGATTTAGAAAGGCTGTAGGGAACCAGCAGTGCCTGGAACAGGACTTGGAGCTGAAACTTTTAACTGAGGTCTTTGAGACATCATTGTTTCTGTTTCACAAAGGACTTTTTTTTCTGAGAACCAAGCCAGTGTCTTTCTTTCTGTCCTCCATTTTCTCAGAGAACTTTTTATAATGAATTATCACTGCAGTACTTAGAGGAGCTCAAGGACTTTAAAAAGTGGGGATTTGCAAACAGGCAGTTAGAGATATGTGTCTTTTTTACTCACTTATACTAATCCCCTTTGTGATAAGCTAAAATACAGGAATATTCTTGGATCTGTGCTCTGTACAGCGTCTTACCTGTTCATTTTGTTCTTCATTGAAGATATACAACTGCTGCTAAGATTGGAGAAGACGTACTGATTACAGCTCAGATTTTGAAGCAAGGAAGAAATATTGCATTTGCCAGCGTGGATTTAACAAATAAGGCGACAGGAAAGTTAATTGCACAGGGTAGACACACAAAGTATATAGGTAAATAACATGAGAATGTAAAAAAGAACATTGGATTTAAGAATCCTGTATAGAATGATTTTCTCATTTATGCAGTAACATGTCTTCCGCACAAAGTTATGATAGTCTATACATTGGTCTCACTGCTACAATAGAACAAATTTCTTAATTACCATTAAAATTGCTACAGGCCTGAAATTGGTGCCTATTTTGGGATGAACAACAGTGTTACAAAGCAGGTCTGTCTTCAGGCCCATGACAATCACATTGGTACAACACTGTATAAGCTTACAAATATACTTGTCCCGTAAGATGGAAGCACAGAGTTCCTGTAACATAAGGTCAAACTGGTTTAAAGTGTTAACACAAAATGTAATTTACTGATGCTGTAACAAACTCAAAAGTAATCAATAAAGCTTTCTGAAACTACCTTTTTAAAGATGACCTAATAGTTTTGTGATCTCTTTGCACTGAGTAAAAGCTTGTGACTATGGTGTGATTGAGAGAAAGTGATTCCTGAATGTGAAAATGTAGTTAACATCACTGCAGATCATCACCTCTTTCTACTTGAAGTTCTGGCTACGTTTGTTTAAAAATCTTCCTGCTGAGCATTAGATATTAGAAGTGTGGATCTGCTGGAGGGTAGGGAGGCTCTACAAAGGAATCTGAACAGGCTGAACCACTAGGCAGAGACCAACAGGATGAGGTTTAACATGGCCAAATGCCGGGTCCTGCACTTGGGGCACAACAACCCTATGCAGAGCTACAGACTAGAAGTCTGGCTGGAAACTGCCTGGAGGAGAGGGACCTGGGAGTGTTGGTTGACAGTGACTGAAGATGAGCCAGCAGTGTGCCCAGGTGGCCAAGAAGGCCAATGGCATCCTGGCTTGTATCAGAAATGGTGTGACCAGCAGGTCCAGGGAGGTTATTCTCCCTCTGGACTCAGCACTGGTGAGGCTGCTCCTTGAATCCTGTGTTCACTTCTGGGCCCCTCACCACAAGAAGGATGTTGAGGCTCTGGAGCAAGTCCAGAGAAGAGCAATGAAGCTGGTGAATGGGCTGGAGAACAGGCCCTATGAGGAGCAGCTGAGAGCTGGGAGTGTTTATCCTGGAGAAGAGGAGGCTGAGGGGAGACCTCATTGCTCTCTACAACTACCTGAAAGGAGGTTGTGTAGAGGAGGGAGCTGGGCTCTTCTCCTAAGTGACAGTACAAGAGGGAATGGCCTCAAGCTCCACCAGGGGAGGTATAGGCTGGACATTAGGAGGAAGTTTTTAATGGAAAGGGTGATTGGGCATTGGAATAGGCTGCCCAGGGAGGTGGTTGACTCACCTTCCCTGGAGGTGTTTAAGGTGTGGGTGGATGAGGCACTGAGGGACATGGTTTAGTGTTTGATAGGAATGGTTGGATTTGATGATCCAGTGAGTCTCTTCCAACCTGGTTGTTCTATGATTCTATATGCATCAAAATAAATTTGCTGAACCTTTCATTAGGCTACAGCTGTACATTGACTCAGGTGGAATGTGGCAGAGTTAAGCTGCTCTTCATCAGCTGAAAACTTGTCTCTTCATGCACTGTTAGGGACAGGTTTAACTTCTTTCTCCAAGCCAATGACAAACAACCTTGGCAGGACTATCACACCATGATAGAAACAGTGATCATGCTTATGTAGTACAAGTTTATGTAAACCATAACCTTAATTTTTCTTCTCTAGTGGAAGATTTGGAAAACATTAATCCACACTAATGAGCAGTATGCATAATTCTTTTTGCTGTGGACTCTTGTTTTCAGTGATTTGAATTTTGTGATTAAATATGAAGGGCTTTTCTTGTGCATTCCTAAAACTAAAGAAATTATTTCCAGCGAGTTAAGTGACCTGTTCATGCAGACTAATTTTCAATATGAACAACTTTACTAATATATCAGAAATATTTCTCAAATGACTTTCAAACAAATGATATAGCTGATAACTTGTCTTTCAAAGGAAGCCTCTAAAAAAAAAAAAAATACCCACAGTGGGCTTAGGCTGTCAGAATGTGTTTTTTGTGAAAATTTAGAACAGTTGTTCGTCATATGCACATTCTCAACAATAGCTTTATCTTCAAGGCTATCTCGGAAGTGTACATGGCTTACATGCCTGTGGCTAGTTGAACCTCTTTCCAGTTGTACATTTGTAATGATCTTTACTCTCAGTACTTGCACTCATATTCAGGATCATCCCTGAATCCCATTTATAGAAACATAATACTTTGCTGACGCAGTTCTGAGCAGACATTTAGCTACAGGTACAAAGATCAGGGTTTGGTTTGGGATTTTTTTGTTGTTGCTTCCCCCCCCCCCTCTAAATCTTTGCTCCTAGATCAAATTTGTTTCTCACTTTACAGCTTCCTTTGCCTGGAGATCAATTATAGAATCACAGAATGGTTCGGGTTGGAAGGGACCTTAAAGATCATCCAGTTCCAACCCCCTGCCATGGGCAGGGACGCCTTCCACTAGGATCAGGTTGCTCAAAGCCTCATCCAACCTGGCCTTGAATATTTGTCTTCATATTATTTAAATATTTAAACTGACAGCATAACAAAACTTTGATGCTTTGAATCTCTGGGCAACCTGTTCCAGTGCCTCCTCACCCTCACAGTAAAGAATTTCTTCCTAATATCTAAATCTCTCTTCTTTCCACTTAAAACCATTACCTTTTGCCCTGTTGTTGCACTCCCTGATAAAGACCTTCTTTCCAGCAGGCCTCCTTTAAGTACTGGAAACCTACCAATCTTAACTTTACATCCAACTCCTCTACAATTATTAGGATGAGCAGACAAAGAGAACCCCTCACAGCATGTAGACATGCCTACTAGTTAAGCAATTGCTCTTCTGGGCATCTCTAGTTATACATTTTCTCATTCCTAAGTTTAAAGGTTTTCTTCTCTAGGTTGCCCACACAGTGAAGTGCAGGAAGTGAAGGAAATAGAAGTGAGGATTTCATAGAATCATAGAATCACCAGGTTGGAAGAGACCCATCAGATCATTGAGTCCAACCATTCCCATCAAACACTAAACCATGTCCCTCAGGACCTCATCTACCCGTGCCTTAAACACCTCCAGGGAAAGTGACTCAACCACCTCCCTGGGCAGCCTATTCCAATGCCCAATGACCCTCTATGTGAAAAACTTCCTCCTAATCTCTAGCCTAAATGTCCCCTGGCGGAGCTTGAGGCCATTTCCTCTTGTCCTGTCCCCTGTGACTTGGGAGAAGAGCCCAGCTCCCTCCTCTCTACAACCTCCTTTCCTCCAACTGCTATAACCCCCCTTGCCTCACTAAAGCACAAGAGTGATTTTGACCATTATCTGCAATAGAAGGCAGAGGGGAAGAATAAAGGAGGCACTGGATTCAAGAAGGGCCAAAAGATTCAGAATGCTCTCGGCTCCGTGTCCTGGGGCAACTCCATCCTTGTGTAACTGCCCCACTGCAACTTAACATGATTTCCCTCAGTCAAAGCTGGCTGCCTCAGGAACCTCCCGTGGTTTAGTGGTCTCATTCTATCACTTAGCATTCGTCATAGCTAGATAATTACAACTGAAAAGTGTCCAGGCAAATTAAGAGCAGCAAACCTCAACATGGCAACAACAGTATCCTCCTGTTCCCCTTCAGCCTGGCAAGGACTGTTGCAGGTTAAGAGGGAAACAAAAAATAACCAAAACCAGCTCTCTTCCTGAAGTGAATTTTCCCTTCAACAGAGTATTCCACACAGTATTTTAGTGCTGCCTCCTTATCCGATGGGTCCCTTCCAACCTGGTTGTTCTATGATTCTATGACAACATTAATATGCACGCCAGTTACTTTAGGCACAGTTCATTAAACTCATTAATTTTAAGACAACCCTGTCTGTTATCTGTCCACAAACAGCAGCATGTTGACCTCGTAACTTATTTCTCAACTTCACTTCCGCTTAGGAGATGTTCTTGGAAGGAACCATCAGCATGGAGCTTGCTTAGCTTTGGAAACTAACCATCAAGCATCAGACTTAATATTTGGAAATGTTCTTCACTGGTTTCGCCCTAACCTACATGTTGGAAAATCTGTCTCTTAATTTAGCTGAGTCTCAAAGAAATAACAGGAAAAAATTACTGTAATAAGGACAAATGGTACATAGTTCTGCCTGGTACTGGAACAGATCTCCTGTGGAGTTGACCTGGTTCCATCACTGCAGATTTAGGCACAATTCCCTTACAAGCAAGCAAATAAAGTGACTTGATGAGATAATCTCGGGAGTCTTATCAGCATATCACATCACACATCTAGTAACTGACAGACATCTGTAAGCTCCAGATCTCACAGCTGCAAACAAGACTGTCCTTCCCATACTGTGCTGGTTTATCGGCTTTTTTATCTAGTATTTTTCTTTTTTAAACATATCTAACACACACACTACTCCTTGATGTCTAGGAGTCTGTCCTTATGGAGGACCACACTTTTTCACAGTGGTATGCAACACATTGTGGAACAGATTGTTGCTATCTGTGGAAGTAACTGAAGTTTTCCACTCCATGTACTGGTAAGCCACGTGTTTCACACCAATTTCACATCATTGCTATCACACAGATGCATTCAGACAGACACCCAGGTATTCACATCATAGCGAAACTGTGCATTACAGATCCCTTGAGAAAAATAAGGAATCAGAACAGAATCACTGGTGTTAAAAACCAAGAGTCCAAATACTAATCAGGGCAAATGCTCATCACAGACAAGGTGCTGCAAGGAGGGATTTAGCCATTTAGGGATTCCAGCTCTCAGCAACTTGTCAGTGACAAACCAGAGAGAGGGTAAGGAAGGATGTCAGTCCTGAAACAGGTGTAAATCTTACTAGCTAGTGACTCCTTATTTGTATTTCAGGCTGAAGCACCTGTCACAGGGGTCTCACAGCTGAGTGCTTCACCTAGGTTACTCTGACAATTTGTGAGCTGGTTCTCAAACTGGCAAGGGAATTGAGGCAGAGGGAAGACAGAATTGGGCTGTTAAGTAACTATTCCGAAGACCATTTCAGTTCCATTCAGCTTCATTGACTGGCTCCGAGCCATGGAATAATTTCCAAATATTTTATCACTAACCATTTTAGAATTATCTGCAGAAGCCATTTAGCTTGTAGAAAAAGCCCAAAACTTCTCCCTCACCTCGCTGCCCAGGGGAATAAAATAAAGCACTTTGATTCTTAGTTTGCTGTTCAGCAACAACACAATGAGAGTTACTACTTTTGTGATTCTGTAATGCAGTCATTTAAGGACTGGTGTTACTAGACATCCTGGTCCCAAGACGCCACAGTTGTGAGACATTGCAGTAGAACCATAGAACAGTTTGGACTGGAAGGAACTTTAAAGATCATCCAGTCTTTCTCCTGCCACAGGCAGGGACACCTTCCACTGGATCAGGTTACTCAAAGCCTCATCCAACCTGGCCTTGAGCACCTCCAGGGATGTGGCATTCATGATTTATCTGGGGAACCTGTTCCAGTGCATACACTACATACAGTTCTCACCTAAATTGAGACAAATTACCTGCAAGCTCTAGTAAAACAAGATGTATTATCTCCCAGAAAAAAAAAAGCCACACCAAACTACTTTTGTTCACTAAAACAGTACCTGGAGCTGTATCACTGTAGAAGGATTCTGGATTATTGATTATGGTTGGACTCGGTGATCCGATGGGTCTCTTCCAACCTGGTTGTTCTATGATTTCTTTTGCTTAAAAGCAGTAGCTACTTGAATAGTTTCTCGAAGCCCAGAAAAGCAGCTTGTCAAGTGGGTGCTCTAGCATACAGTAATTGTGCTCAGATTAAGAGACTTCACCATATGTAAATCCTTTCCAAGCAGAATGAGGTCACAGATATCTTCAGCCCTGAAAAGCATTTCAGTCAGCTGTGCAAATCATGCTCACATATCAGCTTGCTTCAGTTAACCTGTAGAGAGCTATGTATCCCTCCACAGCATCAGCGCTTTAGAAGCGTTAACACCCAGCTGCCCAGCACAAATCAGCAAGCAGCAGTCGCTACTGCAGAAGGAACACTGATTTCCTTCTTAGTATTCCTGACAGCAACAGGTTTGTACTCCCAACAACAGCGCAATGAAGATTTAAACACTGGCCCAACACAAAGCAACTCAGACCCTGTGCACTGCAGCAAGCAAAGAGCTCAGAGAACTTCCATTTCCAGCATAGAACCCTGTATGTATGAATCTTTTAACTCATGGCTCCTGCAGAGAAATGAAGTAGCCCAGCAGGTATGGAAAATGCCTACAAGTCAAGGCCTTGCTCTCACATCAGCAGCTTGGCAGCAAGTACTACAGGTACAAAAGAAAGTCAAACCTATATAATGGCCTCAAGCTCCACCAGGGGAGATTTAGGCTAGAGATTAGGAGGAAGTTTTTCACACAGAATGTCATTGGACATTGGAACAGGCTGCCCAGAGAGTTGGTTGATTCACCTTCCCTGGAGGTGTTTAAGGGACGGGTGGATGAGGTGCTGAGGGACATGGTTTAGTGTTTGATAGGAATGGTTTGACTCAATGATCCGATGGGTCTCTTCCAACCTGGTTGTTCTAAGATTCTATACACAAAGACGCCCTTTTTGCGTGTTAACGATGCCACGGGACAAGTAATAACATTGGCTTTATGGTTCAGGGAAGCTTTTTGCATATAAAGGTTATAAAATTAAACAGTTCCTTTGTTCCGCAAAAGGAACTGCAGAGCAAACACTACTCAGGCTGTCGCTCAAATGTGCACACAAAACTTTTTTTTTTCTTTTGCAAAACACTATTAAAGCCCTTTATGTCATTATTCCATTCCAGAAAGCTGTTCCAGAATTTGTAGGCTTACAGAGTTTCTGAACTTGCTGTTGCTGCAATAAATAGAAAAGTAAAAACAGGAGCTTTTCCAGGCTAATAAAAAAAAATGGCAATTAAGTAAACTCACACCACATGTCTATCTACTTTGCACGTGTAAATCTAGTCTAGTAAATTCTTGACTTTAACAACTGCCACACTAGCAGCTGGAACCCTGCTGTCATCCTAAATTAATCCTGTAACAGTCAATTAGAATAATCTCACATTTAAGAGCAAAAAACCTTTAAGTGACCATTCTCACTGTTCAACCCCCAGAGATCCAGATTTGCTATGAGATGGCATTCATTAACCGCAAGGAATCTAATGACTCCGTACAAATTCAGTACAAGGAAATGCTGTGTTCTCCTGGCAGCAAAACAGAAAAGCAAAGAAGGAAGCCTGCAGAGCTCAAGCTGAGAACACACAGAGGACTTATTAGTGCTTGCATCAGGTTTTAAAGTAATTTTAAAACTAACATTACGCAACAAAAATACGTCGTCATTCACAAGGACCTACCTGTAGTTAAGGGATCCTCCCCTTGCTTTGTATTTTGCAATTATGGATTGAGTAGGTCTTCTAGAGATTCAATTTTTCAAAAACTCCAACGAAGTCAAACTGGCAAAAATCACTGGATTTCTACCAGCTTTGTTTCTAATAGGCTTAATATTTTGCTATGCAAAAGAAATCAACTTACAGCAAGAGATCAGTAGCTTGATGTAAAGCTTCCAGTCCTCAAAGATTAATTCCAGTTTTAGTAACTGGTTTTTTTTCCTGTTTTAAGAGAAACACCGAATAATTTCAATGTGTTTCTACTCTAGTACCTGACAAATCAATTGACATAGCAATCTTACAGGCCATACAAAGAAGGGACACTTGAATTTAGCTAGGAAATTAGAAGTACTATTAGCAGGTACAGTGGTTACTAAATATTCTAAGGAAGTCTTAGCATTCTGTACAGCAGCATTTTCATGGTATTTTTTTTGTGAGTTAAGGTATTTATTAAAATGAAGTTGCAGCTTTCAAGTGGCATTTTTCTATGGTGCTCCAGTTTAACCTGTAGGATCTTACAACCAAAGAACTACAAATAACCATGAACCAATAAAAAAAGTAAACTAGTAGTTTGATTATTTCTTACAGCTACTTTTCAAAGCAAAGATACCACCTGTGCCACTGATCACTGTTAATCTTAAAGTCATTTTACAGTCTGCACATTTCCAGGGTTTGCAGTGGGTAAATGGGCAACGTCATCAAGACATTAAGACACTACTGAAATTTAATTCATATGATTTCCATAAATAAAGCCACTCATCTTTCACCTAATTTATTTAAGTTCCAATCTTTTCCAATTCCAAACAAAAGCTAAATACAAGTTTTAAACAGGTAAGCACTAGGTTTATCCAAATGGAGCAGGTTTATGTAGTTTTACTCCAGTAAAGTACTTAACCTTTAAGCAGAGCCTTCTTTATCATCAAAACTATACAGTAGTCTTCCTCTTATAATTGCACAATCTTAAAATGCTCTGTCAGGACCAACTTTTGACACTCCAAATACTATTTTACATTGCTTTATAATGTCTATTCCAAAAAAAACCTCCATGGGTTTTCTGAAAGAAATGTTTTAGAAACCAGTATTTCCTGCACAGTTCACCTGCAAGTTTACAAGTCTCAACTCTCAAGAAAAAAATAATCCTCTACCAACACTGTTTCTGCAGCTATTATTTTAATTTATTTTTAGCTGCTTTAGCGACTTCAGACTCCAAGTCTGCCTCATCTGTATAAATGCATCCAACTCAAAAGAATACTTTCATACAGTTATACAGCAACTAGGGGAAAGAGATCCAAAATGAAAAGTGCCAGTAAACATACACATGGCCCAGCAAAATAAGAGAGGCAAAAAATGCCTACACATTAAATGAGATGCGCTTTTCCCCCCATAAAGAAAGATTTCTTCCCCGCATTTAACTTCGTACTGTAATAGCCACTGTTCTGTTCATTAAAATGAATGATAGTGCTCTTTAATACAATCATTACCAGCAAAGCTGTAATGCTTTTATACCCGTTACATTCACTTCTCACCCTCCAAATACTGATGGTTAACATTACAGATGTCAGGGGGTATGACCAGCACAAATGGGAACACCACCACAAATGATCACCTTGTGCTTTCAGATACTTTTCTCTCAGTGTACAGTCCCTTCACTTCACATTTTCGCAAGATTCTGATGCCCTGCAGAAGCGTGCAGAGCATCCTCTCTTTCACAAGGTCCATGCAGAAAAACATCTTAAAAAAAAAATTGTAAAGTTCTGAGATACAAATGATAAAAAAAAATCCAGGATGATCAAGTTTCACAATGCATAGTGTTCTGAACATGAGTCCATTTTCTTCTAAATTCTGAAAGAATAAAGTGGTGAGGAAAGTGAAAAAATCCACTGCTGCATTCTGTGATCTTCCCCATTCTGCTGGCCAGTACCTTACTCTGGCATGTAAGGACGGAGGTGATCCTCAATGGAACCCACCGTCCAGTGAGTGAGCTGCTCCTGTGGCAGGTACAGGCAGATGCTGCATAACTTGAAGATAGTAGCTTTGTTTTTTGGAGTCTAGAGGCAAAGAAAACCCAGAGGAAAGCTATTAAAGTTAATGCAAGACTAATGGGTGGATGCCTAGCAGAAATAACCCAATTAGCTTGCTGCAGGTTGTAGAGGAACACCGCAGGCATTTAAAAGCTGTTTTATCCATATAAACAGCCTGAGCTCAAAATTAGTCTGTAACCTTGAACGTCTAAAATATTTTCAGTGTTCACATTATGTTCATTCTTCACTTGGATAACTTCTGTAATATAACCCAAATTAAGCCAATGTCTTAAGCCAATTTTTCCAAAACACTTCAGTCTATTTTAGAACTTATTTAATTTCTAACAGCAACGTGAAATTCATTCTACGTGAACACATCTGTGGCCCAGAGCTAGTTCCCACATGCAGGAAACCTATTTATAGCTTAAGTTTCCTCTGAAACTGCTGAAATGCAAGCATGAACGCATGATCAATTTTTCTACTTGAGTGTTTTGCAATAAAATCACTGAAGCTCCTAACAATAAAATGCTTTTTTCTTCTTAACACATGCTAAAGAGGGGGACAAAATAAGCTTACCTGCAAGTGCTGTCTGTCAATGAAGAGAAACACTGACTGGTTAGGGTTGTTGACAACAATTCCAGTCTTGTCCTTTCGGCTCAGAACATGCAGAAACTGTTTTTCATAGTCACCGTGATGAAATTCAAACTTGGCCTGCATTGTGCGAGGGAGGGGAATAAAATATTTAAGCTGAAGCTCAGAGTTAACCTATTAATTTCCTTCAATCTGGGTCTTTACAATCACTTGTTTCTTTCCTTTTTTTTATCTACGGAAAGCAGAAATTGTTTATCTACGGAAAGCAGAAATTGGGGAGAACAGAGATGATGATATACATTAGTCTTGGCAGAAAGAGAAGAATTCCCTGGTTTCCTTCTGCCAACACTGACAGTCACTGCAGTGATGCATTAGCAATTCAAAGATACAATTTCCACTGCATATAAAACCATATATTTAAAAGCACTGTTCAAAAATCTGAGTGTAAAGAGCTAAAAGCTGGCTACTGAAAAAATAGTCTAAGACATCTGAAGTTTATTCCAACGTTAAAATACAAAGCAAAAATTCCATCCATTTCTGACCCTTTTCCACCTTGCACAATACAGTAATTTGGGATACTCAGAGAACCTTAATAACACCACTGCATTCAGACAAAGATCTGGTTGTACCAAGAGTACATTTAATCCACTTCTACAAATATTAACACAATGTGTTTCTACACACACATTATTTGCAAAGGGTCTTTAGATGCTTAAATTCTGATAGTACTACTGTAACAGTGCACAAAGCAGCATAATTTGGCATTCAAAACATTGTCTGCTTTCTAAATAAAGACAGACAACATCCTTTACCATCCACAGAAGTCACACACCTGATCAGCTTATTAGTTAAGGAGACAGCACTTCACCTTATGCAAGGTGATAAGTGCAAGTTATTGAAGTTAAACAAAAACTAAGTACCTGAACAGGCCTAAAGGGTTCATCAGATCCCTTCCACCGAGAAAACAGGAGACAGACTATCTTCTCAATATCATTACGAGGCCAAAGAATGAAGTCCATCTCCTGGGTACAGCCAATCACATCCTGTAAGCAGTAAAGTTCTGTACTCAGATTCACTCCTTTAGTTGAAAATACATATCAGCAACTTATTTACACAAGCGCAGAATTTAAAGCTGGTAATTGCTACCATGTTTGTGTAATCTTCCATTTGCACTACTACTTAGCATAACTAAAGGCTTCCTTGCTTTTCACTGAGTTGTAATATCAGTATCCAGTTAACACAAATTCCAACTTTCAGCAGAATTACCAAAGACCATCTATTTTCCAATATTCATAAAGCAAAATCACTTAGCCGTACAGCGAGAGCTGTTGCAATAATTTACACCTACAAAGGGACAAGGATGGCAAGAAGATATAATTCCTAAGAAATATCTGAATGAGACATGAAAGGTAAAGCTCGAGCACTACATATTTAAAGAGAATTTCAGAATACACATGCTGTTAACCTTCACCTAGATCCGATAAGCACGTGCCCTTCATAAACCTCATGCAGCACAAGAGTTGAGGAAATAAAACCAGGATTAGCTTTGACATTCACAAAGAAAAGAACAAATCTTGAATACAAACTAAACAAGTTCAAACAATTCAGCAAGTATGAAGAGTAACTGTACCCTGCGCATAGACTGGTAGCGGGGTGCATGAAGCTGTACTACATCCTTCTGCAGAAGCTCTAAGGAACTTTCCAAAGAATAGCTGGAATCCCTCACGCCTTTCAGGATATTTTCTTCATAATTATTGGTCATGACTGGTATCACCTCAGACACTTCAAAAAGCGCTGACTTTTTCTTCTGAAAAACAAAAGCACAGGTTACATTAAGACTACAGTCCTTTCTAGGCATTTATAGGTTAACAGTTCATTTCAGAACTTGTGCACTTTATACATAAATGTTAACAGAAACTCACATCACATGAGTTAGGACTTTGACAAAAAACACAGTAAAATTTACATGCCAAACTTTATAAGTTAAACAGAATCAGTTCAACAACTTTTTTAATAAAAAGTTAAAAATGCTTTTGTAGTCTCACAAGAGGCAGATTTACATGCCAGTCTTGTAAACATTTTAACTGTTACCTAAGCATTAGCAGAACTCCTTTTCATCATGGAGAATACACAACTTTGGGCTGACCAACACCCCTCTGCAAGGTTCTCTTTTCAATATTTTAAACTTGGCCTTTTATGAAAAGTGAAGTCTTTCAGTACAACTTTTGTTAACAGTGAGTGATGAAGAACCAACGAGAAAGTACCTACAAGTTCTAACCGTCTCAAAGGAAGATTATTTTGATTTGCTAGATAACTTGTACTGAGTATGGAAGTATTTCCATCCCTCTCAAGCAAGGCCAAAACATTATAAGGATCATGGAAGAACAGTTGTTGTTGCATATAAAATCATTTAAGTTGTACATCTGGTTCTAACAGCTTTCCTGCTGCCCATGGTAAGTCCTGACCTACTTAAAAGCTACACAAAGTGTCTTTTATCAAATATCCCTCCACATTCCCAGCCAGAACATGCATAACAGGCAACTACTTGCTGACCAAGCTAGGCTGAGCTAAGCTCCTACTTCAAGCTATCTTCAGTTCACTGTGATATAAAAACTTAATTTTACAGGATTTAAATATTTACAGAGCAACCAGAAAGTAGCATGAATGCTTCAGCTGAAACAACTAAGTTATATCATATATGAAAACCTGTTGCCAGTGCTTCAATATCAATATTTCTCTTTGCTATTATGAGACAGTAACAAGAACTTATGTCCCGCTATATTAATTTCTGCTGGCACTAGACTGGTGAACAAAAGCAAACTGAACGTAGGAATTTCAAGGAAACCTTTCAAGTTCCAAGAACAGCCTTCATAAAAAAACTATTACATTGAACGCAAATATCATGCATTTCAGGGGATTAAATAATTTCAGTGCTTATCTATATGTGCTTCCTGCATTATGCACTGTTGCCATTTTCTATCTTCATTTCCTCGTAATTTGCTCAGCAGACACACTCCCTATAGATACCTACATGTCTTGACCTTCTGTCAACAGAAACTCCTCTACAATTCTGGGCCCAGGGTTGCTTCAGAAATACCCCTAGGCTCCCATTCTGGCCCAGATACGCAGCATTCAGCAGCACCAGATGAGGCAGCCAAGCAAATGAAAGCTTCCTCTTTTCCCTCCCTGCTCTTTCAAAATGGTAGCAGCAGTTTCACATATGCCTGGGCCATTTCAATATCACATTTTGCAACTCCTCCCTTCAACTGCCAGGTTCTCCCTTCTGCTTTAACCAGATAATGGTTGGACTCCATAATCTGGTGGGTCTCTTCCAACCTCATTGTTTTATGATTCTATGATAACCCAGTAACTTTAGCCAGGTCTCCTTTGTCAACTCGACTGCTCAGAGCCAACAATTACGCAACTCAGACCCCAATTAGGCTTAAAGAATCAGAGTATTAACTTTGACAAATATTTACCCAGTACAGAAGTTATTATTTAAGGAGGCACTGGCACTCCCTGCATTACAAAACTACAAGCATCCAAAAAGACAAACATTAAGCAAGTCAATATTCTCACAATTAGTAAGAAGTGTTTGAATCTATTATGCATAAAACATAAGATGCAATCAGGCATTGGCCAGATAAGACTGTAAGAGAGAACATTCAAACCAAGTTACCTTGTCTTTGAACACAAAGGCAATGTACATCTTGAAGTCAAACTGGTCAGCTAAAGATTCTTTTTTCTTTCTAAGCTGAGCACGAAGTCTGTTCAGAGCTTGTTTCTTCCGGGAGTTTGGGTCCCCCATTTTGTAATACAGGTGGTACTAAAGCCTTTGGAAACTGCTGCTAAACTATGGGCACCTTTTCGTAAGACTCAAGTACAACAGAAACAAGTCGTTTTATTCCTGCTAATACGGCTGAACAGATAAAACGCGAATGTAACCCAAAACTGCACCTCGGGCAGTATTTTACGAGAGCGTCGCATCAGATGGGTCAAGAAACAAAGTAAGTAGTTGCCCAGCCATGGCTCGGCAAGAGGTTTAACAATAAAACAAGAAAAGAAAAAAATCTAAGAATTTTGAAGAAAGAAAAAACCTGAGAGGTTTAGCCGCAGGAATAAGTGGGTAAGAATGATTTTAAAAAAAAAGAAATCAAACCCAAGAACAAATCTTATCACAATTTATGTGTACAATAAAAAGCAACTGGCAGAAGCCCAATCCATGGGGGGGGGGTATTTTTGCTCTGCTTACAAAAAAAAAAAAAGCAGCTGAAATTACAAATTGCGCTTTACCCCAGCCAGATTCATGACTCTATTGATTATTATTCTCAGCTTTCCACTACTGCTATGTTGCCCGTCTTTTTTTTTTTCTTTAGAATTAATACACTTGGTGGAGAGCAGAGAAAAGGGTGCAAAGGAGGAGTGCACATCCTGGGAGATACGAGTTTTCTCTGCGAACAACAAAATCGACTACAGACAACACAGCGCTGGTTCGCAGGGGAGCAAAGAGAAACAGTGGAGTCATTTCTAACTTCATCTTTCCCATCATCGCCCTGAGGCCACCGCTGCCAAAGTGAAGAGGGATCATGATGGCCAGAGAATAGGGACGGGCAGGGGGGGAGCTCAAGGGACAGTATTATCTCACCCTAGAGACTGAAATCCAAATTAAAGCCCCAAAGCCGGGCGCCCTACACCTCACACTCCCAGGGCTGCTGATCCCCCGGGGATCCTTCTCTCCCTGCTGCTGCAACAGCGAGCACAGTCAGCCGAGGCTCCGCATGGCCAATGCTTCTAGCTTCTCCTTAAGCCTCTCTCTCTAGAAAAAACAGCCGAGGCTGCAGCGGGCAGCCTGTGCCCTGGGCTGCAGGGCACCCACACCAGGTCGGTGTCTCCCCTCTCACTTCATGGTCGCGACTTGGAAAACATCAGGGGAGTTTCGCTCCTGCTTTTCTCGCAAAACAGGTTTCAGGTGTTAAAAAAACTTCACGAGGTTTGGTTGTGGTTTTTTTTTTTTTAAAAAAAACACCACAATTGCAAGGCCAGGTTGCAATTTTAAACCTCTACAACACCCTCCCCCCTAAAAAAAAAAAAAAAAGGCAAACCCCGAATTATCAGGTGATTTTCTTCCTCTCTCCAAACATTTTTTCCCCCATCCCGAGGTGTTTGATTAGTCAGGGTTAAAAGTTTTTAAAGTTAGCGAATCTGTCTGACCGGGTTAAGGAGAAAGGGGAGAAAAGATTAAACACTTTTTGTCCGGAGACAAAAAGATTAAAACATAAACAAAACAAAAAGAGGAACCGCTCCCCAAAAGAAAAAACGTTTCCTGCCCCCCCTTCCCCACTTAGGTCGAGCTTAAGCAAGAGCCGGAGAGGCGAGGGAGACCGAGGAGGCGGCGGCGAGGTCG
Source organism: Coccyzus lansbergi (assembly GCA_033558105.1). Classification (NCBI taxonomy): domain Eukaryota; kingdom Metazoa; phylum Chordata; class Aves; order Cuculiformes; family Coccyzidae; genus Coccyzus; species Coccyzus lansbergi. The sequence continues at coordinate 1,007,182 of JAUMJK010000520.1, read as the reverse complement.
CTACCCGCAGCCGGCGGGCGCAGGAGGAGCAGAGGCGGCGCTGCTGGCAGCTCGGGCAGGGGCCATGTCAAGAGGACGCCACCAGGCCGCCGAGCCCCCCCATCCCCCACGCGCTGCTGAGGGTGACCGGGCCGCCCGCGCTGCCAACGCTCGGCCCCGACCTCGTCCCCATAGTCTAGCTCAGCGCCCCGGCCGCGGGCAGCGGGGGAATGGTGGCGGAGAGAGAGGAGGAGGAGGAGGAGAACGAGGAAGAGGCGACCGCGGCGGGAGGAGGAAGTGAAGGAGAAGAAGAATGAGGAGGAGGCGGCGGGTCCCTGCGCTACAGAGGCTCCTACGGCGGCGGCAAAGGCTGGATGAGAAGAAGGAGAAGGCGGTGCTCGAGCGGTCCCCGGGGCGCCCTGAGGAGGCGGAGGGCGGGAGGGCTGAGGAGGAGCGGGATCGCCGCGGGCTGCGCCTCGGCAGGGAGAGCGAGCGCGGCCGCTGCACGCACGGCTCAAAATGGCAGCGCCTGAGTCACGCGGGCGCCGCCCCTGCGCGCGCCCCGCCGGCGCCTACCAACCGCCCCGCGTCCCGGGGGGGAGGGGGGGGGCAGCGGGTGGTGTCTGCGTGTGCGAACGAATCTTTCGTCCCCTGATGGATGGTCAGCGCTAATTTCGCTATCCGCGGACGCTCCGGTTTTGTTTTTTTTTTTTCTAGAGAGGAACAGAATAGCCCCGGAGAGCTGCCGAGCTTCCACCACGGCCAGAATCTGGGTCGCGCTCCCCCCCGCCCGTCACGACTGGTGTCAGCGCCCTCGCGCCCCACGTGACGCGGAGCAGGGTCGCTCCATCCTCCCAGGAGAGAGGGGGGAGCAGGGGAGGGGAGAGCAGGGGAAGGGAGGGCGCCCGAGGCGCTGCCTCAGAATCATAGAATCAAAGAATCACCAGGTTGGAAGAGACCCACCAGATCACCGAGTCCAACCATTCCTATCAAACACTACACTATGTTCCTCAGCACCGAGTCCACCTGTGCCTTAAACACCTCTAGGGAAGGTGAATCCACCAACTCCCTGGGCAGCCTCTGCAGTGCCCAATGACTCTTTCCATTAAAAACTTCATGGAGGGGTGCGGCTCCCCTCGACCATCCCTTGCCAAACGCAGCCTTTCCGTCCCTAAAACTTGGTTAGCCTAAGCGTTGTAATGTTTGGTGGAAAATAAGAGATATATTTTTTCTAAAGTCTTGGCGGCGGCTCGTTGTGTTTAATTCAGTTCCTGGGAATTGTGTGCGGCCCAGCATAGAATCTTGGTATCGTTAGAGTCGGAAGGGACCTTAAAAGTCATCTAGTGCCAAGCCCTTCAACTAGACCAGGTTGCTCAGGGCCCCATGCAGCCTGGCCTTGAGCAGCTCCAGAAATGGGGCAGCCACAGCTTCCCTGGGCAACCTGGGCCAGCCCGTTGCTACCCTCATAGTACAATCATAGAATCACCAGGTTGGAAAAGACCCACTGGATCATCAAGTCCAACCGTTCCTATCAAACACTAAACCACGTCCCTCAGCACCTTGTCTACCTGTCCCTTAAACACCTCCAGGGAAGGTGAATCAACCACCTCCCTGGGCAGCCTGTTCTAATGCCCAATGACCCTTTCCATGAAAACTTCCTGCTAATGTCCAGCCTAAATCTCCCCTAGTGGAGCTTGAGGCCATTCCCTCTTGTCCTGTCCTCTGTCACTTGGGAGAAGAGCCCAGCTCCTTCCTCTACACAACCTCCTTTCAGGTAGTGGTAGAGAGCAATGAGTAGAAAATGTCTTCATAATATCTAACCTAAATCTCCCCTCTTTCAGCTTAAAACTATTGCCTCTCATCCTATCCCTGCACTCCTTTATAAAAAGCCCCTCCCCAGCTTTCCTGTAGCCCCCCCCCCTTTAGATTCCAGGAGGCTGCTAGAGGCATATGTATATTAAGTTAACTGTAAATAATAAAATAATCCAACATTTGTCTCATTTGTCTAGAAAAGCGGAGGGCAATGGTCGCCCTCCAGGACTCTGCAGCAGTGACCAGCGTAACAATGTGTGCTCCTCGCGCTTCCACAGGAGGAGTTGCCTCATTCTGATGCATAAGGAATTGCTATTCCAGACATGCGAACCTAATCCTAGGAGAAAAGTCAGCATTTTTATTTCTGTACTACACAGAACAGCTCGTGCCTCCCTCCTTTCACATCTTTCACAGCAACAGAGAAGCCAGGACATGGGTAACTCTTGGCTGGGTTCTTTAAACTGGGCAACCAGAGGGAACAGGAAGAATCACCATCTTCAGTGCCAGGCATCTGGTGCCCCACTCCTCCTGCTCCCCCTTAGGTGTGTCAGGGAAAGCTTCACTGTCCACAGTTCACAGAGGGAAGGTGCTGCTGAAGCAGAAGTTGGCTTAGTGCTACCCTAGAGCCAAGAGGAGGGATGGTGACTCGCTGCTTTGTGCTGCCAGGGTGGGTGAAGGCATCTCTCCCACCTTCCCTCAGGAAACTGGCACCTGTGACTCACCAGATCAGCAATGATACTAAAAAGATTGCAAGTAGAAGATAGGTGCTGGCACCATCTGTCTCACTGGATTGTGCCCATGGCAATGGCACTTCAGTAAACTCCAGTAGATTTCAGTCTTTTTTTTTCTCCCCTGGTCTCTGCTCTTACTTGTGTCTGCTGGTTTCCCTTGTTCTCTCCTGACCTTTGTATTAGTTATTTCCCTGTAGCACACCTTTCCTTCACACACTTTCCCTTGGATACCTTGTCAGCTCTTCTACTACCTGTCTTGCCATAGGCAGCTGCCATGGCTCAGCCCTTTGACCTCTTTGTTTTCCCCCAGCATCACAGAAGCATAGAATCACGAGGTTGGAAGAGACCCACTAGATCACCAAGTCCAACCATTCCAATCAGTCACTAAACCATGGCCCTCAGGACCTCGTCCACCCATGCCTTAAACCCCTCCTGGGAAGGTGACTCAGTCACCTCCCTGGGCAGCCTCTGCCAGTGCCTAGTGACCCTTTCTGTGAATTTTTTTTTTCCTAATATCCAGCCTGACCCTTCCCTGGTGGATCTTGAGGCCATTCCCTCTTGTCCTGTCCCCTGTCACTTGGGAGAAGAGCCCAGCTCCCTCCTCTCCAACAGCCTCCTTTCAGGTAGTTGTAGAAAGCAATGAGGTCTCCTCTCAGCCTCCCCTTCTCTAGGCTAAACACTCCCAAGCTAATCAGCCAGGCTCTTGGATGCAAACACTCCATCTTGCCTTCCCTATCACAGCTATTGCCCAGAACCCTCCCCTGTTGTCTGAACAGGAACAAAGCAGAAACAGATAAACTTTACCCAGTTACAGACTGCTGTTAACTTCTAATCACAATGCCTACTGAAAATAACCCCATACTTGGAGGCAAAAAGGAAGGCATTTAAATAAGAATACTACATTTGCTCCTCACTGCTGGGACTATTTTAGAATGCTGACATTTTTTTAATCTCTAATATCAGCCTGGCCTTAACAAGAGCTTTATTTTGACACTCGCTTTTTTTTTTCAGTGAAAGTTGTTTTGTTTGCCGTGCTGCCCTGTACGGCATTTTATGCTGCAGTCTGAAATTCCCTCTTGTTCCTTGCTGCTATTTTAAGCTGTGACTCACACTTGGCCTGTGACCCTCTTTGTGCCGGCACAGCCGATGCGAAGAAGGGCAGGCTCGGAAGGCCCTTGGAGGGAACTGGCACCTTGCCTGCCTGCAGAGGAGAAAGGAAAGAGTTTTCTTCCAGCCCAGTAACTCCAGCTGCCCTCCTGAGTGCAGGGATGCAGCCACAGCTACTGCTCCTTTGTCACAAGGGATTGGGCAGCTGCCTAGGCCCAGGTTGAGGAATGCATCCAAAAAAAATTTTGTAAAATATACTGCTGGCACAAGAAGAGTTTTTCTTCTGCAGGACTTTCTGGAAGAGCTATGAGGAGAGGAATATATATATACTCATAAGAGGAGACTATATATATATATTTATATATATTCTTAAAAGAAATGGGTACAGAGCATTACACGTTAAGCAGCCACCAGCTGTCTTCTGCAAGCTCAGGCTGCTAAAAGCCTTTCACAACACTTCAGAAAGGGATGGGGAACTGAAATTACTCCAGGTTCCTTGTATATAGATCGCTGCTTCTCCTTATATAGGCAACTACCTCCCTTATCAAATGCAGAGAAGATTTGTTTTCTTTTTGCTTATTGGCTTAGTAAAGATATCCTGACAATGTTTACACAAATGGGTACATCAATCGAAGTATGTTTATTATGCATATATGTTCAGAAATACCTGCATTATTAAAGCTATGATAGCTGTCTTGTCCTACTTTTATACAGTTGTGCTTCTTTTCCTCTGTTGTGCACAATGAAGCTCATATGCTAGAAAAATATCAGTATCTTAGTTAAAAGATATTAGTAAGTAATATCTCTTACTGAATGGAGAGTTAAGACTTAGCAAAATAAATGTTTAGATGCTAATGATCCATATTTCTCCTAAGCAGGTAATTGTACATTAGCAATTATGCTGCATACTGGTTATGCAATGTATCATTTTTAAAAGTGGCTTGTACGCCTGAAAGCTAGGATGTATTTTACAGTTATAACACTTGGTCTAACGACAAACTGCTGTTCTTCAAATCCAGTTTAAAACAATATAAATTTTATCATTAAAGAGAGAAAAATGTGGGTGGTATACAAAACAAACCTGACAAGTAGGTTGTGGCAGTATAAGCAAAGTACGCAATAGTTCTTTTTTTTTGTTAAGCTTTAATCCCATTAGCACAGCAAAAATAGGTCTTTCATGTGCACGATAAATCCAGGCTGAGCAAAACAGTAGAGTGCGTCAGCTTCTGCTTGGTTAACATAGCGCAGACAAATAAGCTGATGTTCTTTAGTCTTTCTCCCACTCAAAGTGAGGAGAACATTGTACTCTCCTGTGTAGCTGTACTCCTGTAATCATTCAGGAATTGAATGCCTGCATATCCCTGGGGACTTAAGTCTCTCCAGCGAGGGGGGTTAACTGACATCTCCGAGAGATACAGCTTCAGGCAGCATAGGCAACAGCCCACATGAAGGTAGGAAAGACCTTGTCACAAGTACATATTCCTCAGGAGAGAAAGCATTTGGGTCATGTAGTTTTGAGAAGACTGTAAGTTTGGAATGGCTGGTTGCTTGCAGATTTTTCTGCTCTGAAAAACCTGTGTTTTCTGTTCACTATTTGATTGTTTCCTTGCTGGTTTTAGTGAAGCCAAAGCACTGTCAGGTTTTTTCATATTTCAGTTGCATAATAAGTTGGGTTACTTTCTATAAATTCAAAAGGATTAGTAACTTTATAGAAACACCTTAGGGTTTGTTTTGGGTTTTTTTCTCAAACTTGATGTGATTTCAGAATCCAACTCCTGTTTTCAGAATTGAAATTACTTACAAGCACGTGGGCAAGACTATTCTAGTGCCTCTGCTCTTAATTTCCAGCCTAATAATTAACTACTTTAAACTTAATATTTTCTAGTTAATAATTACTTTTTAACATTGTAGCAAATGGATATGTATGTTATAGACATAGTTAGAAAGAGATGAGATTGATTTTGTTACTTTTCTGTTTATATTTGCCATGCATACTGTACTGCCTGTGTATGTGAGTAGTAGTATCAGCCCTGAAGCTACTTGCTTCAAAAACAGAACTATGATTTATTCAGTGCCAAATGTTTATACATCAGACAAAAATAAATTAGTATTCCTTTCTAAGTTCAGGCAAGACAAATTAGGTGGCAATTAAAAACTCTTTCATGCACTTCAGAGTATACCATGATTCACTCTTTCTGCCTTCAGAGGAAATATTAGTTTCCAAGGCATATTAGGAATGGTTTTGTGAAGAGAAAAGGCAATGTCTAATGTGGAAAACATTCCTTACATCATGCTATGGACAACCATATATCCACTGCACAGTTATTGCTACAGTATTGAACTTGATTCATCACTCCCTATGTCCTGCATTCTGGTTGTAGGTCTGTGGTCATAAAGCAGATCATATGTTCTTTAGCACATGTTGCCAAAATTTGGCTGCACTATAGCTACTGTCTTGCTGAGTTTGTTCCATCTTAATAATTGTGTATGTATAGATATTTATCTGTAAATACATGAGATCATGGGGGTTCTCATTTTTTTGTTTGTCCAGGTTGTGCTTTCTTGAGTTGTTTAGGAGTGCTGAGTATGTGCAGTTCTGATGTCAAAACCAGCTAAAAATTATCAGTGTCTTTGCTGAGGAAAGAGCTTTCCCAAACACTGACACCCAACCCCTTGTCTCTCTGAGTACAGTCCTTACAATTTGTTCGTTTGGCCTTTTATTTTGTATAACAAATGCATGTCCCGTCTCTAAAACTTTGCATTTACTCTGAATGTGTGTGAAATACACGTTGCTTAAAATTTTCACGTAAACACCATTGGACAATTTTGGTATCAGGAAGACTATTGACTTTTTGTCACTATGCTGCTTCATTTTGATAGGAATGGTTAGACTCGATGATCCGATGGGTCTCTTCCAACCTGGTTGTTCTATGATTCTATGATTCTATCTTTAAGTTCTCATTTAATGCTGTACAAACTCATTTTTTGCACCATATCCTGGGCTGCATTAAAAGAAGTGTAACCAGCAGGTTGAGGGAGGTGATTCTGCTCTTCTACTCTGGTGAGGCCTCATGTGGATTACTGGCTTCTGTTCTGGAGTCCTTGGCACAGGAAGGGCATGGATCTGTTAGAGAGAGTCCAAAGGACAGCCACAACGATAATCAGAGGACTGGAGCACGTCTCACATGAGGACAGTTGTAGAGAGCAATGAGGTCTCCCCTCAGCCTCCTCTTCTCCAGGATAAACGGCCAAATGCCGGGTCCTGCACTTGGGGCACAACAACCCTATGCAGAGCTACAGACTGGGAGAAGTCTGTCTAGAAAGCTGCCTGGAGGAGAGGGACCTGGGGGTGTTGGTCGACAGCCGACTGAACATGAGCCAGCAGTGTGCCCAGGTGGCTAAGAAGGCCAATGGCATCCTGGCTTGTATCAGAAACGGTGTGACCAGCAGGTCCAGGGAGGTGATTCTCCCTCTGTATTCAGCACTGGTGAGGCCGCTCCTTGAATATTGTGTCCAGTTCTAGGCCCCTCAGCACAAGAAGGACGTTGAGGCTCTGGAGCAAGTCCAGAGAAGAGCAACGAGGCTGGTGAAGGGGCTGGAGAACAGACCCTATGAGGAGTAGCTGAGAGAGCTGGGGTTGTTTAGCCTGGAGAAGAGGAGGCTGAGAGGAGACCTCATTACTCTCTACAAGTACCTGAAAGGTGGTTGTGGAGAGGAGGGAGCTGGGCTCTTCTCCCAAGTGACAGGGGACAGGACGAGAGGGAATGGCCTCAAGCTCTGCCAGGGTAGATTTAGGCTGGAGATTAGGAGGAGTTTTTTCACGCAGAGGGTCATTGGGCATTGGAACAGGCTGCCCAGGGAGGTGGTTGAGTCACCTTCCCTGGAGGTGTTTAAGGCACGGGTGGATGAGGTATTGAGGGACTTGGTTTAGTGTTAGATAGGAATGGTTGGACTAGAAGATCCGATGGGTCCCTTCCAACCTGGTTGTTCTGTGATTCTGTGATTCTGTGAAACACCCCCAACTCTCTCAGCCGTTCCTCATAAGGCCTATTCTCCAGCCCCTTCACCAGCTGTATTGCTCTTCTCTGGACTTGCTCCAGAGCCTCAATATCCTTCTTGTGTTGAGGGGCTCAGAACTGAACACAGGATTTGAGGAGCGGCCTCACCAGTGCCGAGTATAGGGGAAGAATAAACCTCTCTGGACCTGCTGGTCACACCGTTTCTGATAGAGGCCAAGATGCCATTAACTAGGTAAGAATTTAGGTCAGATGTTGATTTTTGTCTTAACCTTTCACCTCTGAAGCACTAAAGATCACAGTTCAGAGGACAATGTTTTATTTCTAATACACAAAAATTCCAGACTCTCTGGAGAGATTTAACTAATAATAGTGGCCATCTTAGAAAACTGGCTTGCATTATGAAATATACTTGGATTGTGTTGGGTACATAATCCTTTATTTGGACAAAGTTTTATAAACATGCAGCCTTCCGTGATGATCAGTCTAGGGAAAAGAAGACAAATCATGAGCACATGGTAACACAAGAAACACTCATCTAGACTACGTCAGAGCCCAGAAACAAGATGAGGAGGGAGGGAAAGCATCAGCCAACATGATGCCAGGCTGCCACCTAGTGTCACCCGGCTGATTGCGGGGAACCGTCTTGAAAAAAAAAGCTTTTTTTATTGGAGAGAAGGGCCAAGAGAACAGCATCAAGGGACTCTGAAAGCCACAGTCCCTGATTATTGATTCAGAGATGCCAAACGCAGTCTTCCTTCTCTTGGGACCTACTGGAAAGCTGGGGAGTGACTCTTCTACTGGGGAGTGCAGTGATAGAATGAAGGGGTAACAGTTTTAAGCTGAAAGAGGGGAGATTTAGGTTAGATATTAGGAAGACATTTTCTCCTGGGAATAGCTTGTCTAGAGAAGTCGTGGATGCCCCATTCTTGGAGGTACTCAAGGCCAGGTTGGATGGGGCTTTGAGCAACCTGCTTTAGCAGAAGGTGTACCTGCCCATGGCAGGGAGTTTGGAACCATTGGGCATTAGAATAGGCTGCCCAGGGAGGTGGTTGACTCACCTTCCCTGGAGGTGTTTAAGGCACGGGTAGACGAGGTCCTGAGGGACATGCTTTAGTGTTTGATAGGAATGGTTGGACTCGATGATCCGATGGGTCTCTTCCAATCTGGTGATTCTATGATTCTGTGATTCTAAGATCCCTTCCAACTGAAATCAAGCCCTTTTGCAGGGCTCGCACTCACAGTAGTGCTGAGATAAGACATTCACATGCTTCGGAGACACAACACTGCACTGCATCTCTTGACCCTCTCCGCTGCAGTTCTCTGCATCTAAAACAGTTAGAATAATTGCTCACGTTAAATACTAATAGATAACAAAGTATCTATTGCATTTACATTAATAATGTAATTTACAAATACAAAATTGCCGTGTATTTTACTCGCATGTAATGTAGCAGATAGAAATAAAGAGTCCTTAAGCACACCAGAGCTAATATATCATTATCTGTGAATCACAATAAAGGCCTTGGCAGAAGGTACAATGTGATTGTCAAGTAGAAATTCTGTTTTGCTAGTACTTGATTCAGACAGCCAAGTCCAGACTCCCTCTGTGTAATGTTTCGGAAGTTTCCACACACAGGAATGCAAACAAGACTGGACTCCAGAGTCATTGTAGTCTGGACAGTGCCTTCCCACCTATTCCCACGTTCCCAGGTGCATGAAGTCCTCCAAGAAGCTCATTTTCTTGTTTGCTGTAAAAATTGGTAACATTTATCAATAGCAGTCGAGTATGAGAGCTCTAAAAAGTACACATCAATACTGCCATGAATAACATAGCAAATTGGCTGGGCTCTGTGGGAAACTTTGGTGTGTTTGCTTAGGCTCACTTGAAGTGCAAATAGTCATAAGTATTCATGACAGAAAGTTTTATTTTTTTATGAAACAAATGAGCTGAAATGCATTGTATTGCACTGTAGCTGAAGACACAGATTCTGCTAGTGCCGGGTGGACAGATTTTTACAAGTGAAAATGCCAGAACTCCTATTTAAATTTATCTTTCAGCCATAAAAATGGGAATTATTACAATAAAGTAACCTGAAACCTTGTTGTGAGATTTTTGTATAATTATACTGCTTTCCCACAGTTAAGAGTATGAATAAGCATCTGATAATAAGCTCTCAGTGTTCTTTCTGACTCAGTGAAGGGATTCTTTACAAACCTTTCAAACTGAAGAAACTACTGAAGGAAAACTCTGAGACAGGGTGGTTCATTACAGGATGTGTTCTTCAGCTGGATAAATTGAAGGAGTGGCACCTTGGTAACAAACCTACAGATTGTATCCCTCCAGCAAGGAGCACACCAAGAGGAAAAACATACAGACCTGTCACTTCAGAAGCACCTCCCATTACACTAGCCCCTTCATAGAATCACAGAATCACCAGGTTGGAAGAGACCCACCGGATCAATCAAGTCCAATCATTCCTATCAAACACTAAACCATGTCCCTCAGCACCTCGTCCACCTGTGCCTTAAACACCTCCAGGGAAGGTGAATTGTGGGAAGATTTTACAGAGAACAAGGCCTGGATTCTGTGAGACTGCTTGATACTGAGCAACTCTAAGGAGACCTTGAAACAGAAAGACAAAAGATAAACACAGACCAGCTGGGAGGAACCCAGCAGCTAGTTTGGTGGGAACTAGGTGGTGAGTACCACCTGAAAGGAAAACAATGGACATGAACTGTCAACATAGCTAACTTTAGTATAACTTGGTTTCTTGGCATGCGTGGTAGTTTAGGCAATAATATGTTGGTAATAGTCTTATGGACAGCTACCTTTAGCCAATAATACACTGTAGTCACTCTCGTGGGCACACAGTGATGTAACCAAATGGGGTATATAGAAAGACAGCTAAGCTGAATAAAGGTTCTTGCTGACTGATCAGATTGATCTCTGCATCTGTTTTACAACAGTGAATCGACCTCCTCCCTGGGCAGCCTGTTCCAGTGCCCAGTGACCCTTTCTGAGAAAAATTTCCTCCTAATGTCTAGCCTAAATCTCCCCTGGCGGAGCTTGAGGCCATTCCCTCTTGTCCTGTCCTCAATTATCAGCATTTCCAAAAGCAGTTATTCAGCTTCTCAACCATAAGTCTGCCTGAAAACTTTTTTGTGAACTAAAAATGAATTTTGAAAAGGTGATTTTTTTGAGAAAGCTTCGCTTGAAAACATTAGTATTACAAAAATTGTATCACAGCCATTAAAAATACACTTTGACTTTTATGTATGTAAATCTATGTGTGCATAGAATATAAATATTTTGTATAATGCTTTTTATATTGCATATTTATATTGCTATATAACAATACAAAATTGATAAAAAAATGAATGGTTTTTATATTGTGTTTATGTACACATTACCTCTATCCAGACTTTTCTGAAAGAAGATTTAATTCTCGTAAGATTTATATGTATATTTGACCAGAGCTTGATCAGAGTTTAGCGTATCTGCTAGGGTTTTGGAAAATGGAAATTTGAAATTTTCTTATAGAATCAATAATAGAATAATTAACTCAAGAGCATGAACGTTTTTTAGTACTGTAACAAAACAATAGTAATTTAGATAGACATCTCTGCATCTGTTATTTTCATTTTATTGATGGAAGACAAACTTTACAGAGGTGACAGCTTGCTGATGACGCTATATTATTCAAGAAAATAGAAACAGCTGACTAAGAAATTGCAGAAGGGCATTATGGAATTGAGTAACTGGTAAATACAGCAGTTAATGGAATTCAATTAAATTCAATAAACATTAAAAAAACTACATAGGAAAAAATTTGAACTTCACATAACAGACTTTGAACTGTCATTCAAAAATAAGGTCTGAGTTATGACAGACATTTCCACAAGAATGTCAGCCTGATATCCAGTAGCAGTTCAGAAAGCAAATCAGATGGCATACCGCTCATGAAAGAGCAGAAAACTGTAACAGCTTTCCTGTAAGGGGTGGCTAAGTGGAGCTGGAAGACAGAATGAGAGTGGAATCTGTGAAGAGTGGCTCAAGAGTGGCCTAGGTGGAGACCAATTGTTTGTCTCTTTCAGTACAGGGACTGGAGACATGAAGCTATGGGAATTGGGTTCAAAAGAAATCTTAAAAAAAAAAAAAAAACAAACCAAAATAAAAGGAGGGTGTTCTTCAGACAACAGCTATTTGAACTCTAGAAGTACTTGCCAAAGGATGTTGAGGACAATGAAACTTTAAATGGGTCAATGGGAGACTGAACAAGTTTATGCAAGAGGGATCAGTTTTATTTCCTTATCCTTGTTTAAAGATTTCCTAATTCATCTTTTTTTTTCATGTTCTGCCTTTCTTTCTTTCATTGGACTGTGACATTCCCCCTAAGACATTCTCATAAGCACCATGCAGTTTATTCCAAAGTGAAATGCTAAGTAACTACTTCTCTCAGTAATTATCCTAATTTCTAATAGCTCCATCACATTGCCTGGAAAAAATGTTGATAGCTGCTCCAAGCTAACTAAGAGACCTTGATTGCAAGGAACGTGGCCTTAAACATTTACTCACAAGTCAGCAGGAGATAGTATTAGCATAAATAAAGGATAAATGTGTAAATATTTGCAAGAACATAATCGTAAAGTGGCCTCTAACAAACTTAGCAGCACACCTTATACATAAGTAATGAAAGTTGTAGTTGCCATTATATGTAAAATTATTGTTGTGTATCAGCTGGTGTGGCCTAACCATGTTGATTTTCTTCCCCAGTCTTGCAGAATGTACTGTATTTGACAGGAGTGATGACAATGAAATGGATACATTATTTAAATTTCATTTAGTACAAAATATTTATAAAATACAGCAAATAATGGAAGTGAGGAAGCAGTCCAAGAGACCTTGAATCTAGTTTTGGGGAGATTTTGAATATGGAACCATAAATTTCCAATAATACTTCCAATAGTGCTTGTGTGCTTCACTTCCTAGAGCTTCAGTTCAGGTACCTCCAGCCTAAAGGCAGACTGAACCAGACACACCTCAGAGGAAACAGGGAGCAGGGGAGCAGGTGAAGCTCCCTGTACTTTCTATTCCTGTGCTGTACTGCCAAGTTTTCCCACTTGCCTTCCTTAGGATAAAATTTCTCCCCAAGCCACCCATAGAGGCGTTGCCTGGACCTGCATCCTGAGGTTCTTGGCTCCCTCAGGACCTCTCATAGAATCATAGAATCATAGAACAACGAGGTTGGAAGAGACCCATCGGATCATTGAGTCCAACCATTCCTATCAAACACTAAACGATGTGCCTCAGGACCTCATCCACCCATGCCTTAAACACCTCCAGGGAAGGTGAATCAACACCCTCCCTGGGCAGCCTATTCCAATGCCCAATGACCTTTTCTGGGAAAATCTTTTTCCTAATATCCAGTCTAAACCTCCCCTGGCAGAGCTTGAGGCCATTCCCTCTTGTCCTGTCCCCTGTCACTTGGGAGAAGAGCCCAGCTCCCTCCTCTCTACAACCTCCTTTCAGGTAGTTGTAGAGAGTAATGAGGTCTCCTCTCAGCCTCCTCTTCTCTAGAACCTCCTCTTCTCTCAGACCCCTCAGGTTGTTTCTCAGGTCCCTCACACCCTCTCAGCATCCTCAAGACCCTCTCAGACCCTCTCTTGGGTTCCGCCACTCCCTCATATGCCTTCTCAGGCCCCTCAGCCTCTCTCAGGGCACCCCTCTGACCTCCTCAGCCCTCTCAGCCCCTCTCTCAGGTCCCTCCACCCCCTCTGGCCTTTTCAGCCCTCATAGGTACCCTTGGTCCTTCTGCTTTTCTCTGCTTTTCTGAGCCCACTCATGCCACTCGCCCCAATCAGGACCTATCATGACCATTCAAAGAACTTCTCAGTCCCCTCTGGACTTCAGCCTCGTCAGGCCCCCTCATACCCTCTCTCAGGTCCCTCCACCCCCTCATTTCTAGCCCTCCTTAGACCCTCTCAGCCCTCTTCAGCACCTATCAGCCCTCTTCAGCCACTCTCTCGGGTCCCTCAGTCCCCTCATGCCTCCTGAGGTCCCTCATGCCTTCTCAGGACCCTCAAGGACCTATCAGGCCCCTCAAGGCCCTGTAGGCATCCTCAGGTTCTCTCATGCCTCCTCAAAGACTTTCTCAGTCTCCTCATGCCTTCTCAGCTCTCCTTAGCCCCTCTTTCAGCCCTCTTCAGCCATTCTCAGCCCTCTTTAACCCCTCTCTCAGCCTTCTTCAGCCACTCTCTCGAGTCCCTCGGTCCCCTCATGCCTTTGCAGGTGTCTCAAGGCCCTCTCAGCCCCTACAGGCACCCTCAGCCCCTACAGGCACCTTCAGCCCCTATAGGGACCCTCAGCCCCTACGGGCACCTTAGTTTAGTTTAAGCAGAACAATTACTGACTTATGGTTTTAAGGCATTTCACCTTCTGAAATTAAAAGCAGCATACAGTGAGCAGCAGGCCCTGATAAAGAGTCTGAAAGACTTGAGCTCACAGAGGTGTGACCTGTGCCATCCAAACACCTCCCTTTGAGGCTTCCCTTGTGCCTTTGCCAGATCCCCACATTGGGAGCTGTGCTCCCCGGACCCGGGTAAGTGAGCAGAACCATGGTTTGGGTTGGAAGGACCTTAAAGCCCCTCCAGACCAACCCCTGCCATAGGCATCTCCCACTGGATCAGGCTGTTCAGAGCCCCATCCAACTGGCCTTGAACCCCTCCAGGGATGGGGAAGCCACAGCTTCCCTGGACGACCTCTGCCAGCGTCTCCTCGCCCTCAGAGCAAAGAAACTCTTGTGTAATGTCTAGTCTAAGTGTCCCTGTTCCAATTTAAAGCAATTGCTCCTTCAGCCCCTACTGGCACCCTCAGCCCCTATAGGCACCTTCAGCCCCTACTAGCACCCTCAGACCCTACAGGCATCTTCAGCCCCTCCAGGCACCCTCAGCCCCTCCAGGCACCCTCAGCCCCTACTGGCACCTTCAGCCCCTACAGGGACCCTCAGGCTCTCTCATGCCCCCTCAAAGATCTTCTCTTGCCCAGGGAGGTGGTTGATTCACCTTCCCTGGAGGTGTTTAAGGCACGGGTGGATGAGGTCTTGAGGGACTTGGTTTAGTGTTAGATAGGAATGGTTGGACTAGAAGATCCGATGGGTCCCTTCCAACCTGGTTGTTCTGTGATTCTGTGATTCTCAGATCCCTCTGGCCCCCCCAAGCCCCTCTCTCAGGTACTCCCACTCCCCCTCAGCCCCTCCCGCTGTCCCCTCAGCGCCCCTCAGGCCCCGCCCCCCGACGCTTGGCAGCTATTGGCTGGGTGCGCCGTCCGCCCGTCACGTGACCGCGTGTCCCCGCCCGCTCCGCTTTATAGCCGCGCGCCGGGACTGGTGAGGGCGGCCAGTCGGTGAGCGATCGCTGAGGGGGGAAGGCTGCGGGTGAGCGGCGGCGGCGGCGGCGGCGACGTCGACTTGGGTACGGGGGGGAAATTCGGCCGTGTGAGGTTTGGAGGGAGAGGAGAAGGAGAAGCGGGCTCCGTCTCGCTTGAGGCGTTGGGGAGGGCGGAGGGAGCGGAGGCTTTCATGGCCGCGTTTGGGTCTTGGCGGGCTCGAGCCTCGCTTTTCCCATTGGCCGCGCGCGCGGGAGGGGGCGGGGCGGCGGCGCTCGAATGGCGGGAGCGCGAGGGGCTTACCCCCCCCCGCCATCTTGTGTGCGCGTGCTTGCTCTCCCCCCGGCCCAATCCTCATCGTTGTGGGAAGGCTTTAGTAGGGCCTTTGGGCCGAGGGTGACAGCGAAGAAGCTGTGACCTGAGACTCGTTTTGGAGTTGTAGAAAGCAGGAGCTACAGACTAGGAGAAGTCTGGCTGGAAAACTGCCTGGAGGAGAAGGACCTGGGGGTGTTGGTCGACAGCGACTGAACATGAGCCAGCAGTGTGCCCAAGTGGCCAAGAAGGCCAATGGCATCCTGGCTTGGATCAGAAACGGTGTGACCAGCAGGTCCAGGGAGGTTATTCTCCCTCTGGACTCAGCACTAGTGAGATTGCTCCTTGAATCCTGTGTTCAGTTGTGGGCCCCTCACCACAAGAAGGATGTTGAGGCTCTGGAGTGAGTCCAGAGAAGAGTAACAAAGCTGGTGAATGGACTGGAGAACAGGCCCTATGAGAAACGGCTGATAGAGCTAGGGGTGTTTAGCCTGGAGAAGAGGAGGCTGAGAGGAGACCTCATTGCTCTCTACAACTACCTGAGGGGAGGTTGTAGAGAGGAGGGAGCTGGGCTCTTCTCCCAAGTGACAAGGGACAGGACAAGAGGGAATGGCCTCAAGCGCCACCAGGGGGAATTTAGGCTGGACATCAGGAGGAAGCACAGGCTGCCCAGGGAGGTGGTTGATTCACCTTCCCTAGAGGGATTCAAGGGACGGGTAGACGAGGTGCTGAGGGACACGGTTTAGTGTTTGATAGGAATGGTTGGACTTGATGATCTGGTGGGTTGCTTCCAACCTGGTGATTCTGTGATTCAGGCCCAGGGACACATGAGGGTGCAATCCCTGTCAATCTCGCGCAGCAAGACAGGAGCTGCCACACAGTCTATTTCCCACTTACACATATATAGATAAATATTCCCTGAAATCTTACACATGTTCTGTTACTTTCCAAGGATTGTTTGTTATTATTATGAGCTTCATGGTTGTCGAAACCCTTGGAAATTTTGAGTTTTGGAGTCAACTCTGTGCCTGACCCTCCATTTGAGATGGGGAAAGCCTGCAAACAGGTGATTATAGAAGAAGGCACATCTGTTCAGCACAGATAACACTTAACACAATGTTATTGTCTCCAAAGAATGAAAAGTGCCTGGAAAAACTGAAAGAAAATGTGACATCAGAGGGACATGCTGTCTAACTTTCAAAAATTACAATTATTTACATGATACACTAGCTTAAATAAAAAATATTTGAGCTAAAGTGTTAACAACTTGTTGTGTCAGTGGAGTAAGAGTGGCCACAACACAGGGTGTCTCCTCAAGGCTTGGCCTTTTCAGTGCCAACATCTCCTTGTGGCTTGTATCTGAGGAGGGGGAACCCTGAACAGGACCTCCAGGGGCTCTGTCCACAGATAATGTGGTTCCTGACTGAATCCCAGGGCTAATGAGTGTAAGTTGCTCTTGGAGAGATTGTTTGGATTCCAGAAGAAAATATTTTATTACAAGAAGAGCTGTAGCCTTGAACAGCCTGGTCCAGTGGGAGGTATCGGGGTGGGAGCTGGATGATGTTTAAGGTGCCTTCCTACTCAAACCATTCTGTGGTTTTGTGAAACTTTGGAATAATCTCAGTAGGGGTGTGGTAGATTCCTGTATACTGGACCACTGTAAGGCTCAGTTTTACAGAGTACTGGGCCATCTCATTTATACTATATATCACCTAATAAAGTTGGACTGGGTGTTCCTTGTGGTCCCTTCCAACCTGGTATTCTATGGTTCTTTGGTAATAGTTGGCAAGTTGGAATTGTATTATTTCAAAACTGGTGTCTGTGAACTTCAGTGGCAGCTGGGCATTACTACATGTTTGTTTGGTTTTTTTTGCAGTGATCCTATGAATTCCAAAATGAAACAGAAAGTGAAAACAGAAAAATCATCAGGATCCCTGCAGGTATGGGCTTTAAATTCTTGAAGCCTGAATATGGGAACAGATGAGTTTCATCTTTTGTTTTCTATCCCTTATCAGGAGTATCTCAAACACAGAATTTTTGTTCAGAGGTTTGTGCCTTGTTTTCTAGGAAATGGTCTCTCTCTCTGACAAGTTTATACCCTCTGAGGGAAAACAAAAGGATCTGTTGCAATGTGCTTCCACCTGGCTTATGTCCTGTTGGCTTGAGTATTCTCCTGGCAGGCAGTATGGTTTGGGAACATTCTGTCCTACTTGGACATATGTGCTTACGACTGCTTCTTTTCTTATTGCTCAGCAAGTCCTTTTTAGTTTGACAGAGTTTGCTGGTTTTCCATGTAATTTTTTTTTAGGTGTTGGCTACCTGCCTTAGTTTGGTTGCTGAGTCAATTTGGCTGCTTAAGGGGCTGTAGAGTAGGTTCTGTAGCTTGTCCTTAATAGGGATGAACTTGCTAATTAAATTTGTCTTGACCCGAGTATTCTTTGACTGAACTGTAGTTGCCTTGGAGTTGGCTGAAATGCTTAAAAGGATTTAAGTTTTTGAGATGACTAAGTTACTGAAGTTTGTACCTATCCCAGTTTTGGTACTAGACTGTTTTTATTTAAAAACTTGAATGAAGTAACTTGGAATTCTACAGATACCATATAAAGTAGAGCCTCGTAGCTCTCTGTCATGAGAGATAGCGATTGTTGTGAAAATTTTTGGTGTTAATGAAAATTACCAATCAATAAGTTCCTTACACAAGATAGCTTTGTCCTATAGTGACTCTAGGGCATAAAATCCTCACTATGGCCCTTTCAGTATTCAGTGGGTTAACTCAGGTGTTGGTCAATAATCTTTTGGCAGAGCATACTTGCTTCTGACCTTCAATAGCAGCAAGCCGTGTCTGACACGGTGCGATTCTTGTTCCCACAGCAGTTAGTGTTTGCCCTTCAGTTCAACAGGAGGGTAATTGGTGGCAGAAACTGCCATGGGAAAGGTGAACTCTTGTCTTAAGGAGTACGGTGTGAATCGGTGACTTTCTCACGCTGCTGTGGCATTAAGTTCTGACTGTTCTTGCTTGGTTGTCTGCCATTGTTTGCTATCCCATTGCAGTGTAACCAACCCAATCAGAAAGCTTTAATGAAGGAAGTGAGTATTTATGTGTGACAGGAAAGGGATGATAACCACACTGTTTATACAAAATAATAGCTCGTCTGGATCGAAGCAAGAAATCTTTAGATCCATTCTAATGGGTAATTAAAGCAGCACATCTGTGTTTAAATGAACACTGCTTCAGGCTGTGTTCACAGGTAACACAGGTACTGCCTGAAGTGATGTGTGTGATTTTTATTTAGTAGACCTGCAGTTGCAATAACTGTTATCTCTCCCCTGGAGTCTAACACTGCTGTTGTCAAATCCCACTTTGGGAGTTCCCGCTAAAGTTTACACTTGATCCTGCATTTTAACTGCCTTGAAACCTAGTTCGAGTGTTTCTGCTATGAGACCTACTCAGGTTCCTTTATGAAGGCTGAAGGTTTTCTAAGAGATAGCGGCTGAGCATAGCTTCATGTGATGAATATCCATCTCTGCTACAGATGACTAGATCCTATTCTTTGCACAAGTCTTAGCATAAAGTATCATCTCTTAGTCTTGACAAGATGAAGCATAGGTTGCCTTAATGGAAGTGTGACAGACCTCTAAGTCTCAATTTATGTAGAGAGGAGTGGCAATAGTCTGAAGTCATATTTGTCTTTTTAGAAGTACCTCACAGACAGCACATGCAGTACTGCCCCAAGACGGACTCTTAAAATGATTCAGCCTTCAGCAACAGGTTCCCTCGTTGGCAGGCGTAATGAGGTATGAATTAGAAGAAAACTTGTGGATGTGTAATTATTTGTACTTGTAGTGAAATGTTTTTAAGCTTTTAACTCTACCATTTCAAGAAATAGGGAATCTGGTAATTGGTGTGACAAAAGAGCTTACTGTTCTAGTAATGGTATTAAATCTAGCAATTTCAGGAAAATGCATAAGAATTTCTAGGAAAATGCATAAGACTTCTTGAGTTAAGCTTCTGGGTGTTGAAGGTGATTGTTTGTGAACTACAGTGTCAAGAAACTGATGCTTAAAGACTTGTGGTTACTGGTGAGCAGACTTAATTTGTACTGTTTATGGGGGAAAAAGTGCTGGAATACTGCTTTGAAGTTAAACCTGTCTCTTTTATGCAGAAGAAGTCTTTAGCCAAAAGGAAACTCTGGAATAACAAGTTCACATCAAAGGCTTGTAAAGCTGAGGTGTCTGTGGACAAGGAACAAGAAAATGAGAATGTGAATGATGGCATTCAAGCTGTAGATCTCATGATAAAAGGTATGTGATAATTCCTGAAATTATTTTTTTACAATGAAAATGCTATGTTCCCATTGGAATATAACTCCAAACACAGTTCCTTTGTCAGTTAGATAAAGGCTTATATGCAATGCCTAGTAGGAATTCATACTTATTCTTTGTGGTACAGTAAATACAAGATACACATCTAATGTTTTAAAGTGATTCTCAGCTACTGGTTACCATAAACTCTGTGTGCAGCAATGTTTAAGACCTGTAGTTGGTTACTTTGGTTTAGCTACAAGCTTTCAACTGACTGATTATGTTGCATTTGAAGTATTTTGGCATGGAGTGCTGCATGTGTGGCTTTCCAGAATCCCTTTGAAGGTATCAAGTTCAGTGAGAGTGTCATTAAGCCCAGTGTGTGGACAGTGATTTGGGAATAAGACTTGAGTCTTCCACAAAGTATTTATCAAGACTGGCAATTGTAAACATGACCATCATTTTGCAAAGTCTGCTGCTGTGCTTGAGGCAGCTTCTTGATGACTCTGACTTTATGGCCATTAATACCTTTCCATTACTACAGGATTTGTCTAGTTGTGAGTTTATAACTAATCTCTGGGAAAACACTATACAGAGATTAGTTATAAATTCACAACTACTCCGATGCACCTACTATAAGAGGACAGGCTGGGAGAGTTGAGGTGGTTAAGCCTGAAGAGAAGGCTGCGTGGGGGAATCTTATAGCAAGAATCTTATAGCAACTTTCCAGTATTAAAGGGGGCCTACAGGAAGGCTAGGGAGGGGCTCTGTGTGAGGGTGTGTGGTGACAGGACGAGGGGCAATGTTTTTTTTTTTTAGCTGAAAGAGTGGAAATTGGCTATTAGGAAGAAATATTTTCCTTTGAGGGTGGTGATGCACTGGAACAGGTTGTCTGGAGAACTTGTGGATTCCCCATCCCTGGAGGAGTTCAAGGCTGGGTGGGGTGAGGCTTTGAGTAACCTGATGTAGTGGAAGGTGCCTCTTCGCATGTCAAAGGGGTTGGAACTGTATGATCTTTAAGATCCCTTCTAGTCCAAACCACTTTATGATTCTGTGGTTATCATGCTTTATAGAAAACTGGTATGAAAGTTGGATATCTTCAGGATGATAACAAGAATACAGT
Organism: Coccyzus lansbergi; assembly: GCA_033558105.1. NCBI lineage: Eukaryota > Metazoa > Chordata > Aves > Cuculiformes > Coccyzidae > Coccyzus > Coccyzus lansbergi. The sequence continues at coordinate 986,413 of JAUMJK010000520.1, read as the reverse complement.
CATGTCACAGACTTAACTATTTTCTTACTTCAGGAAGCCCTTCATCTCTGTATTGGAAAGAAGTCGCGGAAGAAAGGAGGAAGGCTCTGTATGAAGTGCTTCAAGAAAATGAAAAGGTAGCTAATGAAGGACAACTAATTTCTTTACTACTGGCTATTGTGCTCCTGTTCTAATACTTTATTTGATTTCAGCTGCACAAAGAAATTGAACAAAAAGATGGTGAAATTGCCCGCCTGAAAGAAGAAAATGAAGAGCTAATGTCCCTTGCTGAACATGCCGGTCATCTGATGGACATGATTGAGGTACTTGAATTTGCAGTCAATGTTGTGAATGTTCATTTAATGCTGAAGTGAGAAACTAGCAAGGATATCTTTAATCACGGTTTCTGCTGTGTGCTCACATAACTCTTCATTTTAAACTACTGTCTAAGCTGTATCCTGTGGGATTGCTCTAATCCAGAGGCGTAAAGCCCCTTCTAGGGGATGAGCTTTTTCGGCTTAAAATCCACAGGAGTAATTAGAAAGTACTCAACAGGGATGCCTTCTAAGGGGAAGGTTCAACCTGTTGTTTTAACAGGCTTTGTGTGTTTGAGATGGTGATGTGGGAAGGAAAGATTAATTTTCAATTTCCCAAGGTGACTTGAATTCAAGTGTTTAATAGGTTGTGTGAGGTTGCTGGGTAAATGGAGCATTAGTGCTGGCTGTGTCCTTTGAGGAACTAAGCTTGAAACAGGTACCCACAAAGTGGAGCAGGGAGAGGGAAGAGCCCCTGTGCCCTTTGAAGTCAAGGTTTCACCAGAGCAATTGCTAATTTTGTGGCCCCAAAAGGGTTTAATGCACTAAGCATTCATAAACCTGTAAACTTGGAAATGGCTTCCTCTGATTACTTGAGGGCAGGTAGTTGTCAGTGATGCCATGAAAGCAGGAGTACATTTACTGTAGCAGTCTCTGAAGCTGTGACAAATATATAGCCATAGAACCTTGATACTGAGCTCATCTAGGTTGTTCCTGGGGATTAGCTTCTCAGATGCAATACAAAGCTAAGAAAACTTGATCAGGCTAGTTCTTAGTGCAGTTACTTAGATCAGTCTAAGATCAGTCTAGAAAGACTCCTCTAATTTGCTACACTTGGATTTTTTTTTTATATTCAGGGAGTGCTGCTTGTTAGTGGTAAACCCACAGGCAGAAATTAAATGACTTACAAGACCAGTGTTGGGAGTTTTCCCTCTGCAGTTCCTCAACAGTTATGTTCACTTATTAGTTGTAAGCTGCTCGCTTCTGAGGCTTTAATGTGCCTTAAGTGAAACATCAGACAGCCAGAAACCTCAAAAGCAGCCTCTTACAGTCCTGCTTTTCTTCCTAAAATCAGGTTAGGTCAGGAATTTTTAGTTTGATCATCACATGCTAGAAACTGCTAAGCCTTCTAGTTCATCTAGGCTTAAGGTAGCTTCATTATCTCTGATTAAAAATTATGAACTTAATCTGTTGTACAGCAATTTTTCTAAAATTAAACCTATGTAGTCCTAAAGTAGTATTTAACCTGGGAGGCTTTGCCCCGTATTTATGTTGCCTGAGAAATGGTCCTGTTGAAGAACCTAAGGAAGACTTTTCAACAAATCAGATGTGTTCTGAGCTAGAAGTAGCTATTTAACTCAAGTGTCTGAAGATTTTTGACAAAGGAATGTTTTGATTGTAACAGCAATTAGTAAATGAACATAATCTGCTTAATTCAGCATGCACAATATTTACCTTCTTGGCTATTAAGTATGAAGTTAACACTGTTTTTCCTGTTTTCTCTAGAGTCTAACCGGGCAAGCACCTGACAATCTTGAGATGCTGAAGAATTTGGCTGTAGAGGGATCTGAACAAGAAAAGGAAGAACTTGACTGTGGAGATGATGTGGGCAACTCTTCTGAATTGCCAGCACAAGTATCATGTGGCTTAAAGGACAGTATATCAGATCTTGCTTCAGAGGAAACAAATAATTTGCAGCTGGAATAACCATCTTAAATAGGCTTATGTGGCTTGTAACTGTAGACTTCCTTTTGAAAGGGTATACCAAGACTTCTCAGGTATAGAAACTCCTGTGGAAGCATTCCAGATAGTGGGGGATTTTTTAACTGGAATTATGTAGCAGTGGGATTATCTAAATACTGCATGGAACACTTACTACAGGCTGAATTTAGTTGCTTGTACAAAATGCAAATACTGTGTATTTTAAACTGTTCTGTAAATATTAGTTGGTCTGACATGATACATGAAAATTGATAAATAAATATTTGCCTTACCAAAACAGCCTTTTTATTGGATGGGGAATGACTTGTTCTAGGTTTGTAGGTCAGTTGTGGCTACTCTAGAAGAAAGCTTTCAGTTTTTAGGAGGTGCCTAGACAGTTTAACTCCTACAATCTACATAATTCTGGAGAACAGTGGTTTTAGTGGATAGGTAAAGCAAAAGTTGTGTGTTGTTGGGGAGGCTTCAGAAGGTCGAGAATGAGTAATAAGATCTAAAATTGAGATTTATGCTTTCAGGTGTTTTGAAATAATTGCCTGTCATAAGGGAGCCTTTTCCAAGTTGTATTGAAAGAGCTTAAGTACAAAGTATTAGGCAATCTGTTTTAGACATTTATTGACTTAAAGAAAAGGTGGGATGTTCTTGCTTCTTATAGCAGCTGTGCTGGAATTTAAATGGAGACAGGGCAACTTACACATTGGAGCTATTTTGAAATGAAACTCCTTGTCTGTTTTCAAAGTGCTGCTCTGGTATTTACTGAGAGATAAGACACCTTCTTACTAAGGTAGTAATGTTGTGAAGGGCTTACAGGAATACAAAGCATTCTTTAAAACCTTGAGCACCCTATCTGGCATGTGTAGGGGGTGGAGAAATGCTGGCAGTTGAAAGCACTTGGGTAGGAGGGGAGAGTAAACTGAATTTTCTATTCCCAAGTGAACTCAGCAGTTATTCTGTAAGTAACAACATCTTCCCAAGGACAGGCTTTAAAAGATGGTGGCTATTGTGATGTCTGGTGAAGAACTTAAAAGTTGAGTGGCTCTCAGGAGGCAGATTTAATGGGAGGGATTCTAGTTGATGGATCTGTTGTGCCTTATCAAAACGGGTGCTTCAGGGTATGTGACCACACCTGTGGAGCATCAGATTGGCACCTTTAGTTTCCTTCTGTTTCTTACTTGTTCTCTAGGTGTCAGTAAGTTAATAGATGTTTCACAACTGATATCAGTTCTGACATTTGGGGAATGTCAGAACCACTGTAGGAAGTAATATTCTTTGTCTGTTTTGCCTTGAAACTGGTTATGGCCAGGTGAGGCATCATATTTTCCTGGGAGCTTTGTAAGCAAAAGATAACACCTTCCAATTCATGATCTAGATGATGCTTAGACATAATCCTTCCTACTATAGTGCAGGAATAGTGATAGAGATGTGCCTAAGGACAAAATAATGGATGCTGGATAAATATTTTGTAGAACAACTTTGGTTTTCTGTTCAGAAGAAATAGCTAATGCTGTCAAATGACAAAATTTTTTCCTATCTCAGATTCTAACCAATTTTCATGCCAGTATAGTTCCTCCACAATAGTAGATGTGGAAATGTGAAAAATAATTCATTACAGTGGTCTTAGTGCAGTGCAACTTAGTTTTGGTTATTTGTAGCTCACAGCTCGTCAGAGGTGGCTATGGTTTTAAGCATGAGGAGTATTTTGCATTTGCAGAAGCTGTAGAAGGGAAGGAAGTACTACTTTGCTCCAAATGAGATGGCAAGTGCAGCTTTTCCAGCGCTTCACCTCCCTGCTCTGTGTTGCTGTAATCCAGGTGCTGCTGCTAGAACAAAGAACTGCCAGAAAGTAAATTTGTGAGTTATCTGCATCTGGCTCTTAGTTATTTTCATCAAGATGATCAAGAAGAATGCTTAATAGATTTAAATGTCCTTTTTCTTGACTGATTTTATTTAAATACCGAAGACAAGACAGTCTCTTGAGTAGTTGAGTATATCTGAGATGGGTTGTGTACGAAATAAAGCTGTTTCTTCATGTAGGCTGATATGTATTATATAACATTTGGCACATGTGGAATAGAAGAACCTCTTATATTAAAAAGACACAAGCCACTTGGTAATTCATACACTTGCACCAAAAGTCTTTAGATCAAGGCTGTTATGGCTTTATTAGCTTTAATTCATTAACAGAGTAGTTTGCTGGATGAACTGAAAAAAATCTGTAGGAGAAGATCAGGTAGGAGAGATGAACTGTGGCTCAGTGTGTGTATTTGGGTTTTATTCCTGTCTGTTACAGATGTTATAGACCTTGATCAAACACCTTCTTCGTATGCCTATTGTAGCTGAAATATAATGTATGAAAGTGTCACAAGTTTTGTGATGCTGTGTTAATTGCAGTCTAAAAATGTTCTGAAAGGGTCAGTTCATTTTTTTTTGTTCTGAAAATTCCTGTGTTAAAACATGCAGTAGAGCTTTCTCACGTACAAATTACAGGAACTTCATGCACGTGTGAAATGCTTTTCATGTGTAGAAACTGTACTGAGATTTGTGTATTTAGTTCTTAAAACCATCCTCAATTTTTGTTTTGATTGCATGGGGCAAACTCATTTACCACTGAAACTTAGCTCTGTAACAGCTGAAAATCAACATCCCTAAAGACATTTCATATCCAGCTAATTTACAGAGAACATGCAGTCTAGCAGAATAAAATTATCAGTTCTGGAACTTCACTGTGAAATGTGATTTATTTCCAAGAAGTGTTAAATGCTTTTGTGCACTAGCTTAACCAGGCTGCTGACTCCTTTTCATTGCAGAGGCACTGGCCACAGTCACCGCTTTCAGTGTAGTGTCCTTAAGGCTGCTCAGAGGTGGGACATATCTACCCTGCTGTAGCATTTCTTTCATAAAATGTGCATGCCTTAAGGAGGCAAAATGGTTGGAATGGTTGGACTTGATGATCCGGTGGATCTCTTCCAGCCTGGTTGTTCTATGATTCTATCAAACACTAAACAATGTCCCTCAGCACCTCATCCACCCCTGCCTTGAACACCTCCAGGGAAGGTAACTCAACCCCCTCCCTGGGCAGCCTGTTCCAGTAATGAAATGTAGATGTTACACTTGCCAACTGCATCCACTCTTAGCTGGCTACCAGGTCCAAAGCAAAACACCAAGAAAACTTGACTGCTACTAAAAAATGTAGCCAAAAGACTTTTCTCTTGCCTCCCTCTATGTCCTTTTTGCAAGCACCCTGCGTGTTTGTTTACTTTTCCTTAAGGGCCATTGGAGGCTGTTATCAGAACTGGCTTTGGGATTTTGAGCAGGCTTGCAGATCTACCAAAGCCACGTGTTTCCAGAGCCCTGTTGTTCTTGAGACCGAATCGCATTGTTAACATTTTCTTCAGCAGAACATGTTCATTGTGTATTCTCAATTTCTCTTTCCATTCTTGTAATAACACAAAGCGGTTCAGCGAATAGTAGTAACGTCCTGGGAAACTTTAATTTGCTTCTGCTTTGTTGTTCTGCCAACAACTGCCTGTAAAGAAACGTGATCTGCTGTGTTCAAGATCAAACCATTGGGTATGATGATACCTCTGTTGTGCCCTTGGGGCACTGCAGCCGTTTGAAAGGGGGGGCTGTGGAGCCTATCACTGGGATAATTCCATAGCAAAGCAGCTGTCCATTGGTGAGTTTCCGTTCTCTTCAGTCTCCACTGCCGTGGAATTATTTTGGTGCAGGTACATACTTCTCTGGGATGGCTCAGACCTTTTTGTCTACCTTCTGGAGCCCTTAAAGAGGTTTTGTAGTTACTGCCTGCTGGTTCTTTGCTAGTCAGAAAGTATCCATCCTGTTACAATCACATCCATACATCTGTTTTTATCTGCTTCACAAAGGAGCAAGTGGGAAAGGGCAGCCTTATAAGCTCTGTGAGCATAAAAATGGGTAAGTTATGAGACAAACTTATGGTTTGTTCCTTTTAATTTGCCTTCTGGTTTGGGAAGCTTTAAGATTCATTCACTTTTTTTAAAGATTTGTTAGTTACAGGATTTTGTTTGGGTTTTTTTCTTAATTTAAGAATGGGGCTTTTTTCCCTATGTTGTCAAGAATCATGTTAGGACATGATTCTGTGTTTTATTTACTTTTGTGAAATAGTTTTAATCCTCAAGTGAAATTTAGCCTCTATACATTTATATGCCAGGTTCAAGCTTGTCAGTCTTGGATAGCACAATGGGAACTAAATTTGATACACTAAAATTCCTGTGAATTTCCTCAATGACTTGTTTTAAGAGCAGGTTTTGCTCGTATCTGATTTGTATGAGCTGTATTATGTGGCTTTTAATGGTTAAAATGATGTAGCAGATCAGCTTTAGGTTAATAAACTTCTCAAAGGGTGGATTTTAATGAGATGACAGTGGATCTGAGCACCATTTGACATGATACCTGTACGAGCAGCCCTGTGCTTTCTGCAGCTCTGGCTCCCATAAGTAATTCTGTGTCCCCCAGGTCTGTGCCATAAGCCTGAATGTTTGAAAGAGGTGAAAGAGTATTTGAGATGAGTCTAACTTCATCAAAGAGAACAAGCAATCAGTAGAAGTATGGTAACAGCCCTGGAGTCTCCTCAGCATGTTTTCCGCTAATCGATGCGGAGCCTTTCTCTGGAGCGAGTCCAGAGAAAAGCGACAAATCTGGTGAAGGGGCTGGAGAACAGGCCCTATTGGGAATGGCTGAGAGAGCTGGGGTTGTTTAGCCTGGAGAAGAGGAGGCTGAGAGGAGACCTCATTACTCTCTACAACTACCTGAAAGGAGGTTGTGGAGACGAGGGAGCTGGGCTCTTCTCCCAAGTGACAGGGGACAGGACGAGAAAAAGAAAAATGAAAATACTGGAGCTGTGCGTATTAAATGACAAGCAAGCATTTCACCCACTGCACATGGGGTTGCAGTTTTCTATCCGCCCTCAGCCAGTAGCCCTTGTTGTTGACTTGTTCTAGCATAAACATTTCTGTAAGATCTTAAAATAACATTCTCCTAAGTCATAGAGAAAAGACAGTCCCTACAAACCTTTCCCATATTGGGAAGCATAATACAATGAGCTTCTTCAAGCACCCTGGCAGAGTGGAGCTGGTAAAGTCCACCACAAAGAGTGGTGATGATTCTGTTGTGTTATGTTAATGAAGAAACTTGAAGATGGAGGGCAGGAGTTGCAACCTAGCAACATAGCGATGTGGTTTGGTGGTGGCCAGTGAAGACTTCTTACAAGGGCAGAAGTGACCAATCAATGTTTCATAGAATCATAGAACAACCAGGTTGGAATAGATCTATTGGATCATTGAGTCCAACCATTCCTATCAAACACTAAACCAAGTCCCTCAGGACCTCATCCACCCATGCCTTAAACACCTCCAGGGAAGGTGAATCAACCACCTCCCTGGGCAGCCTATTCCAATGCCCAATGACCCTTTCTGGGAAAAACTTCCTCCTAATCTCCAGCCTAAATCTCTCCTGGCAGAGCTTGAGGCCATTCCCTCTTGTCCTGTCCCCTGTCACTTGGGAGAAGAGCCCAGCTCCCTCCTCTCTACAACCTCCTTTCAGGTAGTTGTAGAGAGTAATGAGGTCTCCCCTCAGCCTCCTCTTCTCCAGGCTAAACACCCCCAGCTCTCTCAGCTGCTCCTCATAGGGCCTGTTCTCCAGCCCCTTCACCAGCTTCCTTGCTCTTCTCTGGACTCGCTCCAGAGCCTCAACATCCTTCTTGTGGTGAGGGGCCCAGAACTGAACACAGGATTCAAGGATTTACCTCATATTTGGTCTATATAGGCAACCAGTTAACCCATAATAGAGGAGTTCATCTGAAATCAAATTGATTTGTCCTGAGGTTCATCTTGCTCCCGCTGTGGTTATTCCCCTTAATAGGATTAAACAACTCCCTAATGATTTGCCCTAAATCCAGCTGCAAGGTGCTTTCACTGAGCCTCCTGTGATACTGGGACCTGACTTCCATCATCTTTTAAGATTATATGGGCCTTACAGTGGAAAGGCTTCTGACAGAAAGAGTGACTAGACGTATAGACTGATGTGCTTAGTAATTAAAAAATAATCTTTATTATAACTTAAATGTGATAGGAAATATGGTGAGTACAAATACCACAAGACTAAAAGCAAAACCAAAAAATTAAAAAAAAAAAAAAAAGCAGAGGTCAGTACAAAAGGACACCTTGGAAGAATTCAGCTGATGGAACAGGCGTGGTATAAAAACCATAGCATGGTCATTTCACCCTCTGCAAAAAGCGTTTGTATTCCTCAGTAAACAAGTAAGCATTTTGAACTGTACAAAATGTACTTTTTTAATTAAAGGAAGAATATATATATTTATAAATATACAGATATGTACATTGTAGCATTCACAGTAAAAAAAAAACCAAAACAGCCCCTGCCTGCCAGTGTGTTTGGTGCACAAGGCTTCCTTTTGATTGTGAATTGTTTGCAATCTTTTCTATGTAGTCTATGCAAATTTGGATACTTTAATTGACATCTAAATAGCATTTCATGCATAATGAACACAGTACAGGAACACTCTTCTGTTAAATTCTGTTCACCTCCTCTGTTAACTTAAGGCTTGTAATCAACAGTTTGGAGCACTTGCTGTCTTTCAGCCTTGCAGTGAGGGGGATGCATTCACTTCACCCTCTGTTTATTACTGCCTCCTAGGTCCCCTCTAATTTGTTCTACTTCTTTATAATGAAATCACTTTATAGAAGCTATGACGCACTAATTAGAGTGTATGAAATCCAATCCTGCCTGCAACTTAAGGACCAAGTGGCTTTGGGGACTCAAGCAATTAGCTGTATTCACTCCCTCTTCTTGGAATAAATGAATGCGTTTTACCTTTTCATTCAGGTCTTGGAAACCTACGTGATTGTTTGATTCCCCCTCACAAATCTCTGGACTAATGATGGCCTGTTGCTGGAGGGTAGGAGAAAGGAAATAAAAGACCAGTAGAGGCATTTAGAGCGAGTCACCAAAGTGACACCTCCCAGGGTTTACATCATGCTGCTTCTGGAGGCAAAACTTGAAGAAACGTGTTCTATAATTCATTACAAAACTGAGGTGAGTGCTGTTTCCTGCTGCTGGAATGTTGCTGGGACGCCGCATGGCAGCAGGTGCTTAGCTCAGGGTTGGAGAGAAAGCTTCTTTGCAGTTCTACTCACGTGGCCTCCTGCTTGTCCTTGTTAGACACAGTATTGCACGTCTCAAGCTTTCACAACAACTTCAAGGAAGTAAATGTAATAATCAGTAAAATAGATGAAGATGCCAGGTTCTAAAAACTCACAGAATTTTGTTGAGGCTGAGTAACTGCAATTACATTATGTGTTACGAATCAGTCAAGAAAGTGTTGTTCCTCAGCATCCAACTGTTCCATCACGAGCTGCAAAGAGGAGCCAACAGGAACTCTTGAGCTCAATTTTAGATTTTGCTTTTCCTTAAGAAGTCTGTAAATTACTACATTTTGGGGCATTCTTGTAGAACTCTTCAAAGTCTTCCTCCTGCTCCCCACACTGAAATGCAGCTCTGTCCGACTTGAATGACTGTGAAATGTAGGCAAGTTCTTTTCCACCTAAAAAGCTGTGGCAGCTTCAGTTCCACGGCGGCTTCCAACTTTAACAAATTCCCGGGGAAATTTGTCCAGCTGTTCATATGCCAGTCTTCCATCTTCACCTGAATGAAAAACATCAAAGCATAAAAATATGTTATAGCTTTGCCCAACAACATTTGAACACTGTGTTCTCTGCTGTTAGGAAGTACTGATCTGCTGGGAACTTCTTTTCCTTCTTAAAATTTCTTATGCTCTTGAAGGCAAATTCAGAAATTACTCGGAAAAATTAAGTGTGCTCTGATTTTTCACATTATTTTTTAAATGTTCTCACATAGTTTGCTTCTTTCATCTAGAGCAAAACAGAAGCAGATGTGCCTTGTGTGATTAGATGACAGTATTTATACACTTGTCTTACTAAACGACCTGTGGTGCTAGTCAAGGTCTCAGCTGCAGCTGTGATGTGCTCGAGGCAGATGATGTTTATCCACTTCTGCTTTGAACAACATCAAGTTTACCCATTTCTCACTTCCTGGCACTTTAAAAGAAGTGAGCCCAGCCACGTCTTTATTTATATACTGCTGAAAAAGAGGAAGCAGCACGTTTGCTACATTTGTTTGGATCTCTCAAACCTTTTTCTCTTAGGCACACTACAGGGGCGATAGGAGGGGATCCCCAAGAGGAAGTTGTGTAATATGCAGCAGGCAGTGTGCCAGTCCTGCCTCCTCAAGGCTGCTCGGTGTCCAAATTCATTACGAATTACTTCTGCCTGTTAACTTCTGTTTTACTGTTTTTCCTTTTCTACATCCTCCTCTCAGCTAACACAGTGTAGTTTCTCTTTGGTCCATTTTCATCATTTTTAAAGTGAATTATTCCTCTGAACATGTTTTTCCTAATGTGTTTGAATATCTACTTACAATGTTCTGTTTCAGTCGAGAGCCTCATATTTGTATAACTTGGGTGTCTTACATGCTGCTCTGTTTTCTTCTGTTAAAGAAGAAAATTTAATACTCCTCTAAAACAAGCAACTCACCAAGCGAAAGCAGGGTTTCGGACGCCACTTTCCTGATCTCTTCATTGTCAGACTGGCAGAGCGTGACCAGCATTTTAATGCTCTCAGTAGCCTGGGAAGTGTAAAAAGAGCCACATTAGCACCGCACAGTACACTGTGGTTTTATTTCACAGCCTTGCGTGGAAATAGTGACCAACCTATGCACTGACCTTTCTACTCCAGGGGCAGGGCCTTGGTGGGAATGTGGGGATTGGGGTTGAACACTGAGGAGAAGGCATATTTCTTGCTGTCAGCCTAGACCCTTTCTGTTCAGCCTAGACCCTGAGAAGGATGTTGAGGCTCTGGAGCGAGTCCAGAGAAGAGCAACAAAGTTGGTGAAGGGTCTGGAGAACAGGCCTTATGGGGAACGTCTGAGAGAGCTGGGGGTGTTTATCCTGGAGAAGAGGAGCCTGAGGGGAGACCTTATTGTGACTTTATGATTCTGTGATTCTATAATTTTCCTACCCTGTGTGCATCTGGCTGGCCAGCCCAGTCACTTCACTGTGGTCTCCTTACCAAAACCTGCATTCACCAAAATATACACTTTTTTGCTTTCTCTCTTCCATTTTGGGAAGAAAGTGAGGAATAATCCTGTTCTCTGCTATGAAAATGTCAGGCCTTTGGGGAGAACAGCTGTCATAGTATCTCCGGCAGGCTACTTAATATGACAAGAAGAGAGATAAGTGAATGGCAAGGCGTGACACATGGAATAAGCTGAGCCACAGAGTCAGGATTTGTATGAGGCTTTTTGATCTGAGGGGCACAGGTCTGGTCTACAGAGCTCTCAGTCAGCACTTGGCTACCATGCAGTGCTACAGACTAGGAGAAGTCTGTCTAGAAAGCTGTCTGGAGGAAAAGGACCTAGCGTTGTTGATTGATAGCGACTGAACATAAGCCAGCAGTGGCCCAGGTGGCCAAGAAGGCCAATGGCATCCTGGCTTGTATCAGAAACGGTGTGACCAGCAGGTCCAGGGAGGTTATTCTCCCTCTGGACTCAGCACTGGTGAGGCCGCTCCTTGAATACTGTGCTCAGTTCTGGGCCCCTCACCACAAGAAGGATGTTGAGGCTCTGGAGCGAGTCCAGAGAAGAGCAACAAAACTGGTGAAGGGGCTGGAGAACAGGCCCTATGAGGAGCGGCTGAGAGAGCTGGGGGTGTTTAAGCTGGAGAAGAGGAGGCTGAGAGGAGACCTCATTGCTCTCTACAACTACCTGAAGGGAGGTTGTGGAGAGGAGGGAGCTGGGCTCTTCTCCCAAGTGACAGGTGACAGGACAAGAGGGAATGGCCTCAAGGTCCTCCAGGGGAGATTCAGGCTGAACATTAGGAAAAAATTTTTCACAGAAAAGGTCATTGGGCACTGTTAGAGGCTGCCCAGGGAGAGGGAGGTGGTTGAGTCACCTTCCCTGGAGGTGTTTAAGGGATGGGTGGATGAGGCACTGAGGGACATGGTTTAGTGTTTGATAGGAATGGTTGGACTCGATGATCCGATGGGTCTCTTCCAACTTGGTGATTCTATGATTCTATGATAAAGTTACATTTCAGAGCTGGTTTCTCCAGGGGATGTTTTTGAGGGAGAAGTAGTTGGCCCACAGTGGCTGCCTGATGGAACATGTATTTTTGGCCCAGTGCCTCATACCTGTTGGCTTAGGCAGCTGCTGTTTCCCGTGGCTCTGCAGAGCCAAAACAAAAGCAGCATTTTTTTTCCTCCTTGTCATGTGAGTGCAGAACTGGTACCAGCCATTGGCTGATGCTGTAGCACCCAGATGTACCAGCTACTTGTCTGTGTGGTTTGTACTTGCTGCTTACAGCTGCTCCGTGTGGTGTCACAAAACAAACTGTGACCTGTCTCTCCCTTTCTCTTCTCCCGATGCAACCCATGTGCATTTCAGCTAATTTTATTCTAGGAGAGGATGATTTTTCCCCTCTCAGTCAGTACTCTGCAGATACATATATATATATATATATATTTATTTTTCTTTGTGATGTGGAAGTGTGTCTCCTAAAATCAGAATAAGAGGAATCATAGAATCATAGAATAACCAGGTTGGAAGAGACCCACTGGATCATCGAGTCCAACCTTGAGAATTTCTCAGACATTCCTCATCCTTACCTCTTTTTTTCTGCGATTCCACATGATAACTCAGGAGCTTCTTTAAGGCACAAGGAAAGGAAAACCACAAGGAAGGAAAAGATAAGCTTTGTCATCACCACAGAGCGTGGCTGTTTTTGAAACAAAGCTTCTAAACTGTTCCCAAACAGCACAGTATTTGTAAAAGGATGCAGTGCAGCGATGCAGAACAAAAGCGCCGCCGCTGCTGCTGCTGTTGTCGCAGTTTCTATTTTGTTGTTTGTACCTATCAGACGTCCTTTCTTTAAAGTGAAGCCAAGTGCCACAATGAATTTCTTGTCTCTTACCTTGAGGTATCTCAGAGCCAAGCAAGCTGCTTTCTGCAGCTGGAGGTTGGGCTGGGTCAGTGCTTCACAGTAATAAATCAAAGCCTGAAAACAGATAAAAAAAGAGTAGCAGCGCAAATCTCTGTGCCCGTTTGAGCAGAATAGGAGAGTGTAGAGGCATTGCTACCATCCTAAAGGGAGAGGGATTGCAGCCCACCTCCCTGACAGCAGGGACAGAGGCACAGCCCCTGCTACAATTAATGTGATGGGATAATTCCCCAGAGCAGATCCAGGCCAGGTCACTAATTACAGCTCTGTAGTCTCAGGCCAGCTTTTGGCGAGGAAAAGTTCACATGAAAGTGAGAAGCACAACCGGACAACCTTAACGACCTTTCTGCATAAATTGCCAAAGAGCTTTAGATGGTCCTTGGCCTCTAAAGAGGTCAAGAGTTCACCCTTGAGATGGTTTCTGTAATGTAGGGATAATAATAAACAGGTTAGGACGGACCCCAAGGGGAACTGCAAATAACTATTACAAAGTTAGCATGAGCTGATAGACCAGTTTGGTCTTAGAAATTAGTAGTTAGTGCTAAGGAAACAAAAGCAGCATGAGCAGCAAATCTTGGTGGCAGTTGGCACTGCAATGAAATCATCTGCAGCATAAAGCTGCTTATTTCCTTCATACAAGGCACCTTGTGGTCCTTCTGTAGGCAGTGAATCCACTGTCAGCTACAGACGCCTTTTTCTCTCCCTCTGCCTTCCTTCTACCACTCTGCCTATTCCAAATGCCTTTTCTTTCATTGTCTCCTGACAGAGAACAAGAAGGATAGTAGGGTAGAAGCTAACCCCCAATTTCTTCTTATTTCTCTTCTCCCTTCTCTTTAATTTCTGTGTTTAATCTGGCCCTGCTTGTTGCCTGTGATTGATGCAAATTTTAGACCTCACAGCTGAGTTGTTTTCACCCACGGCAGCCCATCCCTTCCAGGAACTGTAGGAGGTCCCAGGTGCTAGTCCCCCTTTGGGACAAAAATAAAACGCTCAGACAAATGTCTTCGCATATTGATGGTGCTGCTGATTGCTGCCTTGAAGCCTTAGACTGGAATCAAGTCTAAGATAGGTCAGCAGAAGCGCTGAAGCGTGGAAAATACAACAGTCCTGTTTGCAGAGCTCTGGTTAGTACCTGCTCAGTGTAATGACAAGTAGAAGCAGGCTGGCATGAGGACATAAACACTTGGATATTTGCAGAAAGATTAGACAGGAGATTGCTCTGGATCAGTTTAAATCAAGCTTGGAGCAATTACTTTATACATGTAGACACTTAAGACGACACAGGCAGAAAAAAAAAATGTCATGATGACACAGGTCTCTCATACCACAGGTGATTTTCTAGCGCTTACCTTCTCCCTGAAGTGCCTGTTTTCTGCAGTAGCTGTCAGAAGCGATGCCACGGTCTCACTGACTTCATTTTTATTTTCATTGAGAAGTAAAGCCAAAGCTCTCAAAACTTCTTGCTGTGGTGGAAGGTTATTGGAATTTATTTTGGCCACATTTTGCTGCAGTTTTCCATCTTTCACCGACTGCAGCACCTGAACCACAGAGGCTAGAAGTGCAAGAGGAAGGTCTTTGTTATTTTATCATAGAATCATAGAATCATAGAACAACCAGGTTGGAAGAGACCCACCGGATCATCGAGTCCAACCATTCCTATCAAACACTAAACCATGTCCCTCAGCACCTCATCTACCCGTGCCTTAAACACCTCCAGGGAAGGTGAATCAACCACCTCCCTGGGCAGCCTATTCCAATGCCCAATGACCCTTTCCGTGAAAAACTTCCTCCTAATCTCCAGTCTAAATCTCCCCTGGTGGAGCCTGAGGCCATTCCCTCTTGTCCTGTCCCCTGTCACTTGGGAGAAGAGCCCAGCTCCCTCCTCTCTACAACTTCCTTTCAGGTAGTTATAGAGAGCAATGAGGTCTCCTCTCAGCCTCCTCTTCTCCAGGATAAACACCCCCAGCTCTCTCAGCCATTCCAAGTAGGGTCTGTTCTCCAGCCCCTTCACCAGCTTTGTGGCTCTTCTCTGGACTCGCTCCAGAGCCTCAACATCCTTCTTGTGGTGAGGGGCCCAGAACTGAGCACAGTATTCAAGGAGCGGCCTCACCAGTGCTGAGTACAGAGGGAGAATCACCTCCCTAGACCTGCTGGTCACACCATTTCTATCCTCTCAGTATATCAGATTGCTCCTTTCCCTGCTATCAATCCCCAGTTTTATCATGAAAAATCCCAATCTGAGCAATAGCTACAGATCCATATTGCACTGTGTCTGCATGGGGAATTGTTAGGGCTTTAAACTGTGACAGTTTCTCAGATGTTCTACCAGAGCAGAAAATGAATAGCTGGGCTAGGTAGGATACTGCAGCACTTGTGCCTATCCAGAATTAAGAGCCTACCTGTCAAAACTTCACTTTCTGCTTCCCCTCAAATAGAGAAGAAAACTTGGCTTTCCAGGGATTGTGATTTATCATAGAACCATAGAATCACCAGGTTGGAAAAGACCCACTGGATCATCAAGTCCAACTATTCCTATCAAACACTAAACCATGTCCCTCAGCACCTCGTCCACCCGTCCCTTAAACACCTCCAGGGAAGGTGAATCAACCCCCACCCTGGGTAGCCTATTCCAGTGCCCAATGGTCCACTCAGTGAAAAATTTTTTCCTAATGTCCAGCGTGAACCTCCCCTGGTGGAGCTTTAGGCCATTCCCTCTTGTCCTGTCCTCTGTCACTTGGGAGAAGAGCCCAGCTCCTTTCTCTCCACAACCTCCTTTCAGGTAGTTGTAGAGAGCAATGAGATCTCCTCTCAGCCTCCTCTTCTCCAGGCTGAACAACACTAGTATGCTCTGTGGGGCATCTGCTTCTCTCTTTAGCTCTCAGTGGCAGAGCTTGCCAGAAAACACTGAGGTGCTGTGATTCCTTAGCTCCTGAGATCTCAGCGTTTCAGAAGGTCTCTCCATAAAGGACAGTGAAAGACCAGAATGTTATCTAAATCTTGGATATCCCAGACCTTGGCCCAACCCACCACCATCAGCCACTTGCTAAAAACTAATTCTTACAACATATTTTTTTCCCCATTCCAATATGGAAATAGAAAAGGTTGAAGGTGTATCTGCATGGTTGGACTCGATGATCTGATGGGTCTCTTCCAATCTGGTTGTTCTATGATTCTATGATTGGCTCATTCCTCTTGATATGTACAACTGTTCAGGTGAATTCAGAATTAGTATCCAAGGCACTTCCTTGTCTCCTTTCCTCCTTTCTATTTTAAAATCAGCCTCAGGGCTGAACTGTTCTGTGCCAAGCTCAGGACACTGATCTACTCCCCTGTTAGCCACTAGAATTTATATACCCTACCTTCTTTTGCGAGTTGCAACAAGTAGCTTCCGAGGTCGTTAACGTTGTGGCTGGCAAAATAGTTGTAATACTGAAAGACGGTGATGATCTCAGAGGACATGCTGGAGTAGAGGACAGGTTCCGTCCGGTCCAGAATCTGAGACACCAGGATCCTGAAGACTGCAGGCAGCCACAGACAAAGGGACATGTTAGTGAGAGCAAAAGCTGCAGGCAAAACACCACAGTACATTTTAAAACCAGAAAAACAGAAACGTGTTTGCAAAGCCAGATACTCCTCAATGTTTCTAACCTCAAAACAGGTTAGACCTTCTCCCTGACTAGCTCTCAGCATCAGAGCATATCTGTAAAGATGAACCTCCGTCAGTGTAGAGATGGCTAGTGCAACTGCTTCTTGATACGCACCTTTTTGTAATCACTAGAATCATAGAATCATAGAACAACCAGGCTGGAAGAGACCCATCGGATCATGGAGTCCAACCATTCCTATCAAACACTAAACCATGTCCCTCAGGACCTCATCTACCTGTGCCTTAAACACCTCCAGGGAAGGTGAATCAACCACCTCCCTGGGCAGCCTGTTCCAGTGCCAAATGACCCTCTGTGTGAAAAACTTCCTCCTAATCTCGAGCCTAAATCTCCCCTGGCAGAGCTTGAGGCCATTCCCTCCTGTCCCCTGTCACTTGGGCGCACATTGGTCACTTGTCACTAGGCGCATATCCATGTGCTAGCAGTTACATCTCTGCTTTGCCACTGAAGTAGGGGGAATGAGCACAGAAGCAGGATTTGGCTTTGCTTATTTTTGCTACTGCGTGAACACGTAGCACACAGAAAGCTAGTGTGAGGCACTGTTTATGAGAACCGTAGCATACAGTAGGAACGAAAACACAGCCATGGGTAGGTATCTGAAATGTTGGTGCTCACATCTGAGCAAGTCACCCTACATCCCTGTTCCAGTCCAAGGAGAGCTAGTCAATGTGGTACATCTCCCTCGAAATATGTTCAGATATGTTCTGTGTTCAGATAAACTCACTTGGCTATATATTAATTCCATTTAATTAACGGCTGAGAGAGCTGGGGTTGTTTAGCCTAGAGAAGAGGAGGCTGAGAGGAGACCTCATTGCTCTCTATAACTACCTGAAAGGAGGTTGTGGAGAGGAGGGAGCTGGGCTCTTCTCCCAAGTGACAGGGGACAGGACAAGAGGGAATGACCTCAAGCTCCGCCAGGGGAGATTTAGGCTGGAGATTAGGAGGAAGTTTTTCACAGAAAGGGTCATTGGGCATTGGAATAGGCTGCCCAGGGAGGTGGTTGATTCACCTTCCCTGGAGGTGTTTAAGGGACGGGTGGACAAGGTGCTGAGGGACATGGTTTAGTGTTTGATAGGAATGGTTGGACTCCATGATCCGATGGGTCTCTTCCAGCCTGGTTGTTCTATGATTCTATGATCCATTTCAGCAAACTGTAATGGGGCATGAACATTACACAGGCATATAAAACAGGCACATAAAAAAGAGGATTCCTACTTCAGTGAATCACTGACACATCCGTATTTGAGAATAGACTTACGTTCTGATTAGCTCATAAACCTTAAAACAATACTTCTTTTCTGCTAGCATCAATTTTTTCTCCTATTCTGATCTGATTATTTTGGGCCAAATCTGTTTCAAGAACTGTAGCAATAGTTTTCAAGTGAGATCTTGGAGCCATGGTCAAATAGACCTCCAGGGGTTTGGAAAACAAAGCAATGAAGGTTGAGTGAAGTTCTCCATTTTGATGACTACCACCATTTTTTTTGCAGCAGCAGCAGTTGGTACCTGTTTCTGCAAATCCTGGACACTCCTCATTCACAGTGGTGGCAAAATTGATATCCAGCTGCTTCATCATCTTGTCTGCAGATGTGTGATACACTCCTGAAGGGCCAGTACACTTCATCCAGAAAGCCAACAGTGACAGCTTCTTGTGGAACTCTGGAATTGCTGGAGGAGAAAACAAAATGAACAATGAAACAAAGCTGTACTAGAAGCTAGAAGGGAAAAGATGGTACGAGTGGAGAAAATCTCACCCCAACCCACTGATGGACACTTAATTTTCGGTGGGTTGCCCTGTGTCATTATCTTCACGGTGCAGGACCATGTGCTCACCCTGAGTTTATAACATGTTTTTTCTGTGTCCCATGGTAGAATGTAAGAACATGTGCTCATGATTCAGTTCTATGCACTGAGGACTCATCCTTTTAAATAACATGAAATACTAGAATACTGCAATTGGTCTGCACAAGACTGGTCCCCATCCTAACACTGCTCTGTTGCTTTTGGTAAGTCACTTGATTGTGCCTCAATTTTCTGATAAACAAAGTAAATACACCATTTACCTCTTCTGCTAGGGTGTTCACATGAATAAGCAACTAAGTGTTTGTCAAACTTTTCCAAGGTATTAAAATAGACACAGCACCACCACAAATATCATAGAATCATATAACAACCAGGCTGGAAGAGACCCATCGGATCATCGAGTCCAAACATTCCTATCAAACACTAAACCATGTCCCTCAGGACCTCATCTACCCGTGCCTTAAACACCTCCAGGGAAGGTGAATCAACCACCTCCCTGGGCAGCCTATTCCAATGCCCAATGACCCTTTCCATGAAAAACTTCCTCCTAATGTCCAGCCTAAATCTCCCCTGACGGAGCTTGAGGCCATTCCCTCTTGTCCTGTCCCCTGTCACTTGGGAGAAGAGGCCAGGTCCCTCCTCTCTACAACCTCCTTTCAGGTAGTTGTAGAGAGCAATGAGGTCTCCCCTCAGCCTCCTCTTCTCCAGGATAAACACCCCCACCTCTCTCAGACATTCCTCATAAGGCCTGTTCTCCAGCCCCTTCACCAGCTTCATTGCTCTTCTCTGGACTCACTCCAGAGCCTCAACATCCTTCTATCTAAAGATATCCTTCTATCTAGATAGTTCTCCACAGAGAAGACTAAAAATAGTCTCTTGAATAAATCATTTGAAGAGCTATATTATGCCTCTTGTATTACGAGGCAGATCCCATCTTTCCTTAGGAAGGAGAGGTGAAAGATTTTGGTTCTCTAGAGGTGGTAATGTGCCCATCCCACCCCAGCGACGACCTCTATGCATCTTCTGCATATCAAGCAGGATAAAGAAAAGTCTTTTTATCTTTTCATCTGCATATTTCTGTATACCAGTGCTGAAGACAGAGTAAGGCCAGCTCTGGAGCCTGGTAACTGCGAGTCAGCCTTATTACAGTGGCATCTCCTGCAGCAACGCTGAGCTCTGCACAATGATTATTTTGGCAGGTGCACATGTCCAAACAAATCCTCTTCAGAAGGAAGCTCCCTGACTTGTCTCTTACCATCAGTAAGGGAGGTGATGTTTCCCAAGTTCTCAGTGCTGATCTCTGCAATATTCTCCATCACGAGGATCTGCCTGGACAGCTTATCCAGGAGGTCTCTTGCTACAAACGGTGTTTTACTTGAGAACACAATTTGCTGGCGAAGACAAATGGGAAGAGAGGAAAAGGAGCCATTAAACAACAACAACAACAACAACAAAATACCCCAGCAGGGAAAAAAAACCTCCAAAACTCCTGGCACCTGAAAAATGCAATGGCAAATTCATTGCCTGGAACAATGCGACTTCCTTAACTTCAATAGCTTTTCGTCTCTGGGACATTTTGGGGTCCTTGTTAATATGCCTTGTTGCTTACATCTTTAACACCTACATCTAGATCCAGACACTTGAGTATTTAAGCAGCCATTTGCATAAGTTTCTTAAGTTATAGTGGTGGAATGAGCCCTTACGCCATCCTTAATACTTGCAAAATTGGATAGAAATAAAATGGTTCCTGTCTTCATTCTTCTGCTGTGCTCTGTTTTATTGTATTTGAACTCTTAACTCTCATGACATTTATCTCGTTCACTAAAACTATAAGTTCTGCCCCTGGGGAAGAAAAAGGCATACTTCCCAAAACCACATTTCACCTTCCCTGGAGGTGTTTAAGGTGCGGGTGGACAAGGTCCTGAGGGGCATGGATTAGTGTTTGATAGGAACAGTTGGACTCGATGATCCGGTGGGTCTCTTCCAACCTGGTGATACTATGATACTATGATAAGTAAATTCAGATTCAAAGCTAAAGGAGTCAATCCTCATAAGCCTTAAAACCAGAAAATAATATTTAATCTGACTTTTGTATACCACAGGCCATGGATTTTCAGGACCTAACTGCCTGGAGGCAGACAACATCTCACTCCTTTCCACTCCATTTCAGGTCTGATCAGCTACATGGGTGTCTTTATTAATTTGGTGCTTTTTCCTGCTGCTGACATCTGCATTTTCTTCAGCAGTCCTCTACAGATTTGTTCATAACAAATCTGCTCTGTGTTTGGGCACAGTCAGAGCTTACTTCCCTGCGCTGCATGTTTACTGTGTGCTCTTGTATTTAAGCCAAAACCATCCTGTTTTCTCACACTTGTGAGTCAGCAGGGTGTCCAGCTCAGCACGAAGGGTGCTGGAAGCAGACCTGCTCAATAGACCTGCTGGAAGCAGACCTGCTCATGGCCTCAAACTCCACCAGGGGAGATTTAGGCTAGAGATTAGGAGGAAGTTTTTCACACAAAGGGTCATTGGGCATTGGAACAGGCTGCCCAGGGAGGTGGTTGAGTCACCTTCCCTGGAGGTGTTTAAGGGACGGGTAGATGAGGTCCTGAGGGACATGGCTTAGTGTTTGATCGGAATGGTTGGACTTGATGATCCGATGGGTCTCTTCCAACCTGGTTGTTCTATGATTCTATGATATTGCTTCCATGGGCTTTTGGGAACATAAAGCTAGCTATACCTTAGATGGAAGAGTCAAATATTAATTGCAAAGAGGAAACTGCAGTATATTTTCATTTGTTAGGAAAACCCTGATGCCCTCACTTGGTAGAGTGGCTTGCTGGAGATTTAAAACCATATTTTCTGTGCTTGGGCGCTGGAAAAAAAACCTAAAAGGTTGTGCTAGTTAGGTGTTAGGATGGAGAGATGATTTCAGTGATTTCCCCGACGAGGGGAGGGGACTGTTATGCTCTGCCTTCAATTCATGTGTCACAGACAATCTTTCCAGCTCATACACAGAAATTCCCTTCTGCATTTGAACCTTGCTGCCTTGTCTGGGAGTCAGTCAAACAACAGGGCCATGGGCTTCTGTTTTACCTCTGAAGACAGGAACTGCCTTAACGGGGGCTGATCTTATCGAGGACCTCCTGGTGAAGCCAGGGGATGTTTGTAACCCAGAGCAGGGGCCTGCCCGTCTCACCTACTATGCTGCTCGGTGGCACCTGCAAAGTGCCCTGTAGTTTGCAAGCCAGGTCTGCTCTGAGATGAGCCAGGATGGAAACAACAGAGGCTTTTCCCACTTAGGGTGAAAGGTGTCATCTTCCCACTCCAGCACAGCGTCTACCCCAGCCCTGCACTCCCGCTGCCTCCCAGGAGCAGCACTGACCTGCTCCTACTTCATGCTGGGGGAACAGTGGTGCCTGTAGGGAAAATGTTAAAATATATGCCTGTACATTCAGTACCTGAATGAGCTGCGTGCAGTACTGCAAATGCTTAACTATGGTTATATCGAGGCTGTCGTTCCCTGTGGTGAGGGGCAGGGGGCTGCCGGCCACGCTGGTGCCCACGCCTGTGTCCTCGGTGAGAGCTTCGCTCAAGTGGCCTCTGGCTTCTGGGTGCTCCGTCCTGTAACTGGGGAGGGACGAGGGTAGTCAGTGCAGGGCTATCTACAGCCATGGCAAGACACACACACACACGCTCACCCAGGGCAATGAACAATGAGCACGGCAAAAGAGCTGAAAGCAGCCAGAAACCTTGCAATGAAGACATCATATCATAACAGAGCAGCACTGCCCTGGATGGGTGCGGGAGGGCTGTACCCAGCGAGGGGACAGCTCTCTGTCCCTTGAGTAGTTTGCCTTCAGTGGTGCAGCACCCTTCCCAGGAAGCTTTTGCAACCCCCAGTTACTGTCACTTGGTGGTGACAGAATTTTCTCCCATCTCTAAATCATCTATCCCATCACTCTGGATTAAGAGCCACTACAATTCGTGCCATCCCAAGCACCAATTTCAGTCTCTTCCTGGTGCCAGATTTAATGGTCCTTGCAGAAGGAAACCCACTGTTGCAACAAGAGACATGATGTTTTCATATGCTGTTCTAGGCACAACACAAACAGTTCACTTTGTCAATCATTTCGGTAAGAGCGCTAAGCTAGCTTCACTGTGTTTTAAATCATTATTTCCAACATTGTCGTCTTGTCCAGATGATCCTCCCCATGTTTAAAAGCCTGAGGTCAGTCCCCAAGTGGCAAGTGTATCTGGCTGCAAGTTCAGAAGTTTCAACACTTGCAGTCTTCGCACTGAGTCACACACTCACACGTCTAAAAATGGAAGTGGGAATCTACACTGGCTGGGGATGAGCCAGAGGGAAAAGAAGGACATTTTAACATCTATATTAACTTAGAGTATTTCAGTTGCTTTCTAATTTAGCTTATAAATAGCTTAAGCTTTTTCTGCTTAAGTTAAATTTATGCTCAAGTGCCTGGTTAGAGCCAGATCCTTAAATCAGTACAGACTGAACTGAGTTCAAAATGTCAGTTTAGCAAGCAACACAGTTTTCTAAGTTTTTCTTCTCAACGAGTCTGATTCTGGAAAGAGGATATGCAGCAAGATGATGAGAATTGCACGATGGTTGCTTGTTTGCACTCGAAATTGTTTTAAACAGGCCACAATAAGCTGTGAGAAATATAGCTCCCTGGATGGAAAGCAGGGGGTGCGAGGGAAACACGTTCTTTTTTCTCACAGCTCTAGTGCTGCTTATGTGCAATGTGGCAGCTCTGAGAATACAAACATGGTTTTAGGATCTAATGATTGAAACACAGCATCTTAAGGTCACACGACAATAGCAGCTCACGGCACAAACACAACAGCTTTTTTTTTTTTTGTTTAATTTTTTCTCAAGAAAAAAAAAAAGTCCAAAAGTGATGAAAGAAGAGCAGGTAACACGCAGGGCCATGAACAAAGTACCAGCCATCACTCTTACATTCCAAAGGAAACCTACACCATGCTGCTTAAATCTGGCCCTGTGTTATTGTTACTGACAAGCTTAATCCACTGCAAAGACTCATTCGGCTAGAGAGAAAAGACAAAGGGAGGGGGGGAAAACCACAGAGGAATTAGTAATTACGTCCAAGGAAAACCAGGTCCAAACCTATGTCAAGGAAGAGGTTCTGCCAGTACTGACATCAGCTTAATTTAAGTTACTCTTCTCCTTTGGAAGACAGATTGTGTATATTTGAACAGGAGACAAATTATCCTGGAAGCGAAAGATTTTGTACGCAGCAACCACGGGGAACCCTCTGACCCTACCAACTCATCAAGGATTAGTCAGTCTTCCTTGAATAATGTGTGCACCGGGATCCTCTGTTAGCCACAAAGAGCTAGGGTAGCACTTTGGCATAAGCACAGTTGGCGGTTACTGCAAACTTACCCGTTCTTCTCCATCTCAGTATCTGAAAATACTGAGTCTGCACCTCCTCCACCATTACAAACCTCCGCACCACCACCATCCTCATCATCAAAGTCAGAGGTGTTCAGGAAATCAAAGCTTTCTAAAGCACTTTCAACTGTTAGACTTAAACTGGAGGACCTGCTTCGGCTTACTGCTGGCTTGCACTGCAAAGGCAGAATGAACCAATGAAAACCCCAGATATTATCTACTAGTGAAAGAAAAGGAGAAAAAAAAAAAAAGGGATAAAGCTTAAAACTTTAAAATTCTTCATTTTATTTTTAAAACTTCATTTTATTGTTTCATTTCAAACCTTCATATTCATAGCGTATACAATCAAAACCTGAGAACTTGAAAACCCTTCCCTTCTTCCTCCCTTCCCTATCCTCCTCCCTTCCCTATCCTCCTCCCGTCTCCTCCCCAAAGGCAAACTCCCAAAGGCAAAATTCAGTGTGTTTTATAGAAACAGAAGTACATCTTGGATCCAAGTGACGCAGCTCTCAGCATCCTCCAAAAGGAGAGAAGGCAGTTAACACACTGGAAGTTGAAAGGAGAAGGTACGTTCCATAACTGCTGTTCTAGCTACAGGAGCCAAGTTTTACGTAGGCAATCGCACTATCGGATTTATTCCAGATGTAATTCCAATGGAGCTTAACCAGGGATGAATTTGTTGCCACATCTGTAGATTCATACATGGGATAAGAGGACTTTTGTGGCCTTTGTAGCCATACAACTTATCAAGGAGAAGACAACCACGTGTTAGATTCCTAGGTGACCGTGAAAGGCAATATTATAACTCAGAAATTAACAGCTCTAGAGAGGAGGGGAAGCTATCCCATCTCAATGCTTGGACGAAATGCGACAGAAGCCTTGCTGTTGCTGTAGGAACTATCAAAGGCCTTTGTCCAGTGTCATGATTCGTCCAGACGTGCCCACAGAGTTGTTTCCAGGGTCACCTTGCAGGATCAAGTGCAGCCTGAGAGATGACCTCCACCAGTTTGTGCAGTGATTTCACCTTTCACACTACATGATTATTTCATCAGGAACAGTCAGGAGCCACTGGTGTTGTACCACAAGCCCCATCTTCCAGGCCTATGCAGGAGCCAGGACTTCATCTTGCTTGTAGAAAGATATGCATTGGCCTTTGAGTTCAGTCTCAGTACCAGTTCATCTGGAGCTGAGGAGGCTTGGAGTTTAATTTCCAGTTTCTTTGTACACAGTATTAATGCTATAATGGTCACACGTTGGCACTTAGGATGCTTGACACCTTAAGGTGCACAGTCATTAGCTGATCAAAAACACTTCCAAACACATCTGTGACACACGTGGGTGATGTATCCTGGTTCCTCTGCAGCACCGATGGTTTTATCATACCATTTCGTAGGAAAAACCATTTTGATGGTTTTATCCTACCATATCTCTGTCCAGAGAAGAGCAACAAAGCTGGTGAAGGGGCTGGAGAACAGGCCTTATGAAGAACGGCTGAGAGAGCCGGGGGTGTTTATCCTGGAGAAGAGGAGGCTGAGAGGAGACCTCGTTGCTCTCTACAACTACCTGAAAGGAGGTTGTAGAGAGGAGAGTGATGGCCTCTTCTCCCAAGTGACAGGGGACAGGACAAGAGGGATCCGATGGGTCTCTTCCAACCTGGTGATTCTATGAATTATTCCTGGGCTGGTATTGCTGCTTCTTAAGGCAAAAGCACAAAGCAACACGAGGGTTTCTCTTTTTCCCCTGTCCATCTGACATGGCCAAGAGAGACTCCTTCAGCCACAACTGGATTCCAGATCAATCTTTTTTCATGGGAAGCCCAGCACATCCGTTGTCCCTCTGCTGTTTGGAAAGTTGACCTCTTTGTATAAGCTGCAGAGCAGCCAAAAAGTTAAAAAGTAACAGTAATGGCAGCTTTGCCTGCTGGAATGTTCTTGGGAAATAGTGCAAGAAACAGGTGCTGCAAACTGTCAAAAAAGCACTTAATTTGGGAAGGTACCGTGCAGCTGCAAAATCCCAATGGAAACAAAGGTGTTAACAAATTTCCTCTGTTCTCTCCTTCTTCCTCAGATGTATTTTAAACGATGAGGCTTAAATGACTAGCAGACAAACTTGCATACGAATATGAAGCATTTGAAATTATTATTTCCCATGTAATACTCTTTGCACAGTAACGTGTCATGAGCTATTATTCATGGGAGAGATACAAGTCACAGTGATCAGCAGTAAACATTAAGAATGCACATGCAAACCCTTTTTCTTCTTTCTAATTTTCAGCACGTTATCCTGGTGTAATGCCAGGATCTCTCTCATTTAAAAAATGGACCGGGGAAAAGGAAAAGGTTCGGGAAAAAAGCCTAAGCAATGTGGAGATGGCTACCTTCAGTGAGACCTGGGCTTAGAAATCTCTTTGGCAATTTGGAAAATTCAGCTTCTATGGCTAGAAGACCTGATCCTCAGTTGATGGAGTTTTGTACTTCTCCATAGAATTCAGGAGCAGCACTAATGTGCTAAAGCACGTCCACTCGGGACGTGACCCATACCTTTTAAAGACAGAAGGTAGTATATGAAGTGATCTCTAGTATGGCACAAGCAACGGGTTCACAAGTGGTTTCTTGTACGATTTAAGGATATGATTTAATTACCCCTCTGCCACTGCACCTTTGGCTTTTCCCCCCTGCGTTTCAGACGCATTAAAAATCTGTTGCTTGAGGATACAAGACTAAGGTAATCTCTTCGTAGACAAGTTTGAAAATGCAACACTGTGAAAGGATGCTTCAAGCAGAAGGAAATCTAAGGAAATAATCTCCAAAATCCTTACTTTGATGTTTGTAGGGAAAGGGAGGAGATACTACCTATTCAGATTTTCTTTAGGGTAGTATTTTCTGAAAACGTACTCACTTTTAGGACGTCATCTAGATGCATCACTTCTTGGTCCAGGTCCTGAAACTCTTTATACTGCTCTTTATGTGGCTCAAGAGCTAAAAGAAGCCCTTGCAAGGCTTCTTCAATGCTTCCATCAAGGTAAGACTTATATCCTTCTGATTCCCCGCTAATCGATCCCTCACAGGGCAACCTCTCTGGGGTCACAGGTGCCTCTGCTGACGTAAGCCTTTTTACCAGCTGCTTTGTGATGTTGCCCTCATAGGTATCCAGCTCCACGGGCTTGAGCTCCGAACCTTCATCCGTGTCCTGCAGGAGAGACACGGGGACACTTGTCTCTATAAAGACACGATCGCTCCCAGCATCAGAGGTATTTTGGCAAACTTCTGGAGCTGCCCTTGGGGTGATTTTGTTCTCAACCACCACTCTCTCTCCTTGGGATGGCAGGTCCTTCGGTTCAGCCACAGAGTCTCTGCGGGAGTCACTGCTGCTGCAGTCCAGGCTTGAGCTCTTGGAGGACTGGAGAGCTTGGTGCTGGGTGGGGGTTGCAGTGATGTCAGGGCTAGAGCTGACGTGAGCAGAAGAGGACTCTGATGCACTGGCAGGGGGCACGCGATCTTCATAAGGCAGGTCGCCAAACGTGAAGGAAAGAGGTCGCTTCTCGGTGGTTGCTGTTCCATTTTCAAAGACGTCATCTGGCAAATTAGACTGAAAAGATAATAGAGAAAGACAGAAAGTGGTTTGTTTTTTTTTTTTTTATGTAGCACTGGAAAGAGAAAAAAAGAGTATGTGCCCAGGAAAGAAAAATGCAAGGAAAAGATTAAAGAAGCATTCAAAACTTGAGAGATGGGGGAAAACACTTCAAATCCAGCTTCTGCTTTCATCTGGCACGGCCCCCAATTTCAGCAGAAAAAAAACTGGAAAACTTGACCTCTAGGAAGCAAGACTTAGAACAGAGAGCTGAATTCTGCTCATCCTACCAGATTTCCTCAGACAGCACTTCCACTGCATTGCTCGAGTTACTGCAGCATCTAACTTTTTGATGGAGTTATACCTAAGCCACATTGGCTGCCTATTTGTATCCATTACAGTTTTCAGACATATTTATTTTCTGACTTCTAAAGTAGCCGTCCCTAAAATGTAATAAAGTTTGCTTCAAAAGTTTCTCTAGCATCATGGCATTTTAATGGTGATATTACTATGGTATTTCTTATTTGTTGGAAGTGTGTTCTGTGGATGGCATGGAGATCCCTAATAATTGTTAAGGATGAGTTACATACGAGTCCTGTTCAACATGAGTTTCTGCCAAAAAACTGAAATCTACCTGAAAGGAGGTTGTAGAGAGGAGGGTAATGGCCTCTTCTCCCAAGTGACAGGGAACAGGACAAGAGGGAATGGCCTCAAGCTCCGTCAGGGGAGGTTTAGGCTAGACATTAGGAGGAAGTTTTTCACACAGAGGGTCATTGGGCATTGGAAGAGGCTGCCCAGGGAGGTGGTTGATTCACCTTCCCTGGAGGTGTTTAAGGCACGAGTGGATGAGGTGCTGAGGGACATGGTTTAGTGTTTGATAGAAACGGTTGGACTCGATGATCTGGTGGGCCTCTTCCAACCTGGTTGTTCTATGATTCCATGAAAATACAACAGAAGCATTTGTGTGGTGGTGTATTGAACAGGATACTCATCATTTCCCAGCTTTGCTTTGTTACATGAGCAGCTCATGGGAATGCATAGCACAGATGAAACACAACTACCATTTTGCTGACAATTTGCTGGAAAGAACTGTAGGCATTCAGATGCTGGTAAGGTACAAAAGGTTAAAGGGTCCACAACTTGCATCTTTTCCCCCAGGACTATGAGAAGTTATTTTGCCTAAACATAATTACACTGAAAGGTACGTTTCTTCTTTCCCCGACACAGTTGTGCTCTTAGCATCCGTGAGTCACTTCACTAGGCAAATGTATAACATCAATTAATGTAACAGACCATTTTTAAGAATAACAGGTTGGTTTGTATTCCCACCCTGCTCTCCACCCACAGATAGTTGGCTTTTGATCATTATCCCTGCAGAAACCAAGGAACGCTTTGAATTAATGGTTGGACTAGAAGATCCGATGGGTCCCTTCCAACCTGGTTGTTCTGTGATTCTGTAATGTGAGCAGCATGGGCTGTCACAGCCACGTTCTCCCTTCTAATTAGTCAGCAAAATGAGTGAGTTGCAACAGAAAGCAACACATGAAGCATGCACGGGAACGGAGATGCCACACGGGGTCTGAAAAAAATCCTTCACCAAACAAAAAACCAGGACTCACACATAGCTCTAGCTCTGCTTTTGGGCTTAGCCTGAGCGATGGCAGGTCACTAAAAGAGCGGCTGCGACGAAGCTTGTCAAAGAAAGTATCTTGAAGCACATCTAAGATTGTCAACTTTGGCCTGTCTTGCAGGGGATGCAGCCATTTCTTTAACAGTTAAAGCAAACAAGGTGTGAGGAAGCATAAGTTAAAGGGATGCTTTGTAGCAGAGTACTAAATAACAGGCACGGGATGCAGCACCTCTAAAATTCGTATCCATACGGATGGACTAATCAGCTTAATACGCAGTCCTGATTAAGCATTCAGGATTTGATTCATACAAATTGTAAGAGCACCTTGGAGATATCTTCAGCACGAGGCAAATTTGACCGTGGGATGCATCAGAAGTACTAGTTCTATAATGACTGTTACTGTTACAAAATGAACGTACATTTCAAAAAGATTACGCAAGTATTACAGCAGTCAGGCAAGAAGGATAGGTATGCAATAATTGGCCACCTAGTTTCAAAAATTCCAGGATCATAGTCACCTTTTAGGATTAGCAGCTAGGAATGCACTCGCTTTATAAGTATTTGTAAGGCTAACCTACTGGAACCGGGGGGGAAAAAGCTTAGACGTGTAAAGCAATGAAGCATTTGCAGTGTTTGAACTGCTCTAGGGCTTCTCATTACATAAACATGAAGCCAAGCAGAGCTTACAAAGAACGAGTGATCCTTGAAGGTTGGCGTTTCTGGAGTGCCTTGGCTGTACATGGACATTCGCCTCTGGAGAGCAGATGCCTTGCTCACATTTCCTGTGGATGGGGTCAAGTCTTCAACATCAAAGGGGCTATGGACACACAAGCAGGGAAAAAATGGTTAGGCTGAACGAGAAGGAATTTCATATCCATGGAAAGTATTTTTGAAAAGGTGGCTTATTAGCACATCAAACCCCAGAGCTAGCAAGTTTTAAACAGGAGTGTTTAGAAGAAAATGTTGTTAATTAGACAGCAGGCTCAGAAGTGTGGTTTTTGGTTCTGATAGAAGTATTCTACTCTCAGAAACCATTTAGGTGGCATAGTTTGATGTTATACTTCTCACATGAAAAGTATTCTTGGATTTGATCTGACAGGCGTCACACATACTAATGAGAAAGGTGCTCTACTATTAATAGAACTGTTGAATTACAAAGGAAAACAGTAGCTGTTATTGCTGACTTGATGTTTATTGCATTACAAGAAAGAGCATACGTGACTTTAAAAGCTAAAAGCATCAATGCCTTTTCAGAAATGACAGTTACCAGTTTTATTAAAGTGATACGAGAATTAGGTTGGGATTCTAATACCATCAGCTTACCTATGGTTACCAATGCAGATGAACAACGT
This sequence comes from Coccyzus lansbergi, assembly GCA_033558105.1. Classification (NCBI taxonomy): domain Eukaryota; kingdom Metazoa; phylum Chordata; class Aves; order Cuculiformes; family Coccyzidae; genus Coccyzus; species Coccyzus lansbergi. The sequence goes on along the minus strand of JAUMJK010000520.1, from coordinate 955,879 downwards.
TAAGAGACTTCCCACCACCCTCAGGCCACATCCGAAACCCAGAAAAAATAGCTTTTGAAGATAGGGCAACTTCTGAACCCGGCCAGGATAGCATAAACCCAGGGCAACTCCACTGAACTTTTACAGTGATATAAAACAAAACCCCAATGAATAGGTAAGTATTCAGTTATCAACCTTTTCTTGCGCTTGGGAAAGGATTACACCCTTTAATCAATTCTATGATCACTCATCACTATCTATTTCACATCTCATAACGTAAGTAACAGCTGAAATAGCCACAACTAAGAACCTACATCCAACCTCATTTTCCACACAGCAATACTGTGGTTGACCATGAACTATTTCTCATATCCCAAGCTTGGGTCACAATTCCTTCCCCATCTGCCTCAGCAGGGAAGCAAAAAGGAAAGAAAGGACCACACAGATCTTTCTGCTTTAGTATAATTGATTGACCAAGCAACCAGCCAGCTCTACTTACTACCAGGTGATTTCAAGGTTCAGCTTTATTGTGCCAAGGTCATTAATGTCCACTGCAACCACTTGAGGCCGAGCTGCAAACAGGTCTTTTGTCTCACAAGTGACACTTCCAACAAGGATGTGAGTAGCAAGTCCTTTAACTTCCGTGACCTGTAAGACACAAGAACAGGATATGTAGGACTACATTGTAATCCTTAATTACAAGGCAATGATTTTGATTTTCTGGCCTGGACTCTTTCCTAAAAGGCTTCTAAATATGTCCATGTCTGCTGCATCTTCATAACTTGGAGGAAAATTCAGATTTTATTTTTTTAATAAATGCATAGTTGCATGTGAATGATCTATGTTTTCTTTGAGTTTTTATGGATGTCAGAAGAGAGCAAACATGCTGGCCCTGACCAAGGAGCTATCTAACCTTGTACTTGGCCTTTTGCAGTGACTATAAGCAGAACTCAAGGGGAGGGTAGGAACAGGGAGAGCATATCATAGAATCATAGAATCATAGAACAACCAGGTTGGAAGGGACCCATCGGATCTTCTAGTCCAACCATTCCTATCAAACACTAAACCAAGTCCCTCAAGACCTCATCCACCCGTGCCTTAAACACCTCCAGGGAAGGTGACTCAACCACCTCCCTGGGCAGCCTATTCCAATGCCCAAAGACCCTTTCTGTGAGAAACCTCCTCCTAATCTCTAGCCTAAACCTCCCCTGGCAGAGGTTGAGGCCATTCCCTCTTGTCCTGTTCCCTGTCACTTGGGAGAAGAGGCCAGCTCCCTCCTCTCCACAACCTCCTTTCAGGTACTTGTAGAGAGTATGCTGCATGTTCTCCAGTCTAACATTCTCTCAGCAACTGATAATTTTCATGTCATGTAATCTCCTGTGTAGACAGCCTACACACTAATTCCCAAGGGAGCCCTGTCCTATGTATTCATCTCCTGTAACTCTGGGGCAATGACGGAATGGAGCAGTGACGGAAAGACTCCAGTCTAAGTGAAAAAGTCACTGCTGATTGCTGGGAGTTGCAGAAGTTGTTCTTTCCCTGGAGGACAGGGCATGGAGTCAGAGGGACTACCATTAAGAAATTTTGGGAACTGCTGTGCTCAAGGAAGCTGCCAAAGAGTTAAAGTTGTTTTTCTACATGTCTTCATCTCACATTGAACAGAAACCTCACAGCACTGCTGTTCTACACAGTATGTTAAGAATGGACCTCAGGACAGCTTCCAGCTTACGCACACTGGCCCTGTGTGTGAATGAGAACACTGTGCTTTTCTCCAGACTAGCAGATGCTGCTCTCTTACCTGAGCAGCACGATCCAGGGAAGTGGTGGTGTCACCATCCCTGGAGGTGTTGAAAAAACATGTCGACACGACACTTCAGGACATAATTTAGCAGGCATGGTGGTGTTGGGCTGACAGTTGGACTTGATCTTAAAAGGTCTTTTCCAGCCTTAATGATGCTATTGTTCTATTGGAAAACTCACTAGTAGAGGGTTTTTTTTGGTCTGAGGTTTTTCATTGCTGTTGTTTTCCTGGATAGTGTTAGCAAACAGGCTTCTAGTGTTTCTTTGCTTTGGTGTAAATAATCTGAGCTGCTAGAGAGAAACGTGAGGCAAGGGTCGTGTTACTATGGCTACGACAACCCTCTGTGGAGAGTTAGGACAACCTCTCCCACAAAACTCTCAAACTGATTATAGTCTTGTAGAATCTAGACTGGACAATATAATAGCATTTCATTCTAGTAGGTGTGTTGGAAATACTAATGATGGCTCATTTCCAAATAGTTTAATTATCTGCCACTGCATTTTTACTGATGATACACAAGCAGGTAGTCTCTTGACTCCTGTCTTGCTTGCAGGTAAAGGAGTTAGCAGGCGCACCTTAATGGAGATCAGTCCAACAATGAGAGGGAGGAAAACCATCTCTTCTCCGTCCCAGCTTTGCTTGCCATTCACTTCTATTTTGCCTTTCAGTTTCCATCGCTGGCGACCATAACGCATGAAAATCTGAAAAACAATAATCCTCTAAGTTTCTTGAGAAATTTGCTCACTTGATGCACAAATACGAGAAACTGAATTGGGGAATGGGTCTGCAGTAGGTTGGAAGAATTAGTGGTGTAGGTACTACCCTTACACTTCCTATTGATCCAGAAGGAAAAAGTCTATCCTGTACGATCTCTACCTCTTAGCTTTCCTAATCAATTCTGGTAAAGGACCCTCCAGCCCAGCTTACACCTTCATATAATGAGATGAGTTACAACAAAGAAGCTGCAGGAGTTTTAACTCCGTCTATAGGTACAGTGGTGGGTGGAGGTGAGGAGATTTGGGAGAGCAGGATGAAACCCTTGTGGCCTCCCAAGTGATAGGGGACAGGATGAGAAGGAATGGCCTCAAGCTCCACCAGGGGAGATTTAGGCTGGACATAAGGAGAAAATTCTTCACAGAAAGGGTCATTAGGCACTGGAACAGGCAGTCCAGGGAGGTGGTTGACTCACCTCCCCTGGAGGTGTTTGTGGTGCGGGTGGAGGGGGTACTGAGGCACATGGTTTGGAGATTGGTGGGAATGGTTGGATTCATTGATCCAGTGGGTCTCTTCCAACCTGGTGATTCTTATGATTCTCCAACACCCACAGTGTGCTGCCCTTCCCAAGCAAGGGAGAGGGTAGGTGAGCTTTCAGCCATCCCCCACCAGAGGCCACCCCAGCTGCAAGACTTTGGCTGGTTAGTGATGGAAGTGAATGAGACCCACAGCGTGGCAACACAATTTCATAGAACCATAGAGTCACCAGGTTGGAAAAGACCCACCAGGTTATCGAGTCCAACCATCTCTATCAAATACTAAACCATGTCCCTCAGCACCTCATCCACCCATCCCTTAAACACCTCCACGGAAGGTGACCAGGGGGATGGTTGACTCACATTCCCTGGAAGGGTTTGGGGGACGGGTGGATGAGGTGCCGAGGGACATGGGTTAGTGGTTGACGGGAGTGGTTGGACTCCGTGGTCCGGTGGGTCTCTTCCAGCCTGGTGATTCTGTGATTGTCAATGCAGAGCCCCTGGGCTCTCTTGGAGACTCCTCCCTCCCCAGGTGTTGCTGCTCTGCCCTCTCCAAGGGATCCCTTTATCTTCCAAGCAAAGCCCAACAGCCTCTAGCTGTGCCCAGCTGGGCTGTGGGCAAGGGATGCATCTCCTGGCATCACTGCTCCCCTGGCATCACCTCACTGGTGAGTTCCCCATGGCACACCCTGCATTCCACGGGAGCGTGGCAGGGGGGGAGAAAGGCTGGGGGGCCTGGTGGCCCCCCAGCCAGGTAGGTAGGGATGATTGGGAGGGTTGGTGGTTGCTCCAATCTCACCTCTCAGTAGGGCTGACCTCTCTGTGTGCCCTTGGGCTGGGAGGAGTTATCATTCTGGGGTGGGTGATGGGTCAGCGATGGGACAGAAGCCCTTTGGGATTGGGGCTCCTTGCTTGGTGAACTAGGGGTCCCCGTTGTGTGCCTGCTGAGGGACATGGGTTGGTGTTTGATGGGAATGGTTGGACTCGATGATCCAGTGGGTCTTTTCCAACCTGCTGATCCTATGATTCCATGACTCAAGCACCTCCCTGGGCAGCCTCTGCCAGTGCCCAATGACCCTTTCCATAATAATTTTTTTCCTAACATCCAGCCTAAACCTCCACTGGCAGAGCTTGAGGCCATTCCCTCTTGTCCTGTCCCCTGTCACTTGGGAGAAGAGGCCAGCATCCTCCACAATGCAGGAAAAGCAGAAAAGAGAACTTAGGAAGGCAGCAGAAATCTGCCTTCCTTTTGATCCTTTTGCTGTTAAACAAACCATAAACCAACTCAGACTTACCTCGTATTGATCTCCTGGGCAGAGCCGAGCAAAGCCAGCCAGACCTGAAAACAAAAGACACAGAGGGGCTGGGAGAGGACAGCTGAGCACATTGGTGCCTGGCAGTGGGTTGCAGTGTGTTGCTCTGGGCCTCCTCTGCTGCCAAGCTTGGAAAGGAGAGGGTGGCAGCTCTTCTGCTTGGAGGTAGTGGTAAACCCCCCTTTTTTGGTGCCTTAGTGCCATTGAAACCATGACTAGTCCTCACCCCTTAATTTTCTTCCTCTTCTTTATTTTTCCTTAGTATACAATTAATAGAATCATAGAGTGGTTTGGATTGGAAAGAATCTTAAACATCATCCAGGTCCAACCCTCCTGCTATGGGCAGAGACACCTCCCGCTGGATCAGGCTGTTCAAGTCCCCATCCAACCTGGCCTTGAGCACCTCAAGGGATTGAACAGCCACAACTTCTCTGGGCAACCTGTGCCAGTGCCTCAACACCCTCACAGTAAAATATACCTTCCTAATACCTACTCTAAATCTCCCCTCTTTCAGTTTAAAACCATTACCCCTTGTCCTATCCCTGCACTCCCTGACAAAGAGCTTTCCTGTAGGTCCCTTTTAAGTCTTGGATGCATATAAAAGATTTGCACTTTCCTTCCTCTAACAGCTCAAATTATTCTATAACAATCACAGAAAAAGAATAAACAGCTTCCTGATGTCTTCTGGCTTCAGAAACTCAGTTAAACACTATTGTGAGGCATAGGCGATCTGCTGATTACCACATAGTGCTTGCTGCTTAATACTAACTGGACCAAGCTATACATTATAACACATTCCTTTGTAGAACATCTTAATAGAATCATAAGAGGACCTCCTTCTGTTACACATTTCCATAGCATCATTCCCATACTAGCTGAGTATTCAATAGTAATTACACCAAGAAACATGACTGACATCTGTAATTTGGGATTTATTCCATCTTTCCCCAGGTGGGGAGAAGGGCAGCAAAGCACTACCCATTTTTATTTTTCTATTCTTTTTTTTTTTTTTTTTTTTACAGGCAGGGGAGATTTAGGCTATTTCTATATTGGCACTGTGCATATGAAATGGAAAGTGTCCAGAGGTTTCTGATCATCCTGAATTCCCAGGGATGTTTCCATCCCTGTTCCAGCATTGTGACCTGCTCTTCTACCCAGGATGCAACTGGTTGTTTATCGCTAACAGGTCATTGGGCATTGGAATAGGCTGCCCAGGGAGGTGGTTGATTCACCTTCCCTGGAGGTGTTTAAGGCACAGGTAGATGAGGTCTTGAGGGACATGGTTTAGTGTTTGATAGGAATGGTTGAACTTGATGATCCGATGGGTCTCTTCCAACCTGGTTATTCTATGGTTCTCTCCTTTCTCACAGATCTCCTCAGCAGGTAGCTATTGCACTCATTTTGGTATAAAAATTTCCTTTTTTCCTCCTCATGCTTGTCATAACAGCTTCCACAGCACCACCAGCTTGCAGGGCAGGTTTGTCTATCCTGCAGAGTCCATACTCTTAGCATAATCCAGCTTTGCCTGGGGAAGCCTAGAACTAAGCCTGCAGTTCTGCAATGCCCCATAAAACCAGCTTTAGAACACGAACAAAGCCTGTGGCAGAGATAGGAATGAAAACAAACTTTCCAGGGTCTTTGGGCTGCATTTATCTTAATACATAAGTGTGTTAAAATCAAGGCAAACATGACGAACCCTAGTGTTGGCTTTAGTTACCAGGTTGAATTAGTCCTGACAACTGGATTGCAGGAGCAATGAGATCTCTATACATAGTCATGGCCTGTCCCTGTGATCCGCTGTTCCTTCTCTTCCGTTTCTTTGACCAGGAAAGAGTTTTCTTCGCTCATCTTACTGCTCAGCAGAACAAAGAGGCCCTTGCTCAGAGCTCATATTACCAATTCCTTTCTAATTTATTTACTGTTTATAAATAATTCAAGCTTACTAGCACTCCACGGCTGCTTCTGTCTCCCCAGGCGTGCTTTTATAAGTGAATTCGATCTCTGCTGGGACATCACTGAAAGTATCAGAGGAAAATAAAGGGCCTTTTCTATGCTCCGTGGATGGGGGGTGAGGGAGAATGCAGCGTAAAATGCCACATGGACCTTGCCTGCTGTTGAGCTCTGTGAGCAGTGCCTGGCTGAACCAGGCACGGCTCTGGGCCAAGGGACACAGAAGGAAGTGGCAGGAGAACTGGAACTGAGCTCCTAGAATCATAGAACAACCAGGTTGGAAGGGACCCATCGGATCTTCTAGTCCAACCATTCCTATCAAACACTAAATCAAGTCCCTCAAGACCTCATCCACTCGTCCCTTAAACACCTCCAGGGAAGGTGACTCAACCACCTCCCTGGGCAGCCTATTCCAATGCCCAATGACCCTCTGTGTGAAAAACTTCCTCCTAATCTCTAGCCTAAATCTCCTCTGGCGGAGCTTGAGGCCATTCCCTCTTGTCCTGTCCTTATTTTGAAAAATCATTAGGATTTTTTTTTGAGCATTAGTCATAAGAACACAGAGCGGGTCCCTTGCTTCCTGACAACCCTGGGTAGGTTGGTTTGCCTTCATTGTAAGTGACAGAGAGCACAAAATAAAATAACTTTCACTGGAATGGCTAGGAACAGATAAACTTTAGGGAGAAGAATGCTTTGATTTTAAGTTAGATCCTAAAGTTATCTGGATGTGCTTTAGTACAACTTAAGGGGAAAGCTTACTGTGTGATCTGTAGGCTTTTGGTGCTAGATCTGCTGTGAATTTTGGCAATAACAATGGCTGGATTGTCCCATTGGATTCCTATTCCTATAGAAAACTATCTAGATAGAAATCTTAAATGTCCTAATTAGAAAATCATAGAACAACCAAGTTGGAAGAGACCCACTAGATCATCGAGTCCAACTGTTCCTATCAAACACTAAACCATGCCCCTTAGCACCTCAATACTTAATGAAATAGTGTTTATCTTTGCTATTTTCTAATTTGGGCTTCTTTATGTTATGAGAACTGTGTTCAGAAGCAGCTATTGTTTGTGGTTTGTGCTCTGATACTCCACGTGAGCTCAGCACCTGGCTCCTTGAGAGCCCTTGAGCTTTGCTGAAGGATTTGGGTTTATGAAAAAAAACAAAAACCAAGGAGGGGCCAGACCTCTTCTGCCTGGTCATTTTGATGCTGTGACACCTTTTGCAACATGTCCTGCTGTCGCAATTGTGCATTGCACTGCATTTACAGCAAATACGGAAATGTTCCAAGGGACCTGACTTGATGCAATTCCCTTTCCATGCTGCATGACCTCATGTTTCCTCCAGCATGTCCAGTTCTGCTGCTCTTCTTACATAGAAATATTAGTAACTGGCTCAGTCTCCATGTATGTCCATCTTGTAACTTTACATCTAGGCTGCCCAGGGAGGTGGTTGATTCACCTTCCCTGGAGGTGTTTAAGGCACAGGTAGATGAGGTCCTGAGGGGCATGGTTTAGTGTTTGATAGGAATGGTTGGACTTGATGATCCAACGGGTCCCTTCCAACCTGGTTGTTCTATGATTCTATGATCTTTACATCTTTGACTGCCCTTCTAGTATCTAAGAGTGGTGGTTTCAAAACGTGAGGTTTGGTGTTGTGGGATGGAGCCAGGAGAACTGTAATAGTTCCTGCACTTGTTCTCTCTAGTATGGAAGCCTGGAGTGACTACCTTAACCTGATCTAAGCCGGATCATATCTCATGCAGTGAAACCACTGGATACAACTAACTCACAGCTGTTTGCGAACTCTAAAATTCCACTAGCAACACTGTGGGATTTTTAAATGGGTGAGATTTCAAGTGAAGAATTAATAGTGCACAAACGTTCAGATCCATCTTTGGTTTCATGCCAGTGACTGAGGATCCCCAAAAGATATACCCACACAAGACATTTAGCCTCAAAGCTATAACAGCATTAACAATACCTGGTGATTCATTGAGGCTTCAGGTAAAACTGATTGTGTTGTATTCATAGAATCATAGAACAACCAGGTTGGAAGAGACCCATCGGATCATTGAGTCCAACCATTCCTATTCCAAGCTATTAAGTTCCAAGTCAGAAAGACAAGGGATAAAACTGAAAGGAGAATGCCACCCCTGAGTTATCTAGGTGTTTAAATGGTAAACTACCCCTAGGTTTTTGCTTTTTCATGTTTGTTCAAAAATACTAATAGTCAGAATCGGCCAAAGCAAGTGACTAAGAAGCAGCTGATGTCAAATTAAGAAAGTATTTAGAACTTCAGCTCCGTAAGTATTCACGTAATTTCCCGGTCATCTTCTTAAAGGATTATGGAAATAGAGGCAAAAGGTACTGCAACCTTCGAAATTGAATTACTTTGTCTGTTGGGAGGAGTGTTTGTGGGAGGCAATTAGCCTTGCAAACAAGCAGCAGGATCTCATAAAATAATCCCTGTAAGCTTTGAAGTTCCCTGCTCTGTGATCCTTTCCACTGGGTAGGGGTGTAAGTTGGGGGTTTGAAGGCTCAGCAATGGGTGCGGGAAGGGGGAATGACAACTATCATAAATACATGTCAAACTAGCATGTCTCAATGCCCTCATTAACATGCACACGGACCACTACTGCTCAGGGAGAAAGAAGGGAAAAGCGAAAAAGCAATTACCTTTCATCTTGATGCAGAACTCCCCCAACAGATTCTCCAGCTCTGCTTCTATGGTACACATGTTCTGTGTTGGAAAAGAGAATAGTGAGGTCAGACAAGCTCTCTTCCTGCCTTTTTTCTCCCTTTTTTAAGGTCTTCTTGCAAAGAAAGATTCTATTATGCAGTTAAGAGATGTCTTGCAATAAAATCGATCTGCCTGAACAATTCTTACTGTTTAGCTAGGTCTGGTCCTAAGAATGACAGCTGAGCTGTGCCTGTTCATGTCAAAGCAGAACGTAACCCTGTGCTCTTTTTCTGTTGCCCTCTAATCCTCCCGCTGGCAGAGGGCAGTTGTGGCTTTTGAAGTGTAACCAGGTCACTGTCTGAGTCCTCTCCAGCTGGGACATATCATAGAATCACCAGGTTGGAAGAGACCCACTGGATCATCGAGTCCAAATATTCCTATCAAACACTAAACCATGTCCCTTAGCACCTCATCCACCCGTCCCTTACACACCTTCAGGGAAGGTGACTCAACTCCCTCCCTGTGCAGCTTCCCTGTCACTTGTCCACAAAACACCAATATATCATATTTATATTGATATGAGGCAAACTTTGCAAACCAGAGATTTCTATTTGTAAATACACTGCAGTATATATTAATACACAGGCATTCACAGGAGGATAAAAATACGTGACAGTCATCTTGGACTCTCCAGCTCTGTGTGGCTGTAGCAGTCCTAACAACCACTTCTGTCTTGAAGTCCTGCTTGAAGTGAGGAGACCTCATTACTCTGTACGAGTACCTGAGAGGAGGGAGCTGGGCTCTTCTCCCAAGTGACAGGGGACAGGACAAGAGGGAATGGCCTCAAGCTCCACCAGGGGAGATTTAGGCTAGAGATTAGGAGGAAGTTTTTCACAGAAAGGGTCATTGGGCATTGGAATAGGCTGCCCAGGGAGGTGGTTGATTCACCTTCCCTGGAGGTGTTTAAGGCACAGGTGGATGAGGTCTTGAAGGACTTGGTTTAGTGTTAGATAGGAATGGTTGGACTAGAAGATCCGATGGGTCCCTTCCAACCTGGTTGTTCTATGATTCTATGATAAAGGAGTTAAATTAGTTAAGTATGCCAGCAGCACCAGCTCCACGACAAAGTAGGTCTCAGCATGTTTTTAATCTCTCAAGAAACGGGACTGTTTTAAGAAAAAATACTGGGGGAGATGGGTACCAGACCCTTTCCAGTTCCTCCTTCAGATTTAGGAAGTCTGTCACGGCTTGTATGCTGGGATGTTTGCATCACTATTTGACCTTTCTTAATCTACTGCCTGCTTAAAAAAAGCCCGGATGTTGATAACAGCAAGTAAAACTGTGTAAGAGAGAATAGTAGAATCATAGAATCACCCGGTTGGAAGAGACCCATCGAGTCCAACCATTCCTATCCAACACTAAACCATGTCCGATGCAGCAGGTGTCTGTATACATGAGCATTCCAGCCAACCTGCCACACCAAGATCTGTGGAGTGGGAAAGAGGCAGGTGGAGTATAATTAAATTTGTGGCAGATTTACACTTTTTTCTATTGCAGCCCTCCCTAGGTATAACCCCACTCTCAGAGAGCATGAACAGGATTTCAAGAAACTCTTCGGGTGCTTATCACCTGTCTTTGTAAGTTGTCAGGTATTCACCTGAAGACAAACAAATAAATAATAATTATTATTCTTTGCTGAATTTGCATTTAACTCTCTTATCTCGATGAAATTCTCCCTGAAATCAGTGAAAAACTTCCCTTCAAATAGTATGAGAGTGAAAAGCCCAAGGTGATGAGGAGGTACCTCTGTGTATTCCTTGTAACTCCTGTTGATTTCAGTTAAACTTTCTCGAGCTGCTTTGCTGGCAGGAGACATTGCAAAGGCTTGCTTCATTTTGCTGGCACCATCACAGAGACGTCTTTGGATACAATAGGCTTCATAAAGCTCATCCACCTAGTGGGAACAATGACAGTGTATTGAAAAAATATACCTGAGAAAACCCAGTGAAACAAAATCAACAAGCAATGATGTCATTTGCATTACAACAAGACTCAGTCAAAGTGTTTGATCCAGTGGAAGAGGTGAGCAAATGAAGCTGTGCTACTGCTCTAGTCTACAAAAAAGAAACACAAGATAAAAATAACTTCCACTGTAAAAACTTAATTAGAGCAACACTAGATGCTGCCAGCAGCTCACCTGCCTGCCCTGCACACTTATAGCAATGCTACTCCCTTTTCATAGAATCACAGAATCATAGAACAACCAGGTTGGAAGAGACCCATTGGATCATCGAGTCTAACCATTCCTATCAAACACTAAACCATGTCCCTCAGGACCTCACCTACCTTGTCAACCAACACCCCCAGGTCCCTCTCCTCCTGGCAGTTTTCCAGTCAGACTTCTCCCAGCCTGTAGCTCTGCACTGGGCTGTTGTGCCCCAAGTGCAGGACCCAGCATTTGGTCGTGTTAAACCTCATGCCATTGGACACTGCCCAGCGGTCCAGCCTGTTTAGGTCCCTTTGCAGAGCCTCCCTACCCTCCAGCAGATCGACACTTCCACACAGCTTTGTGTCATCTGCAAACTTTTGCCCCTGCCTGGGCTATGTAGGGCACGCATGCAGCAAGTTTCTCAAATATATTGGCATGGAAGAGCTCTTTCAAAGGCAACTTCATTGTTTTCACTGCCAAATGGGACTGGATGCATTAAACAGCACATTTAACAGGTCCGGCAATGCCTTCTGTATACCTAACACCATAGGCAGTAGGGGAAACAGAGTGTGGTTTTTAAATTCTCACTGCCCCTCTTCCAGAATCTGGAAGTCATAGTCAGAATCAGCACAAGTAAAGGACTTATAAACAGCTGACATCAAGTTAAGAAGGTAGTTTGAACTTCAGTCCCCAGGCACTCACACAGTTTCCTAGTCATCTTCCTGAAGTCTTTCGGCATGACTTAGGCACCCAACATTTTGTAAGCCGTCTGGGAGTTTTGCAAAACTTACTCACGTGCAGTTTAAAGTCTCACCTGGATCTAGCTTCAGAGGCAATATTTTTGTATGTCTCATGCTTTCGTTTCCCTTTTTCCCCTAACTCTTGCATTCACAGAATCACCAGGTTGGAAAAGACCCATCAAGTCCAACCATTCCTATCAATCACTAAACCATGTCCCTCAGCAGCAGAATTTTTTTGTACCCAAAATAACTCCTTTCTTTTGTTACCTTTGGCATCAAGTGATTGCCCTGTACCCCATAGTGCTTGTTGCTCAGTAGTGGATTTTCACAGAATTCTCTCTGTGAAAGCTTCCAGTGCCTTGGCTCCCTCAGTCTATGATTTTGTGTTGCTGCATTAGACATGAGCCTGATGTGACAATCCAGGCATGTTTCAAATCCTATTTTCCAAGCCTGCTTAACCTCTAACAAAATGCACTGTTACTTATTTGTTTGGAGTGAGATTTTATTGCCTCTGGTTTCATAGAATCATAGAACAACCAGGTTGGAAGAGACCCATTGGATCATCGAGTCCAACCATTCCTATCAAACACTAAGCCATGTCCCTCAGCACCTCATCTACCCATCACTTAGACACCTCCAGGGAAGGTGAACCAACCACCTCCCTGGGCAGCCTATTCCAATGCCCAATGACCCTTTCCATGAAAAACTTCCTTGTAAAGGAAGGCTTGAGGGATCCCTGACCAGGCCAGGGACTGCTTTGCAAAGTGGAAGAGTTCAGCAAAGGGTAGCGGAGGCACAGGTAGCATTTTGCCATTTCAGAGTTACAAAAAAAGCTCCTTGGAGTCATACCTACTGCTATTTCTCTTGCAAGTCAGCAAGCTAAAGACAGCTACTATCAATGGCTGTCACTTGCTACGTCCTGCCATCTGGGGGGAGCGTTAGCCTAGTGTTGATGTCCTGCCTCTGCTTATGCTCATCTACACTCAAAATATACAGAGTCTCCTGCTGTATAAACCATTTGCCTCACTCTATAACAATAACCCTATGCAGAGCTACAGACTGGGAGAAGTCTGGCTGGAAAGCTGCCAGGAGGGGAGGGACTTGGGGGTGTTGGTCGACAGCGGACTGAACATGAGGCAGCAGTGTGCCCAGGTGGCCAAGAAGGCCAATGGCATCTTGGCTTGGATCAGAAATGGTGTGACCAGCAGGGCCAGGGAGGTTATTCTCCCTCTGTACTCAGCACTGGTGAGGCCGCTCCTTGAATCCTGTGTTCAGTTCTGGCCCTCTCACCACAAGAAGGATGTTGAGGCTCTGGAGTGAGTCCAGAGAAGAGCCATGAAGCTGGTGAGGGGTCTGGAGAACAGACCTTATGAGGAACGTCTGAGAGAGCTGGGGGTGTTTATCCTGGAGAAGAGGAGGCTGAGAGGAGACCTCATTACTCTCTACAACTACCTGAAAGGAGGTTGTAGAGAGGAGGGAGCTGGCCTCTTCTGCCAAGGGACAGGGGACAGGACAAGAGGGAATGGCCTGAAGCTCCACCAGGGGAGATTTAGGCTAGAGATTAGGAGGAAGTTTTTCACATAGAGGGTCATTGGGCACTGGAACAGGCTACCCAGGGAGGTGGTTGATTCACCTTCCCTGGAGGTGTTTAAGGGACGGGTGGATGAGGTCCTGAGGGACATGGTTTAGTGTTTGATGGGAATGGTTGGACTCGATGATCTGATGGGTTCCTTCCAACCTGGTTGTTCTATGATTCTATGATTCTGCTTCCTCTACAGGCTGATGACAGGTAGACAGCAGAGAGATAGTTATCGCTGTGACCCTGACTCGGTACAGCTGAAAAATTGTTGTTCACTAGAAAATAAGGTCTTCCTTTATCTGTCCAAGCCCATATACTCTAACGCAGCAAAATTCAGTTCCTTTTCTCTCTGTTGCTGTGGGTTACAGAAAGAGAACTAAGGTATTTGGCAAGTTTGAGTAATAGTGACCAGAGTTAGCTCTTGCGTTAGGTGCTTTTCAGTCTTATTATAATCCAAATAAACCATTAGCTCTGAGCAGGATGGAGTGGGAAGGACTTGAATGGAAATGTTCTCTAAGCACTAATTTTGCCATTCATGTTGCCAGCAGGAGAAAAGGTGGTTTTGGGAACATAATTTCAGTCTGTTGCCTGATGATTTATATTACTTTTTTGGCTCCAAGAGTAAAAGAAGATTGAAATTAAAAGGTTTGGATGGGTTGTCACAATTGGAGCACTTCAAGCTGCGCAAACACTTTTCAAACGACTCTCCAAAGGCATTTTATCTGTCAAAAATAATTCATTCTTTTGTCAGACTCGAGAAAGCAACTAATTGCTCGCAGATAGGTTTGTAAGTAAGAGTATACATAGCATGGATTTTGTCCAGCTGTAAAATGTATTGGTATAAATCACAAGTACCTCTACTGAAGGTGGTTGATTCACCTTCCCTGGAGGTGTTTAAGGCACGGGTGGATGAGGTCTTGAGGGACTTGGTTTAGTGTTTGATAGGAATGGTTGCACTAGAAGATCCGATGGGTCCCTTCCAACCTGGTTGTTCTATGATTCTATGATTCTATGAATATTGTCACCGATGTAGTCAAGTGGCTGTAGTCCCCAAACCATGCAGCAAAAGCATTAGCAGTGAAATCTAGGCACAGACCCAATCTAGCTGCCGTGTATAGTAGAAATAACTGCCAAATTAAATTACTTTCAGATGCAATTCTCTCTCTACCTATTGTTTAACAACAAGCAGGCAGCAAGGCAGAATTTTCCCAGCAAGTGCTTGACCCCGTGTTCTCTCTGGACCTAAAAGCGGGTGGGAGACTCTTGGGGCACTGCTGACCTTCTAGGGCTGCAAACCACATGTAAATCCTTTCTTTGGCTCCGAGCACCAGCCCATCTCAGTGAAAATACTGAATCTGGGAGAGGCTTTGTCAAGGCAGCCTCCACAGGGTGGAGAGGTAGCAGGAAGCCAAGGGTTTGTTTTCCTAATAACATAACGGCAGATGCAGAAGAAAGACGATAGGACAGCTCGTTACCTTGCTAATGTGGAACTCCAGCCTTCTCATGTATCTCTCAACCGCTTTGATTTGCTGAAGGAAGGGAAGAGGCAGAGGGTGAGGCCCGTTTAAATAAATCAGTAAGACACTGCCGCGCCAGCTTTGCTAACCCCACGAATCTGAGAAACTCCTCCTTAAAAATACACAGGGTTTTGTTGCCTGTGGATCTGGAATTAGCTGTCCCACCTTTCTGCCGCTAATCTGCTGCTGAAAATAGAGCTCACTGACTTCTGCACCTAATGTATTTTTGAGAAAAAAAGAAAAAGGTTCTCTTTGATGGAATTTCCTTAGTTTTTTTGAATGCTTAATGAAGACAGCAAAAAAATGAGGATCAGAGGGGTTTTAGTTCAAAATATAGTATTTTGAGTACTTTGGAAACTTGTATTAAATTGATTGGGTTTTGCATGTCCAAATTCATTCTACTCTTCAGCAACTGTTTTTGAAAGCAAAACCGAGTGTGGCATTTTCACCGGAAAAAAAAAAAGCCAGACTTGCTCAGAAAACATTTTTGAAAGTTTTCCTTTTGTTTCACTAAATTTTCCTGCAGGGAAAAATATTTTCCGTTTTTCAGATTTTTTTTCCTTCCCCAGAAGTGGCAGAGGCAGGGAAGACCCGGGGCTTGACCCAGCTCCCACAGCCATCCCTGGCATGTCCCTGGCAGCCTGGAGCTGGCAGGGTGAAGTCGCACAAAGCGAGGGATGTAGTGTCTGACAACTGACTGAAAGAGGAGGTCTTGCTCCTCTGCCTTCTCCAACCTTGACAGGAGCCTCCCTCCCTCCTGGAAGCAGTTTAATTCAACAGATCCCAGGAAAGAGCCAATGGGGTAAGTCTGATGCTGGGTTAGTGAGGACAACTGTCTGGCAGAGGGGTTTGGCAAGTAGAAGAACCCTTGGGAAGAGGAGGAGAGTTGGACTTCTTCCTTCACAAATGCGAACTGCCAGGTAATTTGTCCCTCAATAGCCTGGTTAGTACAACCAGATGGAAGAGGCTTCCCATGCCAGCTATGTCTACCATATAGATACTGAGATTACCTTGAAAAACTGGTGTCAAAGGGAGTAACGTACCTTATCTAAATCGTACAGGACTCCCTGCAACAGAAAACATGAAATTGTGATTAGATTTGCAACATAACAGCACCACAAGAAATGTTTGTCAGTCATCAGAAATCACAAACAAGACCAGGACTGGAAGAGAAGAAGAGCATCTATGCATAGTACCCTATATCCTACTCCCACCCTCTACTTACTCCAGCACCTTGAGAAGGTTACTGTGCATTCACATGATGACAAAGCACGACACGTACCAGGCGTGAGTTTCTTTTCATGTCTTTTAACTGAGTAGTCAACTTATCCAGCTCTGCCTGGTGAACTTCCAGATACTCGCTGCAAACACAAACCAGAGAAGGAGGCATGAGCTCTGCGGCACATACTGAGCTGGCTGCTGACACCATCCTAAAAGAAAATCTGCGCAACAAATGGCTTTCCTCATTGGATCTGTTTTCAGACAAAGGCTTGTTTATATTGACTTGTCCTAAAAGCAGCTCTCTGGTGCCTTTTCAGGAACAAATAGGAGTCACTTATTTAGCTCTGTGTAAGAGCTACATATTGTCCTTACACTAAACAATCAGTTTCGAGGAAGTTAATCTGTAGCTTTCTTTATGGGCTGGTGCCTTCCAATTGCTGCTCCTATATCTGGCTAGTAAAATCCCCGTTATCTTAATGGTGATACAAGCCTCTGATAGAACTCTTGGAAATTCAGAGTTAAGGAAAAAAAAAAAACAGATGTTGAAATCTCAGCCTTTGTGAGCTTCCCCAGTTATTTGAGTGGAAATAAGATTCTGCCCCATCTCCCATACTTGTATTTCATATCCTAAGTGTTACTATCCAGGCTTCAAGAGGCATATTTTCCTCTTCTATCATTAAGGATTCCTGTTTCTATGATATGTTCCTCTAGGCTCCAAAACGTCACAGAAAGCTTCAGCCAACAAACAGAATAAAGCCTCTTACTCCAGGCCACTCTTCAGGGCTCGGTAGACTTCTTCCATCCTTTTGGGTTGGGGCTCTTTGGGTGTGTTGCTGTTCTTATGGCCCAGATTATGCATTTTCTTCACCTTTGCCTGGGGCTTCTTGAGTGCAGATGAATTTTCAATAAAGGAATTACACCTGAAAAATGAACATTAAAGAGGAGGAAACCCCTATAAATCATAGTGACCTCAAAGGAGCATAGCTTGAAGAAATCTTCTGATATCATGCCTGTTATCAAAAATGAATTTGCTTCTGTGCCTACCAGTTGGACTGTGTATGTTTACAGGTTAAGAGGTCTGGGCAGCCTGGGACACATGCTGTCAGCTTTTAATAGAGCAGTTTCCTTGCCAAGATATGAATGCTGGTCTGGAAATGGTGTCTGAAGCTCATCAAATGTTTTTCTGTCCTGCCTCACATTGCTCAGCCACATTCATAAACTGGCTGAGCTGTATCCAGGTAAAACCAAAAAGGAGCTCAGATAATCTCAGGCATAAAGCCTAGGGCCTCCTAAGAAAAACTGGGGCTTAATGAAGAGTGTGTCTTTACATGTTCTGTATGGGAAAGGGAGGAGAGTTGTGCTGCATGTAGTCTCCTCTCTAGTAACTGCTGGGGGAATGAGAATCATTAGGTTGGAAAAGACCTTAGAGATCATTAGCTCCAACTGTACCTGTCTACTACTGGATCATATACCCAGGCACCTCATCTACCTGCCTTTTAAACACCTCCAGGGATGGTGTCTCAACCACCACCCCAGGCAGCCTGTTTGAGTGCTCGATAACCCTTTCTGTGAAGAAATTTTTCCTACTGTCTAATCTAAACTTCCCCTGATGCGGCTTGAGGCTGTTAAAGGAAGGTCAGCATCTAACAACCCTCACTGACTTGAGCTGATGATGGGAAGCAACCCTTTGCCTGCCATTCCTCCTGGATGCCTGACTGGTGGTCTGGTACTCAGAGACTTTACACAAGTTAAAATTAAGTGTAAAGTAGCCTCTGGGGGCAGCAGGGACTGGCAGGCTTGGTAAGTGCCTGACTCAAAGCTCTAAGTCCTATCTAGGCAGTCCCACAATGGAAAACTGGTATTTTGGATTCATAGCAATGAGAAAACTATCTTTTAGGTAGCACCGATCTTAAACTGGGGGCGGTAGCAAGCATATCATGTTCCTGCACATTTCACATGTCGCAAAGATCACTGCATAAGTTAGCAAATTAAAACGTTTCTCTGAAATTCTCTCGCGGCTCTCAGACATGTGAAGAAGTTCTGCATAAATAGGGAAGAGGCGAACAGACACTCGGTAGCTAAGGCAGAGGGTAAGAGCTTAATGATACAAACAATGCAGAGAGAGATTTCAGCCAAGAAGACTTTCTTCTGCACTGAGAGAGAAGGCAGTCATCTCTTCCCTCTTTTCCACCTTGGCCCTGATTTCAAAATTCCCCTTAAAGAGCACAGCACTTGCCTGGAGCGTCTTTCCTGAAGCCCGCTGAAGCCAGCGAAGGACTGGCTTCTAATAATCCCATTAGGACCTCCTGGAGAGAACGAATGTGATCCTATTGACATGATTTCAGGGAGCCTGGAAGATATTTCTGAAAAACAATAGAAAGCAGGTCAGTGACAACAGAGGGTAACAGGCAATCAGTGAGGTTGGGACTGCTTGGTGCCCACCAGGCATGGTGAGGGCTAACTGAACCCTATCAGAGGCCGTGAGCCATGTCAATAATCTGTTTGTATTGCATAATTGTCCCATCTCAGAACTAAAATGGTCCTATTTTCACTTCTGATTTAAGGCCCGGGGTCTACTGAAAATGTGTCGGAGACAAAAAGGGTCTGGATGCAGGACTAGAAACCACACGCTTCAATGTGTTAATCACAATCCCACCCCCAGGTTCTGCACACTCCTCTCCCAGCCTTGTCATCCCCATCTGCAACATCAAGGTGTCCCAGAGATTATTTTGGGAGTGTGCAGAGCTCTTAGGGGGCACTCACCATGACTGCGAAGTGTTATTATATATACTAAAAATAAAAAAGAGAGGGTTCATTCAGCATGAATCAAGTCCTGCAGCTCCCGTTTGATCCTTGCTCATTTTCCCCAGGGCTGTTCCTGCCTGGCTGCTGAGAAGGAAGGCACAGTGGATGTACGCGCAGCCGCGTCATACTGTGATGAGAGGGATGCTCTCCACCACGTCAAGAGGTGAGTAAACAAGCTCCAGGCATCGTACACTCTGCATTTCATGTATTCAGCAGGGGTTGAACACCCCAAGAGGAAGCACTTGCTCTGTATGTTGTAATTTACGCCGCCCAGCTTGGTGTATGCACCAAATTAAAGTGGTCCCAACCTGCCTGTAAAGAAATAGCAAGCAAATGCTGTTGCTCACAACAGCTCCCTCAACTTGTTGCTGCCACAAGGGGAAAGGGGTATGTCTCCCTCTTCCATTCCTCCTTGCTCCACTGTTTTCCATGCCTGAACCCCAGCACCTGCTGCCCTCAGCAGACAATGATGCTGATTTTTATGCTGCCTTTGTTTTGCGTTGCTCTGGTGAGGTGAACGACCTCGCCTAAGCCGTCTGAGAAGCATCACACAGCCAGCTGAAGCCAGGCAAGACAGCAAGGAGCAGGTGGGGAATGGGGGATACTGGAGAAGAGGTCCTCAGGTGCTGCTGGGGACCGGCCCAGCCCCTCTGTCCTGCAGGACCTGTCTTCTCACCGTCTCCTTCCTTCCCAGGGTGCCAGCATGGCTGCTAACGCCATCGCACCGTGAAATGGATTGAGAAGCTAGGACAGCTTAAAGATAACTTGATAAAAAATGAAAAACAATTTTTTTTCCAAATTTTTTTTTAAAAGCTCTACTTGGCCTGCCCCGTGCCCCCAGTTCATTTCACTCCAACAGCTGAGCTGAGGGGTGAGCTTGGTGCCAGTGCAGGATGGTGTGGTGAGGGTTGGAGCTGCCTGCAGGCAATAGACCTAAGCACATACACGGGAAAACATTGTTTGCTGTCCAGTTATGTTTAATTTGTAGTGCTAAGCTGGGCAAATACTCTTTGCGGTGGCAGCAGATGTCGTAGCAAACTACTGCTTCTCTGTGGAGAGGACCCCATTGCCTGAGGAGTTGCTTTGTCAGCAATATTTCTGCAAGAGGTCCACCAGAAATATTTCTTCCAGTCCCAGCGCTGCCAGTACTATTGGCAATGTGAAGTTTTCTCTATTGCATAACCAGAACAGTGTAAATCTGTTTCTGACGTGAGAGCTACCCCTGTGACTGGACAGTCCTCAGAGATACCACACAGAATCATAGAATCATAGAACAACCAGGTTGGAAGAGACCCATCGGATCACTGAGTCCAACCATTCCTATCAAACACTAAAGCATGTCCCTCAGCACCTCATCCACCTGTCCCTTAAACACCTCCAGGGAAGGTGAATCAACCACCTCCCTGGGCAGCCTGTTCCAATGCCCAATGACCCTTTCTGTGAAAAACTTCCTCCTAATCTCTAGCCTAAATCTCCCCTGGCGGAGCTTAAGACCATTCCTTCTTGTCCTGTCCCCTGTCACAGGCTGCAATTAAGGGAAGCATCCTCCTCTCTCATGGCCAGATAACAGTGTTCGACTATTCCTCTCCCTAGCTGAGCTTGGGTCTCCACTATTCCTGTTCAGCTAGAGGTTGTGCCAGTTTATTCCCAGGGAGGATAAACCTTAGGGATAAAGAAGTTGCTCTTGGGCAGAGTGAGGCTGTGAGCATCCATCCTAGGCAGAAACCCACAGCCAGGAGCCCACGGCGAAAAGAGAGAGGGGGGGAGCAGGAGGGACTGAGAGCAGCCACTCCTTGCAGGCTCAGGTGAAGCACAGTAAGGACATGCTTCAGCTAACTCACACAGGGATAAACACAGAATCATAGAATCACCAGGTTGGAAAAGACCCATCGGATCATCAAGTCCAGCCATTCCTATCAAACACTAAACCATGTCCCTCAACACTACATCCACCCGTCCCTTAAACACCTCCAGGGAAGGTGAATCAACCACCGCCCTGGGCAGCCTCTGCCAGTGCCCAATCACCCTTCCCATGAAAAACTTTTTCCTAATGTCCAGCCTGAACCTCCCCTGGCAAAGCTTGAGGCCATTCCCTCTCATCCTGTCCCCTGTCACTTGGGAGAAGAGCCCAGATCCCTCCTCTCCACAACCTCCTTTCAGCTAGTTGTAGAGAGCAACGAGGTCTCCCCTCAGCCTCCTCTTCTCCAGGATAAACACCCCCACCTCTCTCAGACATTCCTCATAAGACCTGTTCTCCAGCCCCTTCACCAGCTTTGTTGCTCTTCTCTGGACTCGCTCCAGAGCCTCAACATCCTTCTTGTGGTGAGGGGCTCAGAAATGAACACAGGATTCAAGGAGCAGTCTCACCAGTGCTGAGTACAGAGGGAGAATGGACCTGCTGGTCACTCCGTTTCTGATACAAGCCAAGACGCCATTGGCCTTCTTGGCCACCTGGGCCACTGCTGGCTCATGTTCAGTCACTGTCAACCAACACCCCTACGTCTTTCTCCTCCAGGCAGTTTTCCAGCCACACTTCAAGTCTGTACATACTCCAGCCACAGGCACAGATACTTGAGTCTCCAGTCAATGAGAGATCAAATCTGGCCCTACACTCACCCCTAGCTCTTTAAGGATATCAGCAAACCTCAGCAGGGATGAGCTCTGTTCAGGTTTGCCAATAACCAGCTCTTGGCAGAAGCCACTTTGCTTCAAACCTCACATCTTTGTAGACAGTACAGTGTCTGCTCAAGCCAGCTGACGCCTAACAGTTCAAACACCACCAAGAACCAGCTCTCAAGAGACAAAGTGGAAACCACCAGATCACAGTCTGCACAGCAGGTTCCCTTTGGTTTTGCAAATAACCTTAAGACCGTTAGGCTGCACGCTGCATGCTCCCATTCAAAAAGACGGATTTGCATTAAAAATTGGGTCCAGAATCTCAAGGAGCAGAAAATCCCTGGTTAACAGGATGATTAGCCCTCCACCCCAGACAGCCTCTGGAGAGCTGTGAGGGTAGAAGATAAAGAACACTGGCAGGCAGAGGAGATTTAACTGTGTAAATATCAGCTGTTCTTCAGAAAACAAGAGGAATAAAACCAAATTTGAAGCTGGGTACTAGTCATGACCACACTGGCTATTAAAAAATAATTACTTCAGATGCCAAACTCTTGTCGAAATGCTAACATCTTCCACACAATGACTATCTTCTCTATTAACGTGAATGAAAAATTAATGGATTTTGCTTCAAACAGGATCTTTGTGTCAATCTATGACCATATGCACACGTACAGGAAGCGTTTAGGTTTTCTTTTGCTTTGAGGGAACTTAAACAATACAGATTTTAGAAAATGAATGTATTTATTTTATTTAATTTTCTCAAGCACTCATGGCTTTGCAATGCCTTACTAGCTAAGCCTTTCCCTCAAGATAACAGAAGGAAGAGTGGAGGACTAGAAGATGTGCAATTGAAATGCAAATTGAAGACCTGCCTGGAGCTACTTCTGCTTTGCTTTTGCATAAAATGGTCAGAATTCAGAGCCCAGATAGGCTTGTCCTCTCTCTAGAGATTATATATAATCTTGGTAATTAATGTATAGTTTATTCCTGCACAGAAGACAACTGTGATAAGAGGAGGTAACAGATTCAGAACAGATGAAACCTCCTAGTTCCGTTCAGTTATTTTTCAGTTTGTCAGGTTAGAGGTTGACTGTATTGCACAAATACAATCTGTTTTTAGGATTTAAACTTATATTGCTGACATCTCAGATATTTCCAACTGATCTCACTAAATCGCACGGACTCTGCCCAGCAGCAGCAGCCCCTTAGCCCAGATTCACGCAGACAGGGGGGCTGCATGCAAGCACCACGCTGATGGATTATTTATGATAACTACATCTAGCAAACACACTTTGAGCTTAGGAGTATTTGTCACATTGTTGTAACATGATTTGTAGAGGGGGATTTATTTTCCTTTCTCTTAAACCAGTCAAAGGCCTCTGTGCTATTGAGGAAAAATCCTATCTCTGAATTTAATAACATAGTTATATTCTGATCATACACGTAGATGCAGTCACTACAATAATTTCAGTAATGCTCAGCCCTCAAGGACTTATCCATGTCTCTTGCTGAGCTGACCAGTCAGATGAACCTATAGATATACACTACACTAAGGGGACGTTGGTGCTACTCTAATGCAGTGACCAAGTTTCTAAATCTGCATTTAGTTGTCACTTGACATAATGCTATTGTCTCCTGGACAAAATATGCATTTTGTTCTCAATATAAAGCATATTGTATATATAAAACAGCATTAAATGCTTTTTTGAGATCCAAGAGATCCATCTCAGAAGTGGATGCAATGAGTATGAGCTAAGAACCACTAAGAACCATGAGCTAAGAACCATCACATGACCACGGAGCTAAGAACCACTAATGTTATAGAATCGTAGAATCACCAGATTGGAAAAGACCCATCGGATCATCGAGTCCAACCATTATATTTCAGAAAGCCTGCTTAATGCTAATATAAGCGTGTGCTGTGCAGGATCATAATTAATATAATTAGTAATGCTCATGCTAAGTGCACGGTCGATGAATGATGAGCCCATCGGCAGAGTTGAGGAATAAGGTGAAATCCTATCAGTGCTCTTTCTCCGCCCTATTCGCTGACAGCTTGCAGCAGGGAATGGTAGATAATTGACGATGTCTCTGTCCCCAGGGAAATAAAAGTCCCCTCTCCCAGCTCTCCTTTCATTCTAGAAACGGGGAAACAGCTGAGCCTGAGCTAATGAGAGGGGAAGGTACTGCTGAGCCCATCACTTGCACAGGGCTGCCCTCTCTTCATCGCTCTCAGTGTGCACCTCCAAACCCCATAATGCTGAAATATTTGACGGACACTGTAGCCTTCAACCCAAGCTAAGAGAGGGGAAATTCAGTCAAAAACTTATTTGCTAAATCTAGACTGACTTCCGCACAGTCCCTTTTTTGTTTGCTTCTTCCTCATGACCAACATGGAGACGACATTTTTTTTGTTCACCACATGATGAAGGGAAGTTGCTTTTGCTACAGATGTGCAAGCAACCATGTAAAGCTGCAAAAAAATACATCAGTGATAGTGGTGACCTTGATACCTCAAGAGGGCAATGGCCTCAAGCTCCGCCAGGGGAGATTTAGGCTGGAGATTAGGAGGAAGTTTTTCACACAGAGGGTCATTGGGCATTGGAATAGGCTGCCCAGGGAGGTGTTTGATTCACCTTCCCTGGAGGTGTTTAAGGGACGGGTAGATGAGGTGCTGAGGGACATGGTTTAGTGTTTGATAGGAACGGTTGGACTTGATGATCCAATGGGTCCCTTCCAACCTGGTTGTTCTATGATTCTATGAGTTTTTATACTTCTAGGACAAAAATTCTTAGATATTAGTGCATAGGCTCATAATTAAATGTTCCAGGAACACATCCATGGAACAAGATCTTCTGGAAGCACCTGTAGAAAGCTGTCCTCAGTTGGTGATTGGATTGCATGAATTAAGACTTTAATGGCACATTTTACATTCCCCAGTGCTTGGGCTGCTATTTCTTGTGCAGGGTAGCATATGTCAGCATTGTACAGACGTGTGAGCTCCACCTGAAGAGCGATTCTTGGTTGCCAGAACAAAATCACATGCGTTTGCTCCATCAAAGTCCAAGGCTGTGGGATATTCCTAAATAGCAGCATATGGCTATACTGACAAACACACTACCCAAGCCTGTATCAGTCAGTGAGAGGCCAGCAGAACTGTGACCTTCAAACGTTAATTTTAGCAAACAGAAAAAAAACCTTGGTCACCCAGAAATCCCTGCAAGTGAGCCCAAGGCACCATTGCCTGTTTCTAATAAATGAAAATGTTAGCTTTGGGTACTTCAGTACCAAATTTTAGCTTTCATTTCAAATCATATTTTCCCCCAAGACTCAATACTAATAGCAAGATTGTCCACTTATGGTCTCATTTCCATAAAGAACATGTTTTATGTTGTATGTAAGGACATTGGACTAGAAGATCCGATGGGTCCCTTCCAACCTGGTTGTTCTATGATTCTATGATTTTCAACTCAAATCCTAAGGTATTTGCTACCTCATCCCTAGCCACCCTAAACAGAAACACAAGTTGCCATCTGCAGTAGTTCATGCTGTTTGCTCTGCTAGTCCTACCCAAATTAGATAAAGTACATATACCAAAAAGCAACAGTAATAGTAAAAGGAAAGCTAACAGTCCAGGTTAATAGCAAAATAATAAAGAATGTGGCTGTAAATGTATAGGACCTCATGCTTGATGCTCCCACTGCAATATAGCTCCATAAGTTCAGTAAACATCAGTCATCTTTGATACCAGTCCAGATGCCAAAGTCAGCACAGAGACTTTCAACTTCATCTTTTATTTTACTCTAAAACGTGCCTTTGTTTTGAACTGCCATTGCCTCACTAGCACAGAAACACTGACTGATGGTGGCTGAAACTGTTCTTTCCTCTGCTTAACCTCCCCTCAGAGAAACACCTACAGCACCACTCCTCATTCTCGGTTCAGCATGCACCAAAACCATAAGAAAAGGGAAATGCAAACGAGTAATTTCGATGTAATAAAAACAAGGAAAATAAATCTGATCCTAAATGGCTCCTGTGCGTGACAGATGGGTTCCTGGTAGCTGACCTCATTTTTTCATTTTCTACATTTGTTTAGTGCTGGAGCTGGAGTGAGTGTGTGCACGAACCCAACACGGTGCCCCCCCTAATGCCCCCCCTTGTAGCACTAGGAACACAGAGCAGTCATATCCAGCTGGCATTAGCACAAATAAGTAAAATTTGATCTGTAAGAGTATGTGTGAATGGAGCTGAGCGATCAGAATATTGCCATCTAATTGGATTTGACGCTCATTCATTTCGAACCCACCTTGGTATGCAGAATGATATTTGATTAGAAGGCAACTCCAATTCTCATCATTGATTATTCCTTATGTCAGTTTAAGAATTAATTAACAGCAAAGCCTCCCTGCCATTCGAGCTCTGGTAAATAATCTAAAGAAAAAGTGCTTCTGAAAATCAACCGAGAACAATTATCTGGTGCTTATAAACCCACTGTGAAAGTAAAGGTGGAAGGCTTAGTGCTGCTTTGCCATCTATCCCTATATTAGGAGATAAACTATAAGGAGCAACTGTGAGAAGCAGTAAGACCAGCAGGATCCCAAATTGGCTGTGGGAATTATTCAGGCTAGAAGCAGCAGACTGTCTACTTCTCTACCTCTTCCAGCACATGCCGCTCAACGCTGCCCAGTGGAATTTCAGTTTCTCAGCACAGATCAGAAAAAACGATCAATCTAGTCTGTGCTTTTGCAAGTGTCAGCTTGGAATGGAGAGGCTTAGGACACCGAGTGGTGCTGGTGCTGTCTCTCATCCCTTTCTGACCAAGAGTAGCATTTGGATCAGCCCATGAGTTAGAACTGAGAGCAAGCAGGGTAAGTCAGCTCTGATGTCAAGAGATGCGACTCGGGTGGGAGCCTCTTGGCAAAATCCCTGCTGACTCTGAGCAGTGACCTAAATTTGCCTGTCAAGTGTAAGCCATCGAGTGCCCTCACTTTCTCAGACTGCGAGAGCAACCTTATCACTGTCAGGAGAGAGGAACAATAAGTTAACCATTTTTAATATCAAATCATCCTTAAGAGTGCTGTTTTCTTTCATTACGTTGCCCCAGTATTTCTTTCATTACGTTGCCCCAGTATTTCTGCTCCTTACAACCCTCTTTTAATGCAGACAGCAGCAACATGGCAAGGACAGCAGATGAGACCACTTTCCACCTGCAGGAAAGTAAACGCATCAAGTAAACACATGTAGGATGGTCTAGGGAAGCAATGGGCTGCTCTAGAGATTATTTGGGTTTTTTTTAGGCGGTGAAGACAGACAAACTCTAGCTGTACACAGTATCCACTCCAGGTACACTCTAATACAAGCATGAGCGAGCTAAATTAAACAAGTAAGACAGGCTTTGCATCCTTGAAAGGAAAGTAAAACATCATTGTTGTCAAATCCTTTCAGTCGCTAATGAGATACAAATGCTTTGCTGCTCCTCTTTAAATACGTGGGATTAGTGTGACTTAAAATACCTTGGATGTTTATATGATCATTCTGTTTCAGAGGGTGTCTTAACGGCACCTCAGTCACTAAAATATTGTTGAGGAGTCATCACTATGTGTTTCAGGATAGAGCATCTTTGCAGCTGGACATTCCTGTCCTAGAAATGAGTCCTGCAGCGATGGATTTATTTAATCTTTTTGACAACTCCCAAGTGCAGCCCTTTCGAGAGCATTGCCATAGAAGTCCTGCATTACTTCATTTATATTTGGCTATAGCACGTGTCTGAAGCTCTCTTCTAGTACACCAAGCACCGTCCATGTACAACCAAAAGAGGTTGTGTGCTCTGACGTAAACCTTTTGTCTCTTGGCTTCAGTTCATTTGAATTCAAAACTTAAATATTTTGCTAGAGAAGGTCTTACATTTATGGCCTTTACTTAAAGTTATAGCAGAGGTTAATGTTCTTCTGGCTGAAATCTTTTCAACTTTAAAAATCTTCAAAGCTGTAGAAGATAAGTTACCCAGTATCACCAAATAGCCTCAACTTCCCCCAAACCACCATAATCTTCTCCAGCCAGGATCATTAAAGGAGCTGTAAAAAGCGGCTGAAAAAGATTTGATGAGGGATAAAGTGTTAAGTGGGGGGTCTGTGCTAGGTAAGGAGTCCCTGTTGGAAAAACTTTGTTATAGAAGCTGGTACTGGAGAAGAGATCTGACAGGCAACAAGGCAGCTGAGCAAAACCAGGAAGGTTGTTGCTATGTGCAGGAGGCACAGGTATCCCCAGCTCCCTATCTCTACGCTGCTGCTTCACATGAAGCAGTTGCAGCCCAGTAGTACAAAAAGCAGAAAGGTTTTACAGATATAAAAGCTGCTTGAAAAAAAACACGCAGAATTTTTTTTTTGAGAACTCCTGTCCTTGTTGCTGCTTTCTGAAACCACACTTCATTATTCACCTTCCCTGGAGGTGTTTAAGGGACGGGTGGACGAGGTGCTGAGGGACATGGTTTAGTGTTTGATAGGAATGGTTGGACTCGATGATCTGGTGGGTCTCTTCCAACCTGGTGATTCTGTGATTTCAGTAGCTACCAAGTTTCTGAGTATAGAAAAGCTGTTCCCTGTTGTGGATGCAAGGCTTTCTCCTTCTTGGGGCAAAGGAGGTTGCGGTGTCTGAACAATTGCTGGCCAGGTAGTGCTTTCCCACACAGTCACAGGCCCTGATTTGGGAAACAGTCAGGGCCAAGGACTATTCCCAAAACAGTTTTCATGCACCCTCCTCTTTCGGGGGACAGGGGAGTTTTATACCAGGGATACAGGCTGGTCTGTGCCAGGAGGAGAGGGACCTGGGGGTGTTGGTCGACAGTTGACTGAACATGAGCCAGCAGTGTGCCCAGGTGGCCAAGAAGGCCAATGGCATCCTGGCTTGGATCAGAAATGGTGTGACCAGCAGGTCCAGGGAGGTGATTCTCCCTCTGTACTCAGCACTGGTGAGGCCATTCCTTGAATCCTGTGTTCAGTTCTGAGCCCCTCACCACAAGAAGGATGTTGAGGCTCTGGAGCGAGTCCAGAGAAGAGCGATGAGGCTGGTGAAGGGGCTGGAGAACAGGCCTTATGAGGAGCAGCTGAGAGAGCTGGGGGTGTTTAGCCTGGAGAAGAGGAGGCTGAGAGGAGACCTCATTACTCTCTACAACTACCTGAAAGGAGGTTGTAGAGAGAAGGGATCTGGGCTCTTCTCCCAAGTGCCAGGGGACAGGACAAGAGGGAATGTCCTCAAGCTCCGCCAGGGGATATTTAGGCTAGAGATAAGGAGGAAGTTTTTCACACAGAGGGTCATTGGGCATTTGAATAGGCTGCCCAGGGAGGTGGTTGATTCACCTTCCCTGGAGGTGCTTAAGGTGAGGGTGGATGAGGTCCTGAGGGACATGGTTTAGTGTTTGATAGGAATGGTTGGACTCGATGATCCGATGGGTCCCTTCCAACCTGGTTGTTCTATGATTCTATGTAGCCACTAGTACCTGACAACAATCCCCAATGCCCATCGCCTGCTGCCATAGACACAGCCAATGCAAACCTGATGAAACCCTTAAATATAAGTTAAGTAGACCTAGTCAGGTTAAATTGCTACATTTAATCTGTAGTGAACATTTAAAAAAAAAAAAAATTGAGTCTAAAACGTCATACGCTCCGGCCATGCTATAAGGATTAGTTACCATTTGAGTCTTTTAGACACAGAGACATTACGGATAAACTGAGCATGGATTAAACAGATCTGACAGCTTTTATTGTCGCTGAACTACAAGGTAATTATCTTGCATAACTTTTCATTGCACAAATGAAGGCTGCACGCATCTCAGAGCAGCCCTGCTTTCCTGCAATCTGCCATTTGAAGGAAAAACCCACCAGGGACATTGCCGGCTAATGAACAGCTTATGAGAACAAGCCTGCCCATTTGTCCTCTGCTGCCCTCCCACTCTTCTCTCCTTTCCTTTTCGGCTGAAATTTATGCTTTTTCCAATTCACATCGTAGCAATGGATCATCATTCTGGGTATAGGAAAAGGAGGATATAATGGTTTTATGTGATGATGGAAAATTATTTTGTCCTTTTGCCAATGGAAACAATTGTCTTCCTCACCTGGTGGCAGCATGACATGCCCACAAGAAATACAGCAGCTGGAGAAAGCATACGTACAGCACTTAGTTTACGCTCACATAGAAGCTGTTACACTGGATCCTCCAGTGCTGCCTTCTCTACCAGTAACGAGGAGGATTATTTTCTTTTTCAGGTTACAGCTAGGGAAGAATGAGGAAAAAGCAACCCCTTGTTGTATAATTGCAGATGAAAAGCTATCCAACCTTCAAGGAGCTTCTGCTTCCAGCATAGACTGTGGAAATCAAATAGATCGCAAGCACTTCCAGTCTAGCACCTGTGTGCATGGAAACAAGGCTTTGTGGTCCTGCTGCCATCTGGGGAGATGACGGCAACATCTCCCTCTGATTTCAAAGAAGGCAAAAACCTTGGTCTACGCAGGCAGAATTTTAAGCTGATTATTCTCCAGCCTCAGCTGAAGTCTTAGCATTTTTAATATGGCTTCGGTTTGGTTTTGTGTAGCACAGATGCCTTAGTGAGCACCTCCAGCTCCTGGTTTTATTAATCTGAACATCTAATAAACTAAACATTCATCTCTGTTTACTTTAACAGATGTCTACTCCTATTAATAAGATTTTGTGTATATCTAAGTCAGTGTGGCCTGAAAGTGTTACCCTGAATTCAGGAAAATGCCTCATGGTTCAAACAGCACCTCACAGCCCAATGCTTCCTAACCCACAGCCTGCGTGAAAACCCAAATCCTCCTTTGAACCAACAAAACGGTATTTTGTGGATGCACCAAATGAGACAAGGAAAAGGCAGTCAGCTGTGCAGGACTCGACACATTATACACTTAATTGAGCAGTGCCCTTTTTTTCCACAGCATCATCCCCTACAGTCATGCCAGGGATAGCTGTTGCTACCATAGCCTAGCGATGTTTGCAGTGGTGAGCGGAGAAAAAGCTCTCTCCATACCCAAAGACTACTTGCGGAGACGTAATTGCACAAAGCTGTAATATTTGTCCCTACTCCTGTGCCACAATTACTTTTAAACCCAAACATTTTTAAATTAAATAGCAACAGAGGATGACAACTTGCTTAATTAAGGAAAATGCTCTTTCCCTCAGGTTATATGATTAGAAAATGCCTGTCAGGCTTGGAGGTACGTGGACTACCCCACCAGTCTGCCTGAGGCAGTACCACTGACCAGCACCACCATGACAGTCTCATGCTCCTTTGTACAAGACCTATGAGGCATTTTAGAATCATGGAATAACCAAGTTGGAAGAGACCCACCGGATCATCGAGTCCAACCATTCCTAGCAAACACTAAACCATGTCCCTCAGCACCTCATCTACCCGTCCCTTAAACACCTCCAGGGAAGGTGAATCTACCACCTCCCCTGGGCAGCCTCTACCAGTGCCCAATGACCTTTTCTGTGAAAAATTTTTTC
Organism: Coccyzus lansbergi; assembly: GCA_033558105.1. Classification (NCBI taxonomy): domain Eukaryota; kingdom Metazoa; phylum Chordata; class Aves; order Cuculiformes; family Coccyzidae; genus Coccyzus; species Coccyzus lansbergi. The sequence continues at coordinate 924,695 of JAUMJK010000520.1, read as the reverse complement.
CTAATGTCCAGCCTAAATCTCCCCTGGCGGAGCTTGAGGCCATTCCCTCTTGTCCTGTCCCCTCATAAGGCCTCATAAGGCCTGTTCTCCAGCCCCTTCACCAGCTTCATTTCTCTTCTCTGGACTTGCTCCAGAGCCTCAACATCCTACTTGTGGTGAGGGGCCCAGAGCCGAACACAGTGTATCTGACATAGAGGAAAGATACCTCACTGAGAGATAAACAGAGCTCTTTTGGCTGCTGAGACACAAGATGATAATTTGGGGAGAAAAGAAAGGAACCTGTGGTGCTCAATCTTGCTGTTGAAACACAAACCTTCCGCAGCTATTTGCATGTGCTTATTTGCCTGTCTATCTCCAACATATTTCACTATAAATTAGTTCCTTCCTTTGGTGAGCTCAAGTAGTAAGGTTTAATTAGTAATAGATAAGGTCGGTCTAGCTTGGTCTTTTGTAGAGGTGAAGGTACAATCTAAAACCAGAACCTCAGTGATGACCAGACAGATGTTCTCTGCTGCAACTGCTTTTTGGATTTGATGGACAGCTTGAAGTTTTCCTGCTGGTGATGCTTTTAGGACAAAATCAAGTCTGACAAATCTCTAGCGGCTGCAGCTAAATGGAGGTTTTTAATTTAAAAATAATAAATGATTTCTTGCAGAAGGGATTACTTGAAACAGATCTCACGGCACTGAAGGGCTAGCAGCAGGCTGCCTGACCTGGGAAGCTCTAAATGCTGCAGTTAATCGTGCTATTTGAGGGCCAGGAGAGAGGGCAGGCTGTGAGCAGTGGGACAGCAGTAATGAGGTGGCTGGCTCTGTCAGCTTGCTGGAGCCATCAGAGGCTGGAGAGCTAACGATGCTTTAAAAGGGCTGGAAGATAAAATGTATTATTGTGACTACTTCATGTGTTGTGCTGCTTCCAGGGAACTGTCAGCTCCAATTTGTTCCTCCCATTGAAAAGAAGAAAGATGCTCACATACTTCTGTGCTAATCCTTCATTTCTTTTGTGCTGTTTGGGGGGTAAAAAAATTACAGGATACCCTCATAACATAAAAACACAGCAGCAAAAGACAACTTCATAGCCCCATATATGCACATTTAGAATACTTGCTTCTTATTGAGGCCACTGGATACAAAGCACAGAGGATGGTCTATGTTTGATAGGAATGGTTGGACTCGATGATCCGATGGGTCTCTTCCAACCTGGCTGTTCTATGATTCTATGATTCTGTGTTTGTGGCTGCCAAAAAGTAATTCAATAGCACCAAGGAACCTGCTATTCTCAGCATCTTCCAGGGAGCCGGGAAGCATGTACCGGAACCTGCTTTTTGACCATGGCTAGGATAGAGATTGTTCCTGGAGCCTCACTGCTGCTTCCTAATTAACTTAGCCCTAGCTGGAGAGGGAGATCCCCTTTCTTCCCAATTAGCACCAGACCCAGCAGTAAAGATACTTCAAAGGTAGGTTTGGAAAGCCAAATCTCAGAGGACTGAATCTAAATCCCCTGGATGCAGGCCTGTGGCAGCAGGACAAGGGGTAATGGTTTCAAACTGAAAGAGCCAGATATTCAGATCTGACATAAAGGAAGAAATATTTTATGACAAGGGTGGTGAAACATTGGAACAGGTTGCCCAGAAAGGATGTAGACCCCCCACCCCTGGAAACATTCAAAGTCAGGTTGAACAGTGCCCTCAGCAACCTATGTAGTTGAAGGTGTCCCTGCTCATTGCAAAGGGGCTGGACTGGGTGACCTTGAAAGGTCCTTCTAACCCAAATCATTTTATGATTCTCTGAAAACTGAGATAAAACTGCTGCCCACTTGCAATAAAACAAGAGGACGGGATGCTGTGGGTGATCTGACTGCTGTGCCTTAACCAAGTCGCTTCTGACATTTGGCAGAGATTTATAATATGATCCCATTTATTGCATCCAGGGACGGCTTCTTCTTCCACTTTCCTCCCCACCTTCTCATGGGGAACTGGCAAACCCCATCCTTCCATTCCCTCTGGCCAACGGCTCTTCTGTCCACAGTCTGCCCTACTTCTTTGCTCTTCCCTACTACTTTGCTCTGGTAAAACTAAATTCTGAAGGACAACAAGGCAAAACAAAGTTGTTGGCAGCTCTGCTACAGGGAGGAAATTAAATTCTCATTTACATTGTTGGATATACAAAGTGGAACCACCACAGTTCGTGAGGCCCCCCTGTGCAAAATTGCTTCTACTGTCAAAAGACTGATTTTAAATTCACAGTGGGCCAAACTCTTTCTCTTTGCCTTCTAAAAGGTCGAGCACATCTTGGAGTCAGTGAGGGGAGACCTCTTGGCTCTTCACAACTACCTGAAAGGAGGTTGTGGAGAGGAGGGTAATGGCCTCTTCTCCCAAGGGACAGGACAAGAGGGAATGGCCTCAAGCTCCACCGGGGGAGGTTTAGGAAAAAATTAGGAAAAAATTTTTCACAGAAAGGGTGATTGGGCACTGGAACAGGCTGCCCAGGGAGGCAGTTGAGTCACCTTCCCTGGAGGTGTTTAAGGCACTGGTGGACGAGGCACTGAGAGACATGGTTTAGTGTTTGATAGGAATGGTTGGACTCGATCTGGTGGGTCTCTTCCAACCTAGTGATTCTATGGTTCTCTGATATGGTCTATGCAAACCTGGTGGTGTGTGGGGAAAGCAGTCAGTGTATGCTCTTGCTCATTATTGCTTTGAAAATCTTTTACTGAGAAACTTCTTTAACACACCCCCTCACACACCCCATTAGCAGAGCAGTGAGCGCTGGAATTTGAGTGAATGTCACAGTGACCTCTGAGCTCCTGCTAAGTGGGGAAATAACCAGGTTTCTTAGCATTGTGTTAATAGAGTCATCCAGGAACCACATAGCTTGGAAGTGATGCGACAGGCCCCTATCCAATACTAACTCATATCCTGGTCCTCTCTAATAAGCCGATGCCAAAAGCACTGCTCAGGCAGTGCTCTCCTCGCTTCCTTCCCTGTCTGCTTTCGGCTGATGCTCTGTGCTGGTCGAAAGGCCACAGACAAAAGCTGCCTGTGCTCCCTCCCTGCTTGCAGCTTAGCTCCACCGATGAAAACTACCCCAGTTAAGTAGGTTGCCCATGAGCGGCTTGTCACTGCCACATGTATAGCATGAGGAAAAAAATAGAAGTCAGACCAGCCATCCCTTTTTTGGAAAAAGGCACTGCTGCCTTTAGTTTTCACACCCACTTCTTCCCAGCAGGAGAGCAAGGCAGTGTCCTCCAGAACCGGACCTTTTTCAGCCTTTCCCAGCAGTGTGCTTTGTCTGGAAGTTTAGCTTTCTGCTTGCTTGGGTTTAAAAATATCAAAGCGCAGAAGGTAATCCTGCCTGGAGAATGAACATGCCTCTGTGATTTTTCAGGCTGTGCTCTGTACCACTCTTACCTTGCGTGTTTGTTCTGTGATACAGGTGAATAAACTGGTCACAGAATCACAGAATCACAGAACAACCAGGTTGGAAGAGACCCATCGGATCCTCCAGTCCAACCATTCCTATCCAACACTAAACTAAGTCCCTCAAGACCTCATCCACCCGTCCCTTAAACACCTCGAGGGAAGGTGAACCAACCACCTCCCTGGGCAGCCTATTCCAATGCCCAATGACCCTTTCTGAGACCACAAGGAAGTAACGCAACCTTCTCACTCAGGGATACTCCTTCACAAACCACATAGCTTTTCCCTTACACATTACCAAGTGGTTAAGAAATGTTAATTTTGCTACAGAAAAAAACCCCCTCAAAGATATGACTGTACTGTCATCCTAGAGAACAGAGACATGGAAAAATGAATTGCTTTGTTCCTTAGGCAGGATCCTGGAATGATACTACTCTCTACAACCACCTGAAAGGAGGTTGTAGAGAGGAGGGAGCTGGGTTCTTTTCCCAAGTGACAGGGGACAAGACAAGAGGGAATGGCCTCAAGCTCCGCCAGGGGAGATTTAGGCTAGAGATTAGGAAAAATTTTTTCACAGAAAGGGTCATTGGGCATTGGAATAGGCTGCCCAGGGAGGTGGTTGATTCACCTTCCCTGGAGGTGTTTAAGGGACGGGTGGATGAGTTCCTGAGGGACATGGTTTAGTGTTTGATAGGAATGGTTGGACTCGATGATCCGATGGGTCTCTTCCAACCTGGTTGTTCTATGATTCTATGATTCTATATTCAACCTGCTGTTTCCTAAGAAGAAAAATAAACAAAGAGACAAAGCTCCCAGAGCTCACACTTTGTCAAGGAAGTGCTGCTTGGACGTAAAAAGTTAAATCAGCATTAGGTTATAGATGCTGGGATGTTAAAAGTCCACGTTGCACAAGTGCTCAGCTGCACTTGCGAGCAGCACAGACACCATCTTAAGTGGCTGCCCTAGTGATTGAGTTACCGGCTGAGAAAATGCTGAATTTATGGAGGAAAAGATAGATTTTGCTGCCTTTAGACTCCCATTGGTGTAATGCACACCCACCCACATTTACTGAAGTGTGGAGCAATCTGTCATGTTTGCACATTATCATAGAATCATAGAACAACCAGGTTGGAAGGGACCCATCGGATCTTCTAGTCCAACCATTCCTATCAAACACTAAACCAAGTCCCTATAAAGCAGGGCTCCTAATCCGTCCCAGCGGATACCTTCCTCGAGCCTGGCCACAACAAACCCGATGACATTATATCTCTTCCCGGCGTGTGAATTTCTTGGAAACAGCTAAGAATCGAGCACAGGAGCCTTCCAGGAAAGACACCTTCTTATTGCCCCCGTCCTCAAGCCCCTTGCTGGGTTACACTCCTACTTTTGTTTATTCTGAATCATAGAATCATAGCACAACCAGGTTGGAAGAGACCCACCGGATCTTCTAGTCCAACCATTCCTATCAAACACTAAACCAAGTCCCTCAAGACCTCATCCACCTGTGTCTTAAACACCTCCAGGGAAGGTGACTCAACCCCCTCCCTGGGCAGCCTATTCCAATGCCCAATAATTAGCCACTGGAGAAGATGAAGATAATGCTTCTGTTTGGGAGCGTGTTCCCTGCCCGGGGCTCCAGCTGCGTGACAGCAGCTCAAACACGTTAATTAAGAAGAGCGTGGCTGAACGCACGGCCAGATTAACGAACGCAGAAATTATGCTGAGAATACATTCGGCTCTTCCCAGGGAGACGGATGAAAGAGGGCAAAGGCACAACGGCCACACGCACGCAAACAGCTTCCAGAAAGCTTTTTGAAAAACTTTGAATGAGAGGCAGCAAAAAGCCCGGTGGACGCAGCAATAGAAAGACCAGTCACAGGATTAGGGTGACCTTTTGTAACCAGAGCATTCAAAGGTAAAGCAGAGTGCAATGCCAGTGTGTAATGTGTTTGCATCAGTCCTTGGGAACATGCCAGAGACTGAAGGGACAACTTAAGAGGGTTTAAGCTTTCCTCCGACCAGTAATACCATAAAAGCTCACTGGAAATAGAAAGACGAGACATGAGGAAATGCTAAGACTTTTTCCGTTTTTAGGGAAACCAGGTTAAGCACTTCCATGCACTGTGAGAAAATAGTAAACCTGTATCATAGAATCATAGAATCACCAGGTTGGAAAAGATCCACCAGCTCATCGGGTCCAACCGTTCCTATCAAACACTAAACCATGTCCCTCAGCACCTCATCCACCCGTCCCTTAAACACCTCCAGGGAAGGTGAATCAACCACCTCCCTGGGCAGCCTGTCCCAATACCCCATGACCCTTTCCATGAAAATTTTTTTCCCAATGTCCAGCCTGCACCTCCCCTGGCTAAGCTCGAGGCCATTCCATCTTGTCCTGTCCCCTGTCACTTGGGAGAAGAGGCCATTACCCTCTTCTCCACAACCTCCTTTCAGGTAGTTGTAGAGAGCAATGAGGTCTCCCCTCAGCCTCCTCTTCTCCAGGCTCAACACCCCCAGCTCTCTCAGCCGTTCCTCATAGGGCCTGTTCTCCAGCCCCTTCCCCAGCTTCGTTACTCTTCTCTGGACTCGCACATCTTTTCATATCCCTGAGCGAACACCCACAGCCAAGGCTACCTTCCCACTCCCAGCCCAAAACTACCACCAAGAAGCCCTATAGAAGCCCCTTTTTCCCTCCTCAAACTCCAGCCGAACCCTTAAACCCCTCTGCCCCAGGGCTGATAGACTCATAGAATCATAGAATCACCAGGTTGGAAGAGACCCACCGGATCATCGAGTCCAACCATTCCTATCAAACACTAAACCATGTCCCTCAGCACCTCATCTACCTGTGCCTTAAACACCTCCAGGGAAGCTGAATCAACCCCCTCCCTGGGCAGCCTCTTCCAATGCCCAATGAGCCCCTCGCCCTTCCCACGCGTGTTTCTGCCCCGTGCCGAGCCCGGGCGGGTTACCTGGTGCCTGCGGAGCCGCTCACAGCCCGACCCTGGGCGCCGCTCGGCCGCCGCCGCCGCTCAGCGCTGCGCGGGGACCCATTCCCGGCGGCAGCGGCGAAACGGGCGAGAGCGAAGGGTTTAATCGATAAAAAAATAAACGAAACTAAAATAAAAAAAAAGAGTAAAAAGAAAAGAAATAAATAAAGCAGAAAAAAAAAAAAGAGGGGAAAGGGAAAGAAGCGGAGAGAGCTGTGGATCGCAGCGCCGCTCTGGCAGCGAGCGCAGCCCCTGCCGGCTTTTCCTTACAGAGATGCGGGAGGAGGAGGAGGAGGAGGAGGAGGAGGAGGAGGCGGCGCTGGGCGCTGTCCGGCCCTGCGGGCGGTGCGGGACCCCTCACCCCCTCCCAGTTCGCCCCCGAGGGGTGACAGACAGAGCCAGGCTCGCCCCCCTCCCCGAGGGCTGCGGGAGCCTTCCCAGCGCTCCCAGGGAGGTGCGGGATCCCCACGGCTCCCCCCGCACTGGGAACCGGCGCTTGGCTCCGCAGAGTTTGCAGCCTTAGCAAGTTTGCAGACGACACTAAGTTGGACGAAGTGTGGATCTGCTGGAAGGTCGGGAGGCTCCAAAGGGGTCTGAACAGGCTGCACCACTGGGCAGAGTCCAATGGGATGAGGTTTAACAAGGCCAAATGCCGGGTCCTGCACTTGGGGCACAACAACCCTGTGCAGAGCTACAGACTGGGAGAAGTCTGGCTGGAAAACTGCCAGGAGGAGAGGGACCTGGGGTGTTGGTCGACAGTGACTGAAGATGAGCCAGCAGTGTGCCCAGGTGGCCAAGAAGGCCAATGGCATCCTGGCTTGGATCAGAAATGGTGTGAGCAGCAGGTCCAGGGAGGTGATTCTCCCTCTGGACTCAGCACTGGTGAGGCCGCTCCTTGAATCCTGTGTTCAGTTCTGGGCCCCTCAGCACAAGAAGGATGTTGAGGCTCTGGAGCAAGTCCAGAGAAGAGCAAGGAAGCTGGTGAAGGGGCTGGAGAACAGACCCTATGAGGAGCGGCTGAGAGAGCTGGGGGTGTTTAGCCTAGAGAAGAGGAGGCTGAGAGGAGACCTCATTGCTCTCTACAACTACCTGAAAGGAGGTTGTGGAGAGGAGGGAGCTGGGCTCTTCTCCCAAGGGACAGGGGACAGGACAAGAGGGAATGGCCTCAAGCTCCACCAGGGGAGATTTAGGCTAGAGATTAGGAGGAAGTTTTTCACAGAAAGGGTCGTTGGGCACTGGAATAGGCTGCCCAGGGAGGGGGTTGATTCACCTTCGCTGGAGGTGTTTAAGGCACAGGTGGATGAGGTCTTGAGGGACTTGGTTTAGTGTTTGATAGGAATGGTTGGACTCGATGATCCAATGGGTCTCTTCCAACCTGGTTGTTCTATGATTCTATGATTCTATGTCTGTGGGTTGGTAAATAGACACAATACGGAAGGTGATTTGAGGAGCCAATACTGGTACCCTCCCTATATAGAATCATAGAATCACCAGATTGGAAGAGACCCACTGGATCATCGAGTCCAACCATTCTTCTCAAACACTAACCCATGTCCCTCAGCACCTCTTCTCCCATTTGGATCGGGATAGGTGGACCCACCTTTTTAAATACAAACACAGACCTGTCACACAGAGGATGATAATTTACAGAGAAGTTTAAGAAATTGCAGAAGAGTTGGGGTTTCACAGGTCATTGCACATGGAAGAAAAACCTTACGGAACAAAAAAAATCCAAGCGGACAATTCCGTCTGACCTATCAACTGAAGTAATTTTCGGCAGTAACGACGAACGCGTTATTTATATTCTGTGCTGAAAATAATTCGTGTGCTGTAGCCTTAAGCAGTAGAAATGTGAGAAAACAACTCCAGAATCAGCAAAAGGAGGAATGGATGCTTTTCACGCTGGTGTGCAGACCTCTGGGGCCTGTGGGCTGTTTCCAAGGTTTCTGAGTTCAGCAATCACAGTGGTAGCATTTCCAGAGGCACACACCTCTTCCCTGGAAAAAAAGTGTAGAGGCTGCTGCTGAGATGGTGCTAGTGATGTAGCTCCAAGGTGGAACTTCTAGGGTCACCTTTCCGTGTCTCTGACTGAGTCAACTACGACCCCCGTTTCATGTCTTTCACATAGGACGTGAACCCCGAGGCCAAGGCGGAGAAGTTGCTTTTTGGAAAAAACAGCTGCGGCGCTTTGGGCTGTGGAATGTCACGGGAAGAAGAGAGGGAATATTTGTGGCAACGCTGAAAGCTATAAATGTCTCATCATGCATACTTAATACGCTTTTGAGTCCATTTCAGCCTTTCAGGGGGTGGCAGCTCTGTGGAAGCCTGGCTAATTTGTTAAAGGTTTTCAGTGCCATATACTAATTGCAGCATCTTCACAGAATCACAGAACAACCAGGTTGGAAGGGACCCATCGGATCTTCTAGTCCAACCATGTCCATCTTACTTCAAATTTGAGCCTCCTACGGTAGTTCTTGGCGATTAGGCTACGTGTAACCCGTGTTACAACTTCCCTCTGGCCCTTTTGGTCTTATTTTGCAGAAGATTTTTTTGAACTTAAGGTTGCAGATGCAAATACCTCATTCATTTGCAGCCTCTTCTTTCAAGGAAATATTCTCCATCCTATGCAAATACGTATGTTAGGGATGTATGAGCTGTTTCTCTTGGTTTCTCAATATAGTTTTGCATAGCAAACACAGAAAGCTAATTTCCTTCTCCCTGTCACCCCCAGCCCTACGCACATTCCCACTTCCCTGCTTCCAGTGCTGCAGCTTGCTGAAACTCCTAGGAGACTGAGTAGGTTTTACCGATGCTCTAGATAAAATCTTTGCCCCACTTAGTCCTTCCTAACGCTATTCATCCTGACACACATGCTTTTGAAAGGCTCAGGTCCACGTGTATCTTGTTTTGCTCGCTCAGTGGAAAACACCAGAGAGCTCTGCCTCCCTCCATAATTACGCAGGAACTGAAGCTGCCGTTGTATTGTGGCTGTGATCATGCTACTACTTCTATCAATTATTCACTGTATCGCAGCGTAATCTGCTGTTATGTTAAAAATAGGTCAGCGCGAGTGTCTCCAGTGAAATTTCTAAGCGATGGCAGCTGATTCTAGCTTTGTTTCCTGAAAACAGTGACCTCTCCAAACCAGTAATTGCCAATTATGCTGCGCTTCCATCTCCCTGCCAGCTCCAGTGCACCTGCACAAACACTAATTCCCAGCAGTGGTAACCCCACATTAGACTCGAGAGAACTAAGCCAGAGGTCCTAAATTACCTGCTGGGCTTTGCTGGAGCACTTGGCTTTCTATTAGCCTTTGGCTCCCAGGCCAAAGAGTAAATCAGGATTACCGGAGAAGAGATTATAGTCTGAGAATACCTAAATGCTCTGCACCTCCCAGGCAGGCAGCCGGCAAGCTTCTTGCAATGGCTGAGCAGGATTTTCTGGCTGATATGCATCAGTTACATATCGCTCGAGGGGGTGGGGTGGATGTGATGACAAGTACTTCTGTTTTCCCATTGCCCCATGGGCTCCAGCCCACTGAATCCCCCAAATCAGAGGAGCAGGAGGGCTCCTGGGCTTTCAGTTCCATTGAACATATGTCATTTAGAGAAACCTGGAAAGGGGGAGTGGGACTCGGTAGACTGGACAGATATCTGAGAGGAATCCTCTTTCCCCCATAAAATACTATGAGGGAGAACTCTGCGAGGACTGGATGAGGTCTTGCGGGACTTGGTTTAGTGTTTGATAGGAATGGTTGGACTAGAAGATCCGATGGGTCCCTTCCAACCTGGTTGTTCTATGATTCTATGATTCTATGACTGCAGTGAAAACATGGGATATCGCTGCAATTTCTCTACTTACAGATGGGATGTGTTTCTGGTTTTCAGGTACAAAGACTTAGCTCAGTCCTAAGTAACTTCAGACACCTAAAGGTGAGGGTTGTTTGTGGTAGACAACTGGGTGGCAATGCTAAGCAGACCATCCAGAGGACAATTTGCATGGAGGTCTCTTATTAGCATGTTTCGATCAGCAAGAAGCCAGAGGAGGTGGGAGGATGATAACTTTGAGCTTTGGATGTCTGAGGTAGATAAGGCTTGCCCTAGTCTTTAAGGAAGATAATTTGCATATAGGCTTTTTCTACTGTTTCTGCTGAGGAGTTACACCTTCACTGTGTTTCTGTGGAACCCCTTTGCTCAGAAGGGGTTGCCTGAAAAAACACAGCATCTTCATATTGAGAGAGCTGGGGTTGTTTAACCTGGAGAAGAGGAGGCTGAGAGGAGACCTCATTACTCTCTACAACTACCTGAAAGGAGGTTGTACAGAGGAGGGAGCTGGGCTCTTCTCCCAAGTGACAGGGGACAGGACGAGAGGGAATGGCCTCAAGCTCCACCAAGGGAGATTTAGGCTAGAGATTAGGAGGAAGTTTTTCACAGAAAGGGTCATTGGGCATTGGAATAGGCTGCCCAGGGAGGTGGTTGATTCACCTTCCCTGGAAGTGTTTAAGGCACAGGTGGATGAGGTGCTGAGGGACTTGGTTTAGTGTTTGATAGGAATGGTTGGACTAGAAGATCCGATGGGTCCCTTCCAACCTGGTTGTTCTATGATTCTATGATTCTATATTGCTGTTGGACACCCAATGGAATGTCTCCAGCAGGTATCACACCAGGCAAGCCTCCTGTGGGAACACAGGTAGCAAATCTGAGTGCACTTACCTGGGGACTTTGGTCTAAAAAAAAGAGGTGAACGATCAGACTGGAGAGCAGGGAGCACAGCAAGAGCCAGAACTATCAGTTGGACAGGCTTTCAGGGACAAGGTAAGGGACAAGACCCTGACCCCTGCCATGAGCAATCTGGGCAAGATGCAAGTTCACCATTACTCTTTCCAGCAAACCATATTAAAGTATTGCCACAACTCTCCTGTTTTCTATATTACACCCTGCCCATGCTTTGGGTTGACTCAGTTCCCATATATATACCTTCTCTGTCAGCTGAGGCTGCCCAAAACATCTGGCTTGCACGTATTTTTGTCCTGTAACACTTCTTGCCCTCCTTCTAAAAGCTTTTGGTACTCACTTGTTTTTCACTGCTGACATCCTCTAACCACAGTGCAATCATTTCCCCCCTTTTACTTCCCATCACTGTGTTGCTGCTCCACCCCCAAGTTCCTCATTCCTGTCAATGTTGCTTTTGCTAAGCATTCCACCTGTAGCTCTCGGGGCACTTTGTGGGGAAAGAAGTTACTTCTTAGAATCACAGAATCACCAGGTTGGAAAAGACCCATTGGATCATCAAGTCCAACCATTCCTACCAAATACTAAACTGTTCCCCACAGCACCTCGTCCACCCATCCCTTAAACATCTCCAGGGAAGATGACTCAAGTACTTGAGCTAATCTTTGCAGTGATTTAGAAACAGATTCAATTTTCTGGGACTTAGAGCCAGAAGCTCAAGGTCACTGGATCTGTGGGAGTGACTGAAGAGAAGAGCAACGAGGCTGGTGAAGGGGCTGGAGAACAGAACCTATGAGGAGCGGTTGAGAGAGCTGGGGTTGTTTAGCCTGGAGAAGAGGAGGCTGAGAGGAGACCTCATTACTCTCTACAACTACCTGAAAGGAGGTTGTAGAGAAGAGGGAGCTGGGCTCTTCTGCCAAGTGCCAGGGGACAGGACAAGAGGGAGTGGCCTCAAGCTCCACCAGGGGAGATTTAGGCTGGAGATTAGGAGGAAATTTTTCACGGAAAGGGTGATTGGGCATTGGAATAGGCTGCCCAGGGAGGTGGTTGATTCACCTTCCCTGGAGGTGTTTAAGGTACGGGTGGATGAGGTCTTGAGGGACTTGGTTTAGTGTTAGATAGGAATGGTTGGACTAGAAGATCCGATGGGTCCCTTTCAACCTGGTTCTTCTATGATTCTATGATAATGCAGTCGTTATGCCCTTTGGCACGGTGGTCAAAACATACTTGGTATATCAAGGAACAGCTATGAGTGTGGAGAGAGAGGGCTAGGGACAGAAATGGGAGTTGCCTGGAGCTTTGAATGTAAGACAAGAGAGAACACTTTCCACAGGTAATCCTTTTTTTATCTCCACTTTGTCCCACCTTGCTGCTTTGTGCTGGTCTGAGATAGCTGCCTTCAGAGGAAGAACACTTCTTACCAGCAGCCTGTGCCTCTGGCAGAATTTGAAGATAGCAGCTTAACTTTGGGAGTATTATGCATAAGCATACACTCTACCTATCCTCACATGTATAACTTGGGGTAGCAGAATGAAGAAGCCACTGACTGCAATCCCCCCACACCCCCCCGAACCGTCCCTGTTTCAAAATCAACTCTGATGACTCTTCTGCTCAGGTTTTGGGTGGCAATATTCATGGAGGGCTGGAAGGAGCAGCACATTCCACTTTCTGAGACTGCTTGGCAACCAGGGGTGGCTGAGCTGCTCTTAAAATGCATGCCAAGTGTGTGGATGGCATGTCTAGTACTGCAGCTCTAGCCTTACTTTTTTTCTCTCTCTCTCTCTCTCTCTCTCTCTCATTTTTGAAAAGCATTCCTCGTTTTCTAATTAAGGTACCTGAAAAACTGCTGGAAACTTATTTTTGCTTTCCTGGACAGCTAGGAGTCAGGTGTGCAATGCAATGATCAAAGCTACGGTAGAGATCAGAGATCTCAAGCGACAGGTACAGTGCTGTCAGCCTACTTTTTGGGACCGTGGCTGTCAAGACAACATTTTCCATGCTGCTGGCTTGAAGTCCTGCTACTGGACAGCATCAAACCCCTCTCACCTCACCTGAAGGAGTGCAGGGAGTGGCATGCAGTGCTTCCCTCAGATCTGCAGCATGTGGGATAACTGCTTGGTGCTGCCCTTCCCTTTAGGCTGAACATTAGGAAAATTTTTTTCACAGAAAGTGTCATTGGGCACCGGCACAGGCTGCCCAGGGAGGGGGTTGATTCACCTTCCCTGGAGGTGTTTAAGGGACGGGTGGATGAGACGCTGAGGGACTTGGTTTAGTGTTTGATAGGAATGGTTGGACTCGATGATCCAATGGGTCTCTTCCAACCTGGTTGTTCTATGATTCTATGATTCCCAGTACAACCAACATGTACAAGATCAAGAAGGCTCTGTTTGACCATCTCCAGGAGAGGATTCAGCTTTTTGGCCAGCAAGTTGATCACATTCCAGCTTCCTTGTTGAGATCCTCTTGAATTTTTAGATCTCTCCTGTTTTTTGAATCTCTTAGATCTGCTTTTTTTTTTAAAAAATCTCTTAGATATTTCCTGTTTCTTGGTTCTCAGATTCCCAGACCTAGCTCCCTGTCGCAAACTTCATCTTCCATTACAACAGTAGGCTGAGCTCCCCACTGTGTTTTGGGGGTCTCTTGGAGACTGATGCCACCTCCACCCGCATTACCAGGCAATGATGTCTGCTGCTGAAACTTGGTTAGAATCATAGAACAACCAGGTTGGAAGAGACCCATCGGATCATCGAGTCCAACCATTCATAGAATCATAGAACAACCAGGTTGGAAGAGACCCATCGGACCATCGAGTCCAACCATTTCCTCAAAGATCGTCAGTTCTGTCGTTACCAGTTATGGAGAAAGCATCACCATTGGTGCAGGGTTGGTCCCAAAGAGCCCATCTGTGCCTGCCAGTACCTCCTGACCCATGTGTGTCCACCCTTTGGGACCACCTGGCTGTGGTCTCAGGGGTTTTAACTACTGATATGGTCACTCAGAGCCCTTTTCCTGGCTGCTGCCGCCGCAGGTGGCTTTTGTACCTGACTCCCTGCCGGTGCCACCCACCACTTCGTCTCACCCTCCTGCAAGGAGCCCCCAGGAAGCCATCACGACCCCAAACACAGACCACGGGCACATGTCTCGTGGCACCTTGCCCATCCATCCCTTAAACACCTCCAGGGAAGGTGAATCAACCACGTCCCTGGGCAGCCTGTTCCAATGCCACATCTGCAAAGGACTTCAGTTAAAATATGGATCTAGCACATTTTCACCTCCAGACTCCTCTTTCAGGATGTATTTTGGTCACAGAGGAGGAGAAAGCCTCTGTGCGTGCTCTACCACACTCTGGTTAGCAGTACCAGGCATGGTATACCTTATGCTATGAAGGAGGTCATTGAAGGACCAAGGATCACAAGGGACAGTTATTTAATAGAGTGAGATGCTATGGGACAGGTTAGCAACCACTAAAGGTGTCCTAGGTCGATGACTGAAAGAGTGGAACATCCAGAGCTTTGGTCAGCCTTGCTGTGCCCTCCAGCAGCAGCCGCTGCCTTCTTCCTGCTGAGTGTGTCCCACAGGTCACAGCAAGAAGAGGAGGAGCTGCAGGAATGAAGAGCATGGTCTGGGGAAATTTGTGGTCAGATAGGAGAAAGATGCAAAGACTGTGGTAGAGGGGAAGGAGTAAATAATGCCAGACAAGTTTCAAAACCAAGTACCACGTATAAACCCTGCATTCCTTCATTTTCCTGATGTGGCCATTTCGTAGTAGAAACCCAGGAAGAGTCTTCTGGGGCAAAGACTCCAGGCAATTTCCATCCTCAGTTACACTAGTATGAAACCAGAGTTGCCCTGAAATAATTTCCTGATGAACAGAGGTATGGGTGACCCAGCTGGGTCCTCAGAGTGGCCAGTGACCCAAGCTGACTGTGTTTCTCTTTCCTTCTCCTGGGCCACAGTTCTGCACAGAGGACTGCAGATTTGAGAAATGATTTTAATTCCCTTCCTGCCTTCAAGAAACCGCCACAGCTCTATTTTCTTCATCAGCGCATATTTCTGTGGCTTAAATATAGCAAATATAAAACAAGTGCAGTGCACATGAAATGCCATCCGGCAGAGTGCAATGAGCATGTTGCCCCTGTAATGTAATGAGCCCCAAATGCATCTGCCAAATATTTGGAATGAGATTCCAAAGGAGAGGGGAGATCCACAGCACAAAGAAGCTCACAACCAAACTCCCAGGCCAGTATCCCTATGCATCTTTTGGGGGGGATACAGGTTGGTTGCTGGTCCAGCCTGCCTTCACCTGGAGGCATTTTAACACTCACAGCGGTTGTTTCCTCTAAGGAAGGTGAAGAACAGCTTTTTGTGCCACATCACTGGGGCTGTGGGTGGATTTGAATATGAAAAAAATCTCATATAATATGTAATGTCAAGCAAAGAAATAGTGTTTCATTAGGGGAGTGGTCTGGCTTTGTGGCTGAGGTTAAATGACACCCGTTGAACCATGCCAGTTTTTTAACATCTGACCCTGGTTACTATTTTCAGCGCAGTGATTTTTGAAGTGATTAATGACAACAGCTTGGCACTAATCGGTGACTGGTGTTGCTGATTAAGCTAACTCTTCCTTGGCTCACAGCAGGCATCAGGAATGGAAAGGGCAGGAAACTCCCCAGAGTGACACAAGAGGCAGGGCAGACCAGGGCCTCCCGAGCTGCCTGCTTTTCCACGGGAAAATTAAAAAATGCTGTAACCATCCAACTCAAAAGCTGAGCTCAGCAGTGCTGGAGACCTCTGCTCCTCCTGTGGCTTTGTTTTGCTTTAGGAGTATTTTTATACAGACCCTTTTCAACATTCCTACCTGCCTCAATAAAAACATGCCTTCATAGAATCACAGAATCATAGAACAACCAGGTTGGAAGAAACCCATCGGATCATGGAGTCCAACCATTCCTATCAAACACTAAACCATGTCCCTCAGCACCTCATCCACCCGTCCCTTAAACACCTCCAGGGAAGGTGAATCAACCACCTCCCTGGGCAGCCTATTCCAATGCCCAATGTGGTAGTATTGCTAGTGTGGCACTCTTGGTATGTTTTTGTAGGAGGATCTCAGAGATGCTACCTGACTTCAAATCTACCTACATCTATAAAATCTCTATTTTCTCTAAGGTGCTCTGTTAGTTCAGTATGAAGGCTGCACAGTATGACCCAGTCCTTCAGTCCCAATCTAACTTAAATTTGTCAAATCATTCAATTTATAAATTAGACCAAGTCTTCAGAAGCAGCTCCAGAACTCGGGGTTCCCTAGAGGAAGCAGGCTGGGCTTGTTCTGCTCTTTACATACAAGAATCTGCAGAGACCTCTGGTCTGCTGGTGATATTTGAGACAGAAGAAGATCTCATTTGCTCAGTGCTTCCTCTGTTAGCTTTATGACAGTTACCTGGGCTGTGTCCTATCTTTTTTTTTTCTTCCTTTTCAAGTGAGGAAACACAGTGGGTGGGACTCCAGAACTTACAGGGAACTCTCATTTGGCAAACTGCATTTCTACACGTCTACAGTCACCCTGCTGAAATGAACACAGTGCCTTGTAGGTCACATCCACAGAATCATAGAATCACCAGGTTGGGAAAGACCCACCGAATCATCGAGTCCAACCGTTCCTATCAAACACTAACCCATGTCACTCAGCACCTCGTCTGCCCACCCCTTAAACACCTCCAGGAAAAGTGACCCAACCCCCTCCCTGGGCAGCCTCTGCCAGTGCCCAACAGCAGTACTCTTCTACTGCCTTGAGCTAGCAAAAAGAAGGATGTGAGTGAAGCTCCATTCATGCCGTAGAGTCTGAATCTTGGCCAGCCTCATTAGCCACTGGGATCTTAATCACAAACTTTAGAGAGCCGTAGGGCAAAGATGTAAGATTTTATAAGCTAATCTCCAACAGGGACCTGAAGGAGTCCTTGAAAACTTAATATCTGCAGTAATATGGGTGAGAGGAGACCTCATTACTCTCTACAACTACCTGAAAGGAGGTTGTGGAGAGGAGGGAGCTGGGCTCTTCTCCCAAGTGACAGGGGACAGGACAAGAGGGAATGGCCTCAAGCTCGCCAGGGGAGATTTAGGCTAGAGATTAGAAGGAAGTTTTTCACACAGAGGGTCATTGGGCATTGGAAGAGGCTGCCCAGGGAGGTGGTTGATTCACCTTCCCTGGAGGTGTTTAAGGGATAGGTAGATGAGGTGCTGAGGGACTTGGTTTAGTGTTTGATAGGAATGGTTGGACTCAGTGATCTGATGGGTCTCTTCCAACCTGGTGATTCTATGATTCTGACTTCCCTTACCCTCAAGCAATGGTGAGATGTAGGAGAAATCCTACTACAGGAAATCATTCCACCATCAACATTTTAGTGCCTCTGTGACATCGTCAAGGGCTTGGTTACTCTCCCCCTTCTCTCTAATTCATGTTCTTAGACTGTTTTCACTCCTTGCCTTTTAACTCTGCACTTCCTGACTCGGTTGTTTTGTGACAGTCACACCCTAGGTGACACCAACCACAAGGTTGCAGCATCCGGGCATGTGGAAGCTCTTTTCAGAGGCAGCTGAGCTGTGCCTCAAATTGTTAAAGGGGTGAATCTATTTACACCACCAGCTCATGTTAGTCAAGCCACGTTTACTCTGTGTCTTCAATGCTGGGGCTGGATGACAAAAATCTTGTGTTTCACAGAGCTTTCTAAAGACACTGTCCAGACTCAGAAGAGGAAAAAGGGTGCAAAGGAAGGCAGTTTCGCTTTAGCCTTTGGTGAAATGCTTGTTTTGAAAGCCTAGAAGGCAACCCTAATCAGTGGTTTCTCTCTAGCTTCTATGTACCTTCCTATTTTCTCTGAAGGCTGGTTAAATGCCACTTGTTTATTTGACCTGGTTTTTTTTTCCCCCTCAACGCTGCTATTGTTATTAACGATCTAGAAATATTGTTGACAAATACAAACTTAACATGTTGCCTTCAAGACACAAAGAAGGAAAAAACCAAAAAGATCAAAGATCTTTAAAAAATAGGGAGACAACAAAGCAGAAGGTTTCTCTCATGTCAACCTTTTTTTTTTTTTTTTTTAGTTTCAGGCCTCATGGATTATCATTATCATGCCCTATTAAAAATAGCTCTCCAGCTGCCCAGGACAGCTGGAAGGGCTGGGAGGCTAGAGCACTGCGGGTGGGTCAGTGTGGGGGAGTGCAGGGTGGGGATGGGTGCCTTGCACTGCCTACTCCAACCACAAAAAGCTCTCTCACCCATCTACATAACTCTATATATGCCTTTGGACCACAAGCGAAAAAGAAGCAGCTGTGAGAAGCAAGCGAGCAAAGCATTAAGCATAAACTGGAACAAGGGAAAACACTCCATAAGAGAACATCCTCTATTCAATGCGGCCAATGGCATCCTGGCTTGGATCAGAAATGGTGTGACCAGCAGGGCCAGGGAGGTTATTTTCCCTCTGTACTCAGCACTGGTGAGGCTGCTCCTTGAATCCTGTGTTCAGTTCTGGGCCCCTCACCACAAGAAGGATGTTGAGGCTCTGGAGCAAGTCCAGAGAAGAGCAACAAAGCTGGCGAAGGGACTGGAGAACAGGCCCTATGAGGAGAGGCTGAGAGAGCTGGGGGTGTTTAGCCTAGAGAAGAGGAGGCTGAGAGGAGACCTCATTACTCTCTACAACTACCTGAAAGGAGGTTGTAGAGAACAGGGATCTGGGCTCTTCTCCCAGGTGACAGGGGACAGGACGAGAGGGAATGGCCTCAAGCTCCGCCAGGGCAGATTTAGGCTAGAGATTAGGAGGAAGTTTTTCACAGAAAGGGTGATTGGGCATTGGAATAGGCTGCCCAGGCAGGTGGTTGATTCACCTTCCCTGGAGGTGTTTGAGGGATGGGTGGATGAGGTGCTGAGGGACATGGTTTAGTGTTTGATAGGAATGGTTGGACTCGATGGTTTGGTGGGTCTCTTCCAACCTGTTTGTTCTATGATTCTATGATTCTGTGCTAACTGAGCCGTCCCACCCTCTTGGAGAAAGGTTCTTCAACCTGAGTTTATAGGCTAGACATCTCTCATTATGATCTATCTATCTGGTTGACGCAGACACTGTTGCCTTGGTGATGAAGTAACGAGAACTCTCTTACTCTAGGCAGCAGTGAGGATGGCATACGCATTCTCTGTCTCTGGGAATGTGAGATAAACTGAAAGGACAGGTAGGGCTGATGGGACCTGTAAATGCTTTTAAGGTAGTGATATGTAGTCTCTCAGCAGTCAGGCAGGAGAAGCTTACATGCTTAATATATTGCAAGACTGCTCATCTTTACTACAGCCTTAGCAGATGTTAGACACTCATATGCTGGAAGAAGTAGACATGTCAAACTCTGTTTGGAGTGAAAACATTGAAAAAAATGTATCTGTACACTCCTGAGGGACACGTCTGCTGGAATACTGTACTGATACACATGAACATCCTCAGAAGACATAATTTCCTTAAAATTGCATCAGTTTGAGGGGACATACATGAGCTGGATCTTACCAAAGTGGAGGTGCTGAGTGAATGTCTAGGTAGCTGTGACATGGAGAAAAGGGAACTTCCATAGGCAGAGAAAGAGCCAGGCTCTTTCAGCAGGTTAAAGAAAGAAATCCCCTTTCCATGCTGGTCCAGTGGGTCACAGACAAGCTGTGGCACTGATCTCCCTGTGTGACTTTTAGACAAGTCACTGCAGCTGTACATCCAAGGAAAGCTTAGTGTCTTGTACTGCTTTAAGGGAAGAGTAAGGTTGCTTAACCTAAATTGTTGCCCAATAAAAAAAATCATGTCTCGACTTTAAGTTAACATCCAAGACTTTACCGTCATACATCAGCAGTGATATTACAATACATCAGGCAGTGCACATAACCATGAACAGCAGCTACCTTTCGTTTCAACTAAGCCTCAAAGCTGATCCCAAACCCCAGAGGTAAAACTCTTTTCTCTCTTAAAAGTGACAGGCAGGCTTTACGAAGATGTTGAGGCATCTGGTACATTTTTGAAGCAGACCTTGAAAGTTTGATGTAGCTCCCGTACTGCTGGGAACCTTGATGGGTGGCAGTGCTGGAGCATCCCTGTGTGCCCTAGCAGAATGTCAGCTCTGGGCAAGGAGAGGGCCCTGGGGCTCTGACACTGTGAGATACACCATCGAAATCAGTTCTCTGCTCTACCAAAGTGGAGCAAGCACTTATTTACTGAATGCTACGAAAAAGAAAGCTTTTCTTTTTTGACATATACTTAAGAAACATCAGTGGGATTTTGTGTCAGCTTTGTCCTGAAGGGTGGGTTGTGGTTACCACAAGGGTGCATAACAGGAGGCGGAATAGGGAGGTGTGAGAAGTCAGTATGGAGGAACGGTATGAAAAGATCTGCAACAAACCACAACCTAATTTCTATTTCTCAGTTTGGGTATGTTAATCACTGGTACCAAAACATCTAGACCCACATGCTCGCTGTATTTGCTGAGTCCTTGCAAACTCTGTGCATGGTTGTGTCTACACTGATCTAACAGCTGCTGCTGTGCCAAGCCCCTGGCCCCAGTCCAAGGCTGTGCTGGGGAAGTGGCATCGTACCTCCACGTAAGTACTTGGTTCTCCTCCTTTGGGAAAGCAGGGTGTGCCAAGAGAACTGACCCGTGCCCAAATCTCCCTCCCTCCTTGGGTCTGGGAGCCACAGGAACCTTCCTGGCTCTCTCTCAGCTTAGACAGACCCAAGGAAAACCCATGCCTGCTTGACCACAGTGATGAGAAGAAGCCTTGTGCCAGTAAAAGTGGTTTTTCTTTAAAAAATTAAATATAACATCACAATCTCAGGCACTAAAAATTAGAATCATAGAACAACCAGCTTGGAAGAGACCCATTGGATCATCGAGTCCAACCATTCCTATCAAACACTAAGCCATGTCCCTCAGCACCTCATCTACCCATCACTTAGACACCTCCAGGGAAGGTGAATCAACCACCTCCCTGGGCAGCCTATTCCAATGCCCAATCACCCTCTGTGTGAAAAACTTCCTCCTAATCTCTAGCCTAAATCTCCCCTGGTGGAGCTTGAGGCCATTCCCTCTTATCCTGTCCCCTGTCCCTTGGGAGAAGAGCCCAGTTCCCTCCTCTCTACAACCTCCTTTCAGGGAGCTGTAGAGAGTAATGAGGTCTCCCCTCAGCCTCCTCTTCTCCAGGCTAAACAACCCCACCTCTCTCAGCCGCTCCTCATAAGGCCTGTTCTCCAGCCCCTTCCCCAGCTTCATAAGTCCAGATAAGAGCAATGAAGCATTTTCCCCAAGCATTTTCCCAAAAGTTGGTGTTTTGACCTAACAAAGGTACAAGACTAACCGGACTCACTTGCCTTGAACTCACGTGGTGAGTGAGGCCATAAAAGAATCTAAACATATCACTCCTTGTACTTTCAAGAGGCTAAAATAGTTCCTTCTCTAAACTTTTGCACACTACAGCTGTGCCCTTTTAAACAATGCCTGCGTTGCAGGGAGGAAGTTGCGCTTCACTGAACCTAACTAAGCACAGTCATTTTCAAAGTCTCCGCTGATCCTTTGAAGGAGACAGTACAATGTAAGTGCAAGGCTGTTATTAGAAAACAAGAAAATTAGCTAAAAGCTTTTCCTTGAGGATGAACGTTTTCAAGCTTTGGATACTTATTGCAAGAGTTAGACTGGTATTTTTTGAAGATACGTATACTACTGCTTAGAATCATAGAATCATAGAACAACCAGGTTGGAAGGGACCCATTGGATCTTCTAGTTCAACCATTCCTATCAAACACTAAACCAAGTCCCTCAAGACCTCATCCACCTGTGCCTTAAACACCTCCAGGGAAGGTGAATCAACCACCTCCCTGGGCAGCCTATTCCAATGCCCAATGACCCTCTGTGTGAAAACCTTCCTCCTAATCTCCAGCCTAAATCTCCCCTGGCGGAGCTTGAGGCCATTCCCTCTTGTCCTGTCCCCTGTCCCTTGGGAGAAGAGGCCAGCTCCCATCTCTCTACAACCTCCCTTCAGGTAGTTGTAGAGAGTAGTGAGGTCTCCTCTCAGCCTCCTCTTCTCCAGGATAAACACCCCCAGCTCTCTCAGCCACTCCTCGTAGGGTCTGTTCTCCAGCCCCTTCACCAGCCTCGTCACTCTTCTCTGGACTTGCTTGCCTCAACATCCCATAACTTGGGTTTTCAATGTACAAAAAGGAAAAATGATGCTGTTGGTGCATAAGTAAATGAAAATGGCAGAATT
Source organism: Coccyzus lansbergi (assembly GCA_033558105.1). Lineage (NCBI taxonomy): Eukaryota > Metazoa > Chordata > Aves > Cuculiformes > Coccyzidae > Coccyzus > Coccyzus lansbergi. Next base: position 902,276 of record JAUMJK010000520.1, on the reverse strand, counting down.
ATCAATAACAATATGGAAAATGCAAAAGTTTTTGACAAACTTTTTTGTTTGTATGTGGGAAATTATCAGTGCCAGCTCATGGTCTATATCAATGGGAAAATGTAATAGTTTCCTCATTTACCATTTCCAAAGGAGGATTTTAAACTGTAGCTTTGAAAATAACTATCCAAGGAACTCTTTGTTGATTTTTAAAAAAAACTTGAAACAACAGAGGACTTCCAGTGAGTGAATGTAGTGTTACTACTGGTGTGATAACCTGACAGAGATCCTGGCCTCTTTATGGAATAGATGATGTAGGAATCATTTAGGTGGAATTAAAGGAGAGGGAATGCAGTCACTCATTAATTTTAGTGAAAATAATTGTGTTGCTAGTGTACCTAGATTTTTCTTAGAAATAAAATTTGGTACTATATCAGACCTTGATTAAGAAACTGGAAATAGAGTAGATCTGGGACTTGCTGAATGGATCTGAAACAAGTCTGAGTGACAGATTAAACCTATCTGAAGCATTATCAGGGGTGCTAGTTTCTTGTGAGGACCTGTACAGGTTAGTTCCAACCCTATGGATTCTAACTCTGTGAGCTGAAAGAGAACTTTAAACAGTGACTGATTGAATATGCAGATGGTGCGGTGTCTGGGGAAGAGGTAAATCACTCTGAGAACAGGCTACTTGAGAAAGTGAGCTGATTCATCTGGTTTTAGTGTGGACATAGCTAGGAGTAAAGGAGATAAACCTTTACTTAAGATAATTGCAGATAGTGTTGACCTTATCCCAAGATAGAATCATAGAATCACAGAACAACCAGGTTGGAAGGGACCCATCGGATCTTCTAGTCCAACCATTCCTATCAAACACTAAACCAAGTCCCTCAATACCTCATCCACCCGTCCCTTAAACACCTCCAGGGAAGGTGAATCAACCACCTCCCTGGGCAGCCTATTCCAATGCCCAATGACCCTCTGTGTGAAAAACTTCCTCCTAATCTCCAGCCTAAATCTCCCCTGGGGGAACTTGAGGCCATTCCTTCTTGTCCTGTCCCCTGTCACTTGGGAGAAGAGCCCAGCTCCCACCTCTCTACAACCTCCTTTCAGGTAGTTGTAGAGAGTAAGATATTTTGGTGCTGAAAGACTTGTGGGTTATAGAAAAAAATCTGATGAAGAGAAGACCCTCAAGTGATGCTGGGACCCAAAAGGACCCAGGAGGTCCTTATACATATTAGCTGATCCTGAGATTTACTTACTTAGTTAGTTAGTTATAAAACATGAGTGAACAGATCCTAAAACTTCTGGATTTGTCCCTTGGAACAGTTTTAAAGTGGTGGGCTCCATCTTGATGTCCACGCCACCAAGGGTATGCTTCCAAGAAAAGCTATTAAAATGCTTATAAGATTAAAACACACTCATATGAAGAAACAGTCATTGATAAGAGCATGCTTGGCAGAGTAAGAGCAGTTTGAATATAGTCTGTGGGTAGTTAGAAGAGATTCATGTGTACAAGCAACAGTGGGTCCTTTGCTCTCCTGGATAAGAGGACAACAAACTTCAAAGGGTGGTGTCCCTCTGTGTTAGAGAGTGCTTTGATACCCTCAAGCTCAATTATGGTTATGATGGGATCGAGTGCCTGTCGGTTAAAATCAGAGGAGTCCACAAGAAGTTAGATATTATGAATGGGAGTGTGTTATAGACCACCTAGCCAAGAAGAAGCTCATGAGCTCTTCTATCAACAACTGGGAGTAGTCTCAAGATCTCCAGCTCTTCTCCCTGTGGGAGACTTGTGGTTGGACTCAATGATCCGAAGGGTCCCTTCCAACCTGGTTGTTCTATGATTCTATGATTCTATGACTTCAGACTTCTGTATGTCTGCTGGAAGTACAATACAACAGAATGGAAGCAGTCTAGGAGGTTCCTGAAATAGGAATGGTTGGACTCGATGATCCAGTGGGTCTCTTCCAACCTGGTTATTCTATGATTCTATGATTCTGTGCTAACTGAGCCGTCCCACCCTCTAGACAAATTAACGCTAGAAGAAAGAAGATGTAGCTATCTTTAACTGTGACAGTAACTAAGCACTGGGACAAGTTAAAAGGGTGGATGGGAGATCTGCCAACTCCACTTTCCAAATCAAGCCGGATGTGGAAAATTTAAAAAAAAAAAATAGCCCACACCCTAAGAGCTGTGGTCTGCGCTGAGCTGGGAGTCGGAGCGCAGCACCTGACAAACGCCTCCATCTGGTCTAAAAATCTGTGACAATGTTTTGGCTGGCGCTTAGTTCTCTGCAGCATGAGCAGGGTGGAGGCTGCCCTCTGACCAAAAGAGGCTCTGCCTCTCCCTGCTCGGATCCCACCCAACTCCAAGGTGCCTGCTGGGTTGTCCAGGGTCAATGGAACTCCAGCAACAGCAGCCAAAAAGTTAATGTTTCCCTGCTAAGCCCTTAAAGAGAGAGGAGAGGGGGCTGAAGGGGAAGGCAACTGTCTCTCAGTTGTTTGGGCTTTCCACCTGGTAGGTTTGGAAGCCAACAGGCCCTCTGGCTGAGAGAACAGCTGAAGTAGATTTGTTCCCAGTTACATGCAGATGACTTGAAAAGGATGTCACCAACTCATAGGTTCATAGGATTACTCAGGGGGGAAAAGACCTCAGGATGTGATCTGGTCCAACCTTCTGCTCTCAGCAGGGGCATGGAGAGGTTTTTAAAATGATCCTCCCTTTGAAAAACCAGTCTCTTCTAGCTGTTGTTGGATCAGCCCTGCCAGAAACAATTTAGCTGAGAAACTGGAAAGGATTTCTTAAGCACTGTATCTTTTCATTCAGATAACACAATATAAATGTCAAATAACCTGCACACATTCCTCTCCTTTCCATCTACGTTTCTGATTAAGAACATAGGCTAGAGATTTCAGAAGCAGCAATGAAACCTAAATTCCACTGGCTTTTCAGAGCACCTGAAAATGTCATATTGAGTCAGAGCATGTGGCTGGTTACCCTAGGAAGCAGCATCCACTTGTGTGAGGGCAGGATGCAGGGTATGCAACAAGGTCATTTGAATGCCGGTTGAGTTGCCCAGTGGCATCAGGTCTTCCCTGGACTCTCCGGGTTTTTTTCCTGAATGCCAATGTTTTGACCTCTTCTCTCTGAAAATCTGTTGCCCTTCTCAGCCTGGACTGGGACACAGGGTGAGGTGTGGGGTCGTGTCTACGTGGGAAATGTATTTGAGTACAGATAATGCAGCATTGAAACCTCTTTCTTTTCTGTGTCGATGCCTTTCACTGGGGCTCAGATAACTTGATTTGGCACTATTCACTGCTAAGTTTTCCATACCAACCGCAGCTGAGCTTTGTTTAAATGAGGTTTGCCGAAGCTGTGCTGAAAGTAAGTTTAAAGGTTCACTGTCTTTGGAGCAGATCCAGGCAGCTTTTTGTGCCTTCAGCTCCCTTGGAAACTGAGGAGGGCAGGGGGCCAGGAGAAGATTTGCATGAGCAAATTCTACCCCCCACCCAGTCCTGCCCCCTTCAACCCCCTCCCCTGTCCCTCAGTGGAGTGCAAAAGGAAGAAACAAGCAGCAGCAGAAATTAGATACTATGGGTCAGATTCTGCATCCTTCTCTGGATTCTTTTACCTTCTCTTACACATGTAAGCAGCAGCACAGGATGCAAGGAGTGAGGGGTCAAGCTCTAGCAGTAGCGGTTTTCGGGATAAGAAACTATGGCACCAGCCTTGTGGCCTGGGTTTCTGGCAGCTGGAGAGGAGGAGGCTAATTTTGCTCAGATAATTTAAGTAGCAAGTCACCTTCAGCCCCTGCGTAAAGAGCTCCTTTAACGACAGCTGCGCCTGCAAAGTTGAATACCCAACGTGCTACATGCATAGTGCAGCCCTGTAGAAAACACACTTGGTGTCCCCGCAGCTTTCTTCTTCTCCAGTAACCTCCTTTCTGGGGAAGCTGAACAAGTGTGGAAGTTATTCTTACTGTGTCTGGGGAGCTTTTGTTCTCCATTCTCTTAGGAGAAAAAGAAAGTCTGGTCACCCTGTGACCCTGAAGCCCATAGACAACTTCAGATTTACCCAAGAAAAAAACACCCGAATTAGAAACAGATCTCTAGTTTGTGCAGGAGAAGGGTTAGTTTAATAAAAGATGAATTTACCTTCCCCAAAGACATCATCTTCTTCTCCAGGTGCAGTCTGCTCTTCTTGGGTGTGCTGCATCGTGGCGAGGATGCAGCTCAGGGAGTAGCCAGAGCCAAGTGCTTGAACTGGTTCCTATGCTACAGCTTAACTATTTCCTTTTACCGATTTCCTAAACATTTTGGTGGTAACAGCTTCCGCATCTGCACTTATGAAAACAGTTTCATTCATATGAATAACACTTCTTGTTTTCACAGAGGCAGCCTTTGAGATGGTTTTTGAGGTGGGGTGTCTTACTGCTGAGAGAGAAGTTGATTTGGAGAGCAGAGGCAGGCAGGACAGGCTCAAAAAGCACCCTGCCCTGTTGCTGTGAATGCCACTGCGCAGTGCAGCTCTGGCAGCCCGGGCTCTAGGGCTTTGCATATGAATGTGAATCCTCTCTGGTAGCAGGGGTAGAGCCAGGGAAAAAAGTCTCCCTGCTCTGTCTGCAGAGCAGTTCACTTTCACACTAGGGTCAGTGACCGGTGTAAACCCCCAAAGCTCTTTCAGTGCCATGTGTTCATGAGATTCTATTTCTTATTTAGCACAGCAGCAGTGATGGCACATCCTGACCCACACTGGAGCTACCCATAGCAATGGACATGTGGACTGGAAAGCCACAAGTGACACCAGATGCACTTGCAAGGACCTGATTCTTGCAGTTAGGTTTTCCTGACTCACCATCTTTGGTGTGTTACCAAACCTATGGACCTTCCTGATGATCAGGTGAACAACAGGAGAACACAGAATCATAGAATTTTTGGGGCTGGAAGGGACCTTAAACATCATCTAGTTCCTACAGCCCTCAAACGGGCAGAGACACCTCCCACCAGACCAGGCTGCCCAAGGCCCCATCCAACCTGGCCTTGGACACCTCCAGGGATGGGGCAGCCACAGCTTCCCTGGGCAACCTGTGCCAGGGCCTCACCACCCTCATTGCAAAGAATTTCCTTCTTATGTCTAGTCTAAATCTGCCCTTCTCAAGTTTATACCCATTGCCCCTAGTCCTATCACTACAAGCCTTTGTAAACAGTCCCTCCCCAGAATTATTGTAGACCTTTCAGGTACTAGAAGGTAGCTATAAGATCTCCTTGGAGCCTTCTCTTCTCCAGGCTGAATAAGACCAACTCTCTCAGCCTGTCCTCATATGGGAAGTGCTCCAGTCCTTGGATTGTCTTTGTGGCCTCCTCTGGACCCATTCCAACAACTCCATATCCAGCTTATGTTGGGGATTCCAGAACTGGACACAATGCTCCAGATGAGGTCTCACAAGAGAGGAACAGAGGGGCAGAATCACGTCTCTCAACCTGCTGGCAATGCTTCTTTTGATGCAGCCCAGGACACGGTTGGCCTTCTGGCCACTGCACACTGCTGGCTCATTTCAAGCTTCCCATCAACCAGCACCCCCAAGTCCTTCTCTGCAGGGCAGCTCTCAATTACATCATCCCCCATCCTGTATTGAAACTGCAGATTGCTCCAACCCAGATGTAGGACAAAAAGTAAAGTAAAACTTTCTGTAAATTATAGGCATGTTATTTGAGTATCCCAGTCACTACTAATTCCACATCACACTGATCTCTTCAGTGGAAGAATTTTCCAAATTTGATAAAGCAAGTTGACTCTCCTCTGCCAGGTTTCTCTGTTTATGAGAGGACCATACCTAGAGACTAATTTACTCTGGACTTCCACAGAGTCAGAGGCACTGACAAAAGAGACACTGGCCCAGGTTGCCCAGGGAAGCTGTGGCTGCCCCATCCCTGGAGGTGTTCAAGGCCAGGCTGGATGGGGCCTTGAGCAATGTCATCTAGTAGGTGTCCCAGCCCATGTCAGGGAGGTAGGAACTGGATGATCTTTAAGGTCCCTCCCAACCCAAACTATTCTATGGTTCTATGAAAATCCCGTTTGGGCCTCAAGTAATGTCTGAGCCTTGCATAGTCCTGCTGACTTCATTGAATCACTCAGGTGATACCTGTTTGCACATACAGGTGTTGGGCCCTCACATCTCTGCTGCCAGAAGTTAGTCTGAAATGACAGTAAACCTGTGCCGAGTTTTGATTACTCATTCTAGTAATTGCATGTGTCACCACACCCTTAAAAGTGAGACTTCCAGCACAGCAGCAGTGTTCACTGCAGCAGATGAGTCACAAGAAGATATAATGAGCTCGTCTTTAATTATTATGGCTTTTTTTTTTTTTTTAATTGGGTTTCTGCAAGGCTGAACGTGGAGATACCGGGTCTCCTAGGCAGTGAGAGAGTTCATAACTTGAACTAGTCCAGCTGGAGAAGGCAAGAGAGAAGACAGGGCCGGTGGCTTATTTGGATCCCCTGACCTAACCTCATCCCCATCCTCACAGCCATGTTCATAAGCTCCCATAGCAAATCCTGTGGCATCACTTTGGGCATTGCAGGAGGATGAAAACCCCCTTCCCAGCTCAAGCACAGCCTTTCCCTAGGAGCATGGTGAGGTGCCCCCGGGTCCCTGGAAAATGGTGCTGTATCCCACAGAGCCCATGCCTCTCCCTTGCTGTCACACTGAGTATCTCAGCTGAGAACCCCAGGGGCTGCTGCCTTGTTGGAGGTGGGAAGCTGTGTTTTGCTGCCTGCTTTTGGGTCAAGAGTCTTCTAGGACAGTCTGGAGCAGTAGGCAGTGGGGCTCGATTGCCTGTTGTTTCCTCTGCCTCAGCAGCAAACCTCCTTGAGAAGCTTCATTCCTAGGAGGCTCTTCTTGTGCTTTGCTTTAAAACTACATTTGTTTAAGTCATTGTGGAGAAAAGATGACAGTTTGGCCCACTGACTTAGAGAGAGCACTTGTTTCTGGCCCTGCTGAACAGGCTTTGGGAAGTTGTAGAATCATAGAATCACCAGGTTGGAGGAGACCCACTGGATCGAGTCCAACCGTTCCTATCAAATGCTAAACCATGTCCCTCAGTGCCTCGTCCACCTGTCCCTTAAACACCTCCAGGGAAGGTGAATCAACTCCCTCCCTGGGCAGCCTGTGCCAGTGCCCAATGACCCTTTCTGTGAAAAATTTTTTCCTAATGTTCAGCCTGAACCTCCCCTGGTGGAGTTTGAGGCCATTCCCTCTCGTCCTGTCCCCTGTCACTTGGGAGAAGAGCCCAGCTCCCTCCTCTCTACAACTTCCTCTCAGGTAGTTGTAGAGAGCAATGAGGTCTCCCCTCAGCCTCCTCTTCTCCAAGTCTTTTCTTCTGACTCTTTTTCCTGCCCTGCTTATTCGAAGCAATTTCTTTAGGCAAAGACCATCTCTGATTAGGTGGTAGTCGCACCCTACAGCACTCGATGTGAGAGTCTCTCTGCCTCAGCAACACACTCCAGCCATGGTGGTGAGTAGATGAAGACAGTGGTAAAAAGAGAAAACCATTATTATGGGGTGTTGAGGAGAAACAGAGCAGAAGAGGGTATCAATAAGAAAAAAAGGGAGAGGTGCAAGAACAGGGCAAACAGGATGGAGACATGAAAGTTGCAGAGGAAAAGCATCACTGTGGCGAGAGGAGATGCTTGTGCAGAGGGGTGGAACCTCTCCAGGTGCTCTCTGCAAGAACCAGAGCTGGAAACTTCTGATCTAGTGAAGGTTGGCAGGGACAGCATGAGAGAAGATTGCCAGGGGTAAGGGAAAGGAGAAGTGCTGAAGGCAAGGCAGTCACAGGGTGTACCTGGCATGAAAGCCTCCAGGCAAGAGCCGGTCCCAGCAATGGGCAGCTACTGCCGCATAATTTCTGTGAAATAGCAGGAGGTGGATGGGAGATCTTGACCTCTTGTAAAGTCAGTGGGTGCTGTGGAACATGTCGATCTCAGAGCACTGGCACAGGCCAGGAGAGGCTTCACTGTTCCTGCTGAGGAGGCTTTTTAGGCTTGATTTGAATAAATTGCAAGATTAGCAATGTCACACATATAGAGACAAATGACCATCCTGGCTTGTATCAGAAATGGTGTGACCAGCAGGGCCAGGGAGGTGATTCTCTCTCTGGACTCAGCACTGGTGAGGCCACTCCTTGAATCCTGTGTTCAGTTCTGGGCCCCTCACCACAAGAAGGATGTTGAGGCTCTGGAGCGAGTCCAGAGAAGAGTGACAAAGCTGGTGAAGGGGCTGGAGAACAGGCCCTATGAGGAACAGCTGAGAGAGCTGGGGGTGTTTATCCTGGAGTAGAGGAGGCTGAGAGGAGACCTCATTATTCTCTACAACTACCTGAAAGGAGGTTGTGGAGAGGAGGGATCTGGGCTCTTCTCCCAAGTGCCAGGGGACAGGACAAGAGGGAATGGCCTCAAGCTCCACCAGGGGAGATTTAGGCTGGACATTAGGAGGAAGTTTTTCACACAGAGGGTCATTGGGCACTGGCAGAGGCTGCCCAGAGAGAGGTGGTTGATTCCCCTTCCCTGGAGGTGTTTAAGGCACGGGTGGATGAGGTCTTGAGGGACTTGGTTTAGTGTTTGATAGGAATGGTTGGACTAGAAGATCCGATGGGTCCCTTCCAACCTGGTTGTTCTATGATTCTATGATTCTATGACTTCAACATACATGGCCACCCTAGCCGGAAGAATCCTGGAGAAATTACCCAGCAACAGCAGTGCCAACTTTCCTGTATTTCCCTGCAATTGGAGCTCATTTGTAAATTGAGCATGGGAAGTTTCAGCTGTTTACCACTTCCTTCAGAAACATGAAGGAGCAAGTCACGTTTTCCTGGTAGTTGTGGCAGCTCTCTTTTGTGCTGTATTTCCCTGAGACCTGGAGCTATTTCCTTACCCACTGTTTTCAGTCAGTCTCTCCGGATGCCTGTTACCTTGACAGCCCTTTTTTCTTTTATTTTCAGGAATTAAAAGGCATCAAAAGCTGTCCTCTCTCCTGAAAACAACTGTCACCAGAATGAACACACCAGCCAGGCTGGTGATGAATGGTAATGACTCAGCCTCCATTGCAAATGCACAAAGAAGGAGTCGCTTTGATTCGTTCCCGTTTGCCACATCCTCCCTTGACGGCAGCCTCACCTACATCGCCCACAGTATGAGATGTTTCTCCTGAAGCCTGTCCCCAGGGGAGCACCGTGCTCTTTCCCTTGAGATAGGATGATTTAACAGGGATAAAACAACCCACTTTGCTGGGCTCCCTTTTTGCCTGCCCCATCCTTGCATTAGGGGTGGCATAATTTTGCCCTGCCAGGCTGCATGCCCATGCCTTTGCTGTTTTCTAATCTCAGACAATCAGCCTAACAAAGCAGCTTCCTCCCTGCTTTATTTTATAGCACCTCAGCTTCCCCCCTGCCACCCTCAAAACGTGCACATAAGGACTTTTGTCTCAGTCTCGTTGAGCTATTCCAAGTAAAATTAACTTTTCCCCTGTTGGCTAATGAAGCCCCAGTCCATACCGCCCCATCCTCCACCCTGAACCAATTTTGCAGTCACTGTAAATCTCTCACGTGCTTATTTTTCTTGTAACCACATCTGATGCTGCTCTCAGAAAAAGGCACCACCCATCCTCTAAGAACCTGTCAACAAAAAGCGGGGGAGACGGGGGAAATGTCAAAAACAAGGGCAGATCAAGCATTAAGTCAGCTTTTAGGACAGCTCCTTTAAATCACCCCAACCCTACTCTTCTTCCCCTGGAACTTATTTTATAAGAATTTTTGACCCCAGAGAAAAATCAAGTGTTCTGATGTTTTATCTTCAGATACAGGACTAAGAGCCAAGATATTTTTAATGAAAAAGAAGTGCTGAAACTTGTGCCATTTAGCAGCGTTGAATAGAGTTGTTTTAATTAATCTCTACATTAAATTACCAACATCCCTACAGGCAGCTGGAGGGACAAGTCAGCCCTTTTCTGCACTGCTGTGCTCTTGCAGAAAGGAGGTATCTTAGATACCTTCTACCCTATTCAGATCTTTTCCTACTCCAGCACAAGGATGATTCCCAAGATATAGCAAATTATGTCTCAAAGCCTTAGTTAGTCCCCTACTTTGCTCTGGAACTATTTAGGGGGTGCAGATTGCAATATGGAGAAGAACCTACGTGGGAAACAAGGACACACAAAAAAAGAATGACAAAGGAAGGGCAGATGACTCTAAGGTGGAAACAGTATGAAGGAGAAGGTAGGAAAATGTGGTTGACACCAGTTCCTGGTCAGTTTAGGAAAGGGAGTGTTCACATCAATTTAGAGTACGTGTAAATGTTTTTCTCTGCATATTACTGCAGTTTCAATTCTTCCAGTAAACATCCTTCTTGGAAATCCAAAGAATGGAGTTCCAATAACTAGTTATTAACTTGTTTGCAAGTTACAAATTTGCTAGGTCTCCAGGAACCTAGCTAGTGTTTAGACAGTCTGTGTCAGTGCCTGACTGAGCTCTGTAAAATTTTTCCTTTTGCAAACTCTTGAAACTTTTTGCACTTTTCTCCCCCAATAATGAGGCTCATACAGACCTTCAGTTCCAGAGAAACTTGTGAGAAATTCTCCTTCTTACTGTCTGGGAGGAGAATCAGCAGGCCAGGACGAAAGAAGACGTGACTCACTCCACACAGCTTCACAGACCTTAGGAACCCTGTGCACACCTTTTGTGAGGCTATAAAATAAACACACAGTGTACTTTGGAGACCTGAACAAAAGGACAGGTTCCAGGAACCATTCACCCAGAGGAGAGGACAGTGGTGCTTGAAGGTCCCCACACTGCATTGGATGGTGGAGATGAGCTGGGTGTATGAAATGGCCTTTGGGACAACAGGATTCTTGAGCCAAGGGGGTTATGGTGTCGGTTTGGGATGTATCTCAATGTGCTTGAACTATGTAAAAACCATGGTGACTGAAGAACCACAGGATGGTTCCTCTAGCCCATGGTGTCCATCTAGCCATGGTGTCCATCTCTATTTTGGACACCTCAATTCTGAGAGCATGGGGGATGTCTATCCACAGCCTCACGCTCAGTGACCCAGCAGACACACACATCTCAGCAAACAGGAATCACAACACACGTGTTGTTGATGCTCTATTGTCTCCCTTCATGTTCATCATCATGTTGTCTTCAGTGTACTCATAGCATGCCCCAGACAAGAGTTTTATGTGTGTCCATTCAGGATTGTCACTGCAATCCATACCATCTACCCCATCCCACCAGGCCTATAAAAGATAGGGGAAGAGACCCAGTGGATCATGGAGTCCAACCATTCCTATCAAACACCAAACCATGTCCCTCAGTGCCTCACCAAGCCGTCCCTTAAACACCTCCAGAGAAGGTGAATCATAGTATCATAGAATCACCAGGTTGGAAGAGACGCACCAGATCGAGTCCAACCATTCCTATCAAACACTAAATCATGTCCCTCAGGACCTCATCCACCCGTGCCTTAAACACCTCCAGGGAAAGTGACTCAACCACGAACCTGGGCTTCCATCTTCTGCTCTCTTACCCTGTTTGTCATTCCAGTATCACTTGGTCAGTGAAAGTAAATTGTTATCTTCTCACAGCAAAGTGTTATTTCAATTCAAAGGGAGGAAGCAAACCAGCTTGGGCATAATTCTACAGAGTTAATATAATCTGTAATATTGGCCTCAGAAAGTAGCTCAGAATGTTTCATGAGCAAAAGAAGAGAGCATGGTCAGGTGTGATTTTAGAGGGCTCAGCCTTGGATCTGATATTATTCAATATATCCTTTAATATCCTAGATGGATATTATCGCACTTATTACATCTGCAGAAACCAAGCTGCACGGGAGCATCTGTACACTGGAGGACAGAATCAAAATTCAAGCTAATAGCGACAAACCGGAGACATGGTGTGGAAAAAGCTAAATGCAATTCAAGAGAGCAAGCTGTGAAGTACCATGCTCAAGTAAAAAGAGTTAACCTCTTAAACACAGGCTGGGAAACAGCAGACAATGTGCCATCAGGTGTGATCAAATACAGAGACACAACGTAATTCTCTCACCTATGATGGGGGACAGCAAGGCAAGGACATGGCTTCCAGGCATCTCAGTTCAAGGAGGATAGACACTCCTGAGAGGAGCGACCAGACTATTCAGAGGGCTAGAAAACAGGTAGGAATCAGAACCACTTTGCTTGAGGGACAGAAAATTAATTAATACAGGAGGTAAAAGCAGTTCTTAAGTCTTCTCCACATCTGTGGTGCACAAGGAGTCATGAGTATAGGATGCAGAACTGAGGGAACAGATTAGGAAGCAAAGTAGGCAGCATAGTAGCAGAACCGAGGAAGAAGCAAGTTAGGAAAAACTTTCCAACAGTCAAGACAGTGAGGCAGCAAAAGTGAGTTCTTAGATGAGTCACTGCTGAGTGAATCAGAGTGCTGGTTTAACTTACAAAGCATCCGTAGAGCTTTTGAAGAACAGAGCAGACAAGTAGCTTTTGGGAATAATACAAGAATAGATGATTCTGCCTTAGGGAAGGGCAGTGGGAGTAGGGGATCTCTTGAGGTTAGATTTTTTTCACTAGAGTAGCTATTGAGTAATGCTAGATTTTGACTTGTTGGGTTTCTCGGTGACAGCTGAGTGCTAAGTCGTCCTACAGCTTCAGGGGTTCAGCACATTCCAGTGTGCTCTCTCTTGGCTTGGATGAGAATATTTTTGCTGTTTCAATCAGTTTAAATATTTCTACCATTTCTGTCCTGCTGTAAGAAATATTCATATCTGGTTGCTTTTTCCTTCTTTCTTTCTAGTTATTTTCACACCTATTCTTCTGTGTCCCAATGAGGTCTTTGTCACCAGCAAGGGACAGATGATGCATTTTTCATTCTTTGATGATTGAATCCCATGGGTTTCCCTCAGAAACACCTCAGATTTTCTCCATAAATTGTTAAAGAGAAGCAGCCTGAATACCATACTAACATGCAAAATAGCTCATGCCATCCCCAGTACAGACAACAAATATTCTCAATCCCATTAAGCATCAACAACTTTTTATGTCTTACTGAGGGTTACACACGAATTACATAATCTTGTTACCAATCTGAAAATTGGCCAATTTTTTAGAATTTTTACAAATTCTGAAAGGTGTCTATTCAATAGTCTAATGCCTACGCCAAAGCCACAAGATCCTCCCAATTTTCTTTACCATAGGATTTGTTAATTGAGCTATTTTTGCCAATATCAGTTTTCTTGGGTGTAGGAAGAAATATACGGGAGAAATGAATCTCATTTTTCAGCTATGTGTCTTCCATACCTGGCAAAGTGCATTGCAATTTGATTCACAGCAATATTTTGTTGGTATTTCCATAAAGATAGAAACCCCCTTTCTTGCCCTTCAGGTAGACTATTAGAAATGGAGTGAAAGTTTTAGGTCATTTATTTTAGACTCCTGGGTCACACTGTCAAACAAACGATGCCTGTAGATTCATTGGGCATTGGAATAGGCTGCCCAGCGAGGTGGTTGATTCACCTTCCCTGGAGGTGTTTAAGGCACGGGTAGACGAGGTCCTGAGGGACATGGTTTAGTGTTTGATAGGAATGGTTGGACTCGATGATCCAATGCGTCTCTTCCAACCTGGTTGTTCTATGATTCTGTGATTCTATGAATGACTTTTCTTCGCATTAAATTAATTCCTTCTAAAGACTATTCAGTTTGGGGGGCTTTACTACTCTTCACTGTGTACACACAGTTGAGTTTCCAGTTCCTCCAGTCACTGGAAAGAGTTCAGGAGTTGACCTTCTCCCCTAGTCTTCTCTGCTTCTTCCAGATCCAACCAGCAGTATTTCATAGAATCACAGAAAAACTAGCAGAGCCATATTTCAGGGCTTGAGGCATCAATTTGTGTCAAATCCCAACTGCAGGAGGTCTCTTTCTAGAGGAATCATAGAATCATAGAACAACCAGGTTGGAAGAGACCCATCGGATCATCGAGTCCAACCATTCCTATCAAACACTAAACCATGTCCCTCAGGACCTCATCTACCCATGCCTTAAACACCTCCAGGGAAGGTGACTCAACCACCTCCCTGGGCAGTCTATTCCAATGCCCAATGACCCTCTGTGTGAAAAACTTCCTCCTAATCTCCAGCCTAAATCTCCCCTGGTGGAGCCTGAGACCATAATTTGTTCTGCTGCTATGTGACGGTCTTGACAGTGCTGACCCCGGGTATTTTGCAAGACAATGTTCTGGTTTTTTTTTTTTCTGCCAAAGGAATTCTTGATGGTATTTTCCCATATTCCCACAAACTGTGGGTAAGATGGGCAGCTTCAGTTGTGAGATGGCTCAGAACCTATTTGGAGGAGCCGCAATAAGGATGGACGTGCGTTTCTCTAAGGCAGTCTGACTTAGCTGCTTCCATCACCAGGACACCGTCAAGTCTCAGCATTTTCCCCTCACCCTCAATGCATTCTTTTCATCAGTCCCCTAAAAAGCTATAAATTACTATTCAGCACAATTCTGCAACTGTCTTGCAGAGAACCGCATAGCAGGGTCTGGCAGACATAAGGAATTCCTGCTTCAGATAATGTTCCAGGCAGTACTATGAAATCCAAGCTATGTCTCTACCTCCACTTTCCAAACTGAGTTACAGAGAAGGTTTAAACACCTCCTCTCTGGCAGGGTTTCCTCTGCCAGGCTCTATACTTGTCAGAAGTGGCACAGCTTTAAACCTTGAAACTCCCTTGCTCAGGAGGAAGGCATCACTTCAGCCTAGCTCACGTAGGTAACTGCAGAGACGGTGTGACACTGATTTCACCACAAGCTAGAGACACCAGTGAGATAGTTTGGTTTCTAGTCTAGTTTGGTTTCTCCAAAATCTTTGTTGATGCTGGTCCTGACTTAGGTGCTCCCTCCCAGGCCACATTTCATTCCTAACTGAAACCAAGTTCTCAGAGATTCTGAGCATTTAAGTCCAAACATAGGAGCAAAGCCAGCACTTGAGTTTTCATAGAATCATAGAATCACCAGATTGGAAAAGACCCACCACATCATAGAGTATAACCACTCCTATCAATCACTAACCCATGTCCCTCAGGACCTCATCCACTCGTCCCTTAAACACCTCCCCGGGCAGCCTATTCCAGTGCCCAAAGACCCTTTCCGCGAAATTTTTTTCCTAATGTCCAGCCTGAACCTCCCCTGGTGGAGCTTGAGGCCATTGATACATTTTTAATCCTTTTCCAGCTGCTTGTCCCAGATCACGCACTGCAAGCGACCATGGCACAGTTAGCATTAAAATCAGAGCATCTTGGATTTAGAAAAACGAACAAACATTTTGATGCAAAAGATGGAAAAGCTCTGTTCTATGACCTATTTTGCATGTGATAACAGAGGAGAACTTTTTTGTTAATGATGCTGAGCTGAGATGGACATATTCTCTTCCTGCTTTCAGACAATTTTTCTGAGAACTTTTTCTGAAAAATGTGCCCACTTTGTATTTGCAACCCCTTGGTACATTGGTGCCACTCTGGGATCAAGTTCTCCAAATAATTGCAACAGCAGAATTTACTTCTCCTTTTTCTGAAGCCCTACAATAAAAGCATAGCTGAGAACGGAACCTGCGGTGAAGGAAATCTCACCGCAAGGGATCCCCGCCCTGCCTGCCTTCCTCTTTGAGCAAGAGGTACAGGGCATGTGCAGGGGCTGGTAATAGCTCTCCTGGAGGGATTGCTTCATTTTTACTTCTATGAAGTAGAGCAGAAAAGAGGATTTATATATATATATATGTTTTTTAGCACTATGTCTCACTTTTTGCAATTTGTTGAAGGGATTATCTTCTCAGAAACAGTGTTGTGAGCACAGGAGACTGATTTGGCATCTGTGTTTTTGGTTGCTTTTAGCTGAAGAGCGATACTACTCCCTTCCCTGCAAAGCAGAGAGCGGAAGAAGAAAGGATGTGGATTTAGGGATCGTCAAAAGAAAGAAGTGAAAAGCCGTATCCATATAATCGAGAAAGGAATGCTGGCAGTGGGGTGACAAGCAATGATAATATTTGAGGAGTATCATAAAATGAGACAACACCTGCAAACATTTACATGCCTCCGCAATTCCCTACCCCCCAAAGAAGAGGAGGCTGAGAGGTGACCTCATTACTCTCTACAACTACCTGAAGGGAGGTTGTAGAGAGGAGGGAGCTGGGCTCTTCTCCCAAGTGACAGGGAACAGGACAAGAGGAAATGGCCTCAAGCTCTGCCAGGGGAGATTTAGGCTGGAGATTAGGAGGAAGTTTTTCACACAGAGGGTCATTGGGCATTAGAATAGGTTGCCCAGGGAGGTGGCTGATTCACCTTCCCTGGAGGTGTTTAAGGCACGAGTGGATGAGGTCTTGAGGGACTTGGTTTAGTGTTTGATAGGAATGGTTGGACTAGAAGATCCGATGGGTCCCTTCCAACCTGGTTGTTCTATGATTCTATGATTCTATGAAAGATATAGTGGTCTAAGAGAGTATGTGAAGAACTTTCAAATGATGGATCAGCATGTGTGTAAACCACTGTAGACCATGTTATCTTCAGCAAATTTCACTCATAAAGCACACCTAAAGCCGTCCACTGACTGTACATGGTGAGGATTTTCATAGAATCATAGAATCATAGAAGAACCAGGTTGGAAGGGACCCATCGGATCTTCTAGTCCAACCATTCCTATCAAACACTAAACCAAGTCCCTCAAGACCTCATCTACCCATGCCTTAAACCCCTCCAGGGAAGGTGACTCAACCACCTCCCTGGGCAGCCTATTCCAATGCCCAATGACCCTCTGTGTGAAAAACTTCCTCCTCATCTCCATTGTTTTGGTTCCCTCCTGCTGCGTTGCTGCACTAACACTTGGCTCAGGAAAAATCACCAACCACTGCATCAGTGTTTCTTCAGCAGCCTTGATTTTGTTAATCAGCCTGTCTTTCATCCTGGCCTTGTTTGCTGAGAGAGCTACTTGAGAGAGAGCCTAACAACACAGAAAAATAAAAATAGTAACATGAGTTTCAGCAAAATGTGGCACTCTATGCTATTACTTTTCTTCCTGTTTGCCTCTCCTGAATTTGTTTTTTTTTTTTTTTCTAGCAAGCCTAACTCTTCTCTAGAGACCATCCCTCACACAAATGTGGAGGCTAATGAGAGGCTTTCCTAAATACCAGTGGAACATACAGTTATGTTCTCAAAGTAAACAAAAAAAATAGCCCAGTCTGAAGTACAAGCGTTAATGGGCTTTTTTATTTTACACATCAAGCAGTTCAGAAATAATTTTCATGGCTGATTGAGTGAAAATAACAAAAGCTGGCCCTGCCCTCCCACTGCACCCTGGCCAGGTTGGGTTTGGGGATGGTACACCTGCTCCTCTGCAGGGATTGGCCAGGACAGGGAAAAAATTCAAAGTCAAAAGAAAAAAGATTAATATTTTTTTCACCATGCATCTTAGCAACAGCACCTACGCAAAGATCTAAGTATAAGATCTTTTACCCCCCACCTTTCCAAGCAATTAATGTGCTGAAATACAGGCAAGGAACAGTATGGCAGTGTCAAAACTGACATGTGGGAAGTCCGTTTCCTTTTTGCAAGGTTTTCACGGTGTGGATTGAGCTGGCTGAGAACAATTTCTGAACCTTTCTCCTCCCCATGGAGAATTGCCTCTGCAGCGGCTTTGATAACTTTCCAGAACTGCCTGCTTTTAGTAACTGGTACTCCCTTGGTGGTTGATGCCCAGAAGGTCTCACATTTTCAAAGTAAGAAAACTCTTAACCCCATGGACTGCTCTCCAGTGAAAACTAGGTTGCTCAAAAACATCTGAGAAAGGTGGAAAATGAAGGCTGCCTGTTTGAAGTCAACAGACTGTCTTTTGGAGCAGAGCACAGCAGAGAAGAAAGGCAGCTGGTGACATATTCAGTGCAGCGCTGGCTCCATCTGAGCCTTCTTTTGTCAGCCAAATTTTAAATTAATCTCAATCTGGCCTCTGAATCTTGCTGGCGAGTTCTACGGTAAATTTAAATCTTAGAAGAGGCTAAAGAAAGATGCTAGGCAGATACATTCATGTTAGAGTTTCCAGGTGTGGCCAGCAGTGCCTGGGAAAGGAAACTGTGCTTGCAAAACCAGAGGCTTATACGAGAAATATGGGGTCATCCCCTCCAGCACCACAGGCTTCCTGTGTTGGACTCATACCGAGGGTGAACAGGCCATGAACCAAACTAAGTTCCACTCACGAGCTAATTAATATTTAGGGCTTACATCTCAAATAAAGAATTGAATGAATCATAGAATCATGGAATCATAGAACAACCAGGTTGGAAGGGACCCATCAGATCATCGAGTCCAACCATTCCTGTCAAACACTAAAGCATGTCCCTCAGGACCTCATCTACCCATCCCTTAAACACCTCCAGGGAAGGTGACTCAACCACCTCCCTGGGCAGCCTATTCCAATGCCCAATGACCCTCTGTGTGAAAAACTTCCTCCTAATCTCCAACCTTGAGTCCAAGCCCTCTGCTTTTGCTGCTTTTTCCTTCCTAAGAGCAAACGTAGGAGGTTTGTTTTTCTCTTAGAATCCAAACAATGCTACTTGCAACCAAAAAGTTTACTGTTCTAACTAGCAGCTGATGAGCGGAGCAGACAAGGTCAGGCATTGTCATGTTGGGAAGATGTCATTGAAGGGAACAGGGAAGCTGAAGGTGAGAAGGAAACAACCATGAGCCTCCTCACACGAGGGGTTAGGAAACTGAAATCTCCATAGATTTTTTCTCTTCAGTTCTTCGCATTTATTGAATGTTTATTCTCTTCCAGGGGAGATTTAGGCTAGACATTAGGAAAAAAATTTTCACAGAAAGGGTCATTGGGCCCTGGAACAGGCTGCCCAGGGAGGTGGTTGAGTCACCTTCCCTGGAGGCGTATGAGGGATGGGTGGACGAGATGCTGAGGGACACGGTTTAGTGTTTGATAGGAATGGTTGGACTCGATGATCTGGTGGGTCTCTTCCAACCTGGTTGTTCTATGATTCTATGATTCAATGATTGAGATTTGCCCTCATGTAGTGACATGACAGGGAAGAATGGCTTTAAATTGGAAGGGAGGAGATTTAGATTAGACATTAAGAAGAAATTCTTCACAATGGAAGTAGTGAGGCAGTGGAACAGGTTGCCCAGGGAAGCTGTGTCTGCCCCATCCCTGGAGGTATTCAAGGCCAGGCTGGATGGGGGCTTGAGCAGCTGGACTAGTGGGAGGTGTCCCTGCCCATGCAGGTGGGTTGGAACTGGATGATCTTAAGGTCCCTTCCAACTCAAACCATTCCATGACTATATGATGACTGGCCCAAACCTGTGAATTTGCTGGTTTTACTTTCTTAATTGCTTATCTCTCTCAGAATCTAACAGAACAGCAACACACTGAACTTTTAGCCCCTAGTGTCTTGTTCCTTCATCTCAGTCTCAACTTCAGCCGCAGCCAAGTGACTCCACCTGCCTCTAGTGAACTTGAGCAAACAAGTGTGAACAAATCTTGCTTGCTCAAGCCCTCTTTTCTGAGAACAAGGAAGGCAGAGCAAAGCTGTGCAGGACAGTCTTACAGACCAGACTGTGGACAACCTCTCACCCCTTCATTGCTTGCTCCATATTCCAATGAGGAGAGTAAAAGCTGTCTCAGACAGAGACACATGTTCCTCAAGTTGCTGGCCTGTGCTGCTGGAGAGGACTAATGCAAGAGCTGGCAAGCTTCCTTACCTCAGTCGTTGACCGAGTCCAAACTACTCTTCATTAGATGGCGTTTCCTAACAAGGCTGAGAGAGCTGGGGTTGTTGAGCCTGGAGAAGAGGAGGCTGAGGGGAGGCCTCATTGCTCTCTATAACTACCTGAAAGGAGGTTGTGGAGAGGAGGGAACTGGGCTCTTCTCCCAAGTGACAGGGGACAGGACAAGAGGGAATGGCCTCAAGCTCCACCAGGGGAGGTTTAGGCCGGACATTAGGAAAAAATTTTCACATAAAGGGTCACTGGTCACTGGAACAGGCTGCCGAGGGAGGGGGTTGATTCACCTTCCCTGGAGGTGTTTAAGGGATGGGTGGATGAGGTCCTGAGGGACATGGTTTAGTGTTTGATAGGAACAATTGGACTCAATGATGCAGTGGGTCTCTTCCAACGTGGTTGTTCTATGATTCTATGATTCTACGATACAGCCACAGCAGTATAATCATGCTCATTAAGAAATCCTTCACCAACCAGAAGAAAACAGGTCACCAAACCAAAACACTTCACTGCACAAGTTTCTTTTTGGGGACAGGAAAAGAGAATAAAGGAGCTACGGCAGATGCCAGTCATGCTGCCTGGTGCACCCTGCAAGGGCGTACTCATGGTGCTCATGAACCTCAGCAGAAACTAGGATACAGCTCCTTGCATGCTTGCACACTATTCTCTTATTTTGATCTTAGGATAACCCTTTGAAAAAAGTGCTTTGCACAAGTCTCAGCCCTTCCTGAACATCAGGGTTATCTTTCATTTCATAGCTGATGCTCAGAGAGCCTGGCAATTGGCACTGTCAGTTGATAGAATTAGCTCCTGAACTCTGCAAAGGGACCTAAACAGGCTGGATCACTGGGCAGAGTCCAACGGCATGAGGTTTAACACAACCAAATGCCGGGCCCTGCACTTGAGACAACAACAACCCTATGCAGAGCTACAGACTGGGAGAAGTCTGGCTGGAAAACTGCCAGGAGGAGAGGGACCTGGGGTGTTGGTCGACAGCTGACTAAGCATGAGGCAGCAGTGTGCCCAGGTGGCCAAGAAGGCCAATGGCATCCTGGCTTGGATCAGAAATGGTGTGACCAGCAGGTCCAGGGAGGTTCTTCTCCCTCTGTACTCAGCACTGGTGAGGCCGCTCCTTGAATGCTGTGTTCAGTTCTGGGCCCCTCAGCACAAGAAGGATGTTGAGGCTCTGGAGTGAGTCCAGAGAAGAGCCATGAAGCTGGTGAAGGGGCTGGAGAACAGGCCCTATGAGGAGCGGCTGAGAGAGCTGGGGGTGTTTAGCCTAGAGAAGAGGAGGCTGAGAGGAGACCTCATTGCTCTCTACAACTCCCTGAAAGGAGGTTGAGAAGAGGAGGGATCTGGGCTCTTCTCCCAAGTGACAGGGGACAGGACAAGAGGGAATGGCCTCAAGCTCCGCCAGGGGAGATTTAGGCTAGAGATAAGGAGGAAGTTTTTCACACAGAGGGTCATTGGGCACTGGCGGAGTCTGCCCAGGGAGTGGTTGATTCACCTTCCCTGGAGGTGCTTAAGGTGTGGGTGGATGAGGTCCTGAGTGACATGGTTTAGTGTTTGACAGGAATGGTTGGACTAGAAGATCCAATGGGTCTCTTCCAACCTGGTTGTTCTATGATTCTATGACACTTGCAGGAAAGGCATCACCAAGCACTTTTCTTGCCTGAGCTGTGTTTAGGATGATGCTTTCTGTGTTGTAAAAGAGAGAGGTTCCCAAAAGCACATAAATATATTATAAAGCAGCAGAATGCTCAATAATTAATCTTCATCAAGGAGAAGATTTTATTTCAGTCAGAATGACATGAAAAGCCTTCTGGATTCCCCAATCTGTAAGTGAAAAGTTGAGTGATTCAATCTAAAAGCTATCGTGAAAGAGGCTCAACCAGCATCCAGTGACATCCTGACTCCATTTGGGTGCAAATGCAATTTTTCTCTGCTATTTCTCACTAACAGAAATACAGACTTCAAGTAGCAGATCCTGTTTCAGTCCTTTCCTCTTATGTTTTGATTAGAAATGCTCTTCCAAACTGACAGAACTGCAGCATCCCAGATGTTCATTGCACTCCTTTGCACCAGCAGTGAGACACCTGGTCATTTGTGGTGTTGATCCCTTCTCATATACAGCCATGTGGGAGTTGGGAAATAGAGAATTTAACGTGTATCAAGGCTGGAAGGGTTGATGTATTTTGTTGTTGTTACTTTGCTTGTATTGTGAACAGCTAAATAATTCCTTTGATGAATTGTTGAAATACAAATAGGACCTCATGAAGGACTCAGTCTTGGGACAAATAGTTCCAGCTGGGGATAAATAACTCTTTCCACAAGAAAGTGTTACAAAGCTAGTTACTGTGAGTACTATTCTGCATACAAATATGGCTTTAAATATGGCTGAGAGAGCTGGGGGTGTTTAGCCTGGAGAAGAGGAGGCTGAGAGAAGAGCTCATTGCTTTCTACAACTGCCTGAAAGGAGGTTGTAGAGAGGAGGGAACTGGGCTCTTCTCCCAAGTGACAGGGGACAGGACAAGGGGAAATAGCCACAAGCTCCGCCAGGGGAGATTTAGGCTAGAGATTAGGAGGAGATTTTTCACGGAAAGGGTCATTGGGCACTGGAATAGGCTGCCCAGGGAGGGGGTTGAGTCACCTTCTCTGGAGGAGTTTAGGGCATGGGTGGATGAGGTGCTGAGGGTCATGGTTTAGTGTTTGATGGGAATGGTTGGACTCGATGATCCGGTGGGTCTCTTCCGACCTGGTGATTCTATGATTCTGTGATTCTATGATTCTACATATAGGATTCTGATTGACTGAGTTAAAAACCACCTATACTAAATATTGCTCTTCATTTATTGTCTTTATTAATTTCACTGCTGAAAAGCTAACAGCAGATAAATGACTAAGCTTACATAGTGCATTAATACAGTTTTCTTTTTTGACTGAATTTTATATTACTTCCATGCTGTTACACTGTTCGTGATCCCTCGCAAATCACAGAATTACAGAACAACCAGGTTGGGAGAGACCCACCGGATCATTAAGTCCAACCATTCCTATCAAACACTAAACCATGTCCCTCAGCACCTCGTCTACCCGTGCCTTAAACACCTCCAGGGAAGGGGAATCAACCACCTCCCTGGGCAGCATATTCCAATGCCCAATGACCCTCTGTGTGAAAAACTTCCTCCTAATCTCCAGACTAAATCTCCCCTGGCGGAGCTTGAGGCCATTCCCTCTTGTCCTGTCCCCAGTCACTTGGGAGAAGAGCCCAGCTCCCTCCTCTCTACAACCTCCTTTCAGGGAGTTGTAGAGAGCAATGAGGTCCTGACAAGGCAGAAGCTCAGCAAGGGGTTAATAGTGACAGACTCTTTCCTTGCACAGGTGACATCTCCTCGCAGCACTTTTCCTCTTCCAGACCAACTGTCAGCATTACTTGAGATGGTCAGAACCCCTCGTTGTTTAAGGGGCTGATAAAGGCAAAAGAAAACTCCAATGGCTGCATAGCCTCCAGCTGTAATCTAAAAATATCAATAAAAGCAAGGTGCGTCAGCTTCTGGTGCTACTGCTGAGGTGAAAGCTAGGAATATTTCACATGAGTTTGACAGCTTCTCAGTGGTCTGTCCAGAGGGTGTGAAAATTAGAGATCAGCAGGTTCCCCTTGCTGAGAATATTGTAATTAAAATGTAGTAATAAAGGCCTAACGACTACACAATTGATGGCCAGCAGCAAGGACTGAAGCAAGTGCAGGAATGAGGTGAACTCATGCCCATCGCCAGCAAATCCACTGACAACATCATGAGTGAAGTGGCAGCCAAGGTGCTCTGGCATTGCTGGTTGGCTCCGACTCCTGCTGTTTCTATGCTAACTATAATAGCTTTTTTCCACATTGCTAATAGCCCAATGATGTTTCTGGTGGGGAAAAAACCATCATTATTTCATACCAACCTTCCGCGATTTTTTTATGGCAGCTATTTTAGAACCCATTTCAATGAGTTTCCTCAGATTTCCCCAGTCTGAAATGCTACGTGTTCCTTTAATAAGGATGCCACTCATAGCCAGGAGGCATTTTTTTCATACATTATTTATTCGTTATTCTATCTGATGAATGTGGGAGGTGTTATGAATCACGGTACGAGATCTGGAGGTGGAGTCATTTGCTTTGAGTACTATGTGATTAAAAGGAAACTCTCTGCTTGGGTAGGCAATGAAGGTATTGAGTTTATCTTATCACCAAGGTGGTGAAAAACTGGATTTCTTTCATTTCCTCCATCCAGGAAGCAAGGACTGCGAGTACAAGCACATAATGTGATCTGTTCAGGAGATATACAGTTGCTAGACTAGATCTGTTTGCATCTCTAGCAAAACAAAAAGCCAGGAAGTATGCATTTAAGGGATAAATTCAGATATTTAGGAGATAAAATCTGCACAGGGTGTAAAATGAAAGATTTAATCTGTCTATGACCTTAAAGACCTGGGTTTGTTTTCCTGTCTACTACCTACTACCCAAATTCAAATGAAATATTAGAAGACATTCTGTTTGGGTATTGGCAATGTTGAGTTCAGAATTGCCTGGTTCATGAATGTTTTCACTCAGGGTTTTGTTTCTATCTCTGACAGAAGAACAGACTTTCATGGCCTGCTGAGATAGACAGACATTTGATTGAGGTTTAAAAGGAGACAACTGTACATCCTTTTGGTTTAGTTATAGTCCTACCGGTTCCCCTTCTCCTTAATACAAAAGGCCCCAAACCAAAATACCTTAAGCCTCAACCTCTAAAAACAATAGTCGGCCCTTACCGAAGGCCAGCAGGCAGGTGGCATTCAGCAGTTGCAGGAGGATAGACATTTTGTGAAAATAATGCTGGTATTTAGCATTCAGAAAATAATGCTGGTATCAGTGCTGGGTCCAGCCCTATTCAATGTCTTCATCAATGACCTGGATGAGGGCATCGAGGGTACCCTTAGCAAGTTTGCAGATGACACAAAGCTATGTGCAAGTGTCGATCTGCTGGAGGGTAGGGAGGCTCTGCAAAGGGATCTGAACAGGCTGGACCGCTGGGCTGAGTTCAGTGGGATGAGGTTTAACACGGCCAAATGCCAGGTCCTGCACTTGGGGCACAACAACCCTATGCAGAGCTACAGACTGGGAGAAGTCTGGCTGGAAAGCTACCTGGAGGAGAGGGACCTGGGGGTGTTGGTCAACAGCCGACTGAACATGAGCCAGCAGTGTGCCCAGGTTGCCAAGAAGGCCAATAGCATCCTGGCTTGGATCAGAAATGGTGTGAGCAGCAGGTCCAGGGAGGTTCTTCTCCCTCTGTACTCAGCACTGGTGAGGCCGCTCCTTGAATCCTGTGTTCAGTTCTAGGCCCCTCACCACAAGAAGGATGTTGAGGCTCTGGAGCGAGTCCAGAGAAGAGCAATGAAGCTGGTGAGGAGTCTGGAGAACAGGCCCTATGAGGAAGGGCTGAGAGAGCTGGGGGTGTTTATCCTGGAGAAGAGGAGGTTGAGAGGAGACCTCATTACTCTCTACAACTACCTGAAAGGAGGTTGTAGAGAGGAGGGAGCTGGGCTCTTCTCCCAAGTGACAGGGGACAGGACAAGAGGGACTGACCTCAAGCTCCGCCAGGGGAGATTTAGGCTAGACATTAGGAGGAGGTTTTTTACACAGAGGGTCCTGAGTTCTTCTGAGGACAAAGAAACTGTTCTGATCCCTCACCCACAGCTTTTGCCCCGAGTCCATCATGATGCTTACAAACACTAGGCAGAGTGCAGCCTTCAAATAAATGCCTCAGCTAGAAGATTTTGAGGTCCCGGTGTCATCCCTCAGGACACTTAAGCAGTGTTGACAGCCACAACAGCCATAGTGTGAAGCCTCACAGCCCACAGTGGTGAGAAGCCGGAGAGGCTGCTGAGTGTCAGGGAAGGATGATGCCTCCATCGATCTCAGCTGCTTCCAGAGACATGCTCCTCGCCTGGAGCATCCACAGCCACTGGGTAGGAAACAGCCTCACAGCTGACAACAGACTGAAAGTGGTTGGACAAATAGCCTTTTCTGTTATGGCTTTCATTATGGTGGGAAGGGAGGAGGGAGAGCACAAAACCTTGAGATATGTGTATCTTTAATCACTCTAGAGTCACTGGGGAATGAACCCTGGGGATCACCCTATTAAAAGCAATGTATGTTCAAACTATGTGAGAAATAAAAATATATTGCTATAACATTCTGAGTACATCTTTGCCGGTACTAATTCCCTCCTCTGCTATTGAAATAATGGGAGTTGGTTTTTTTACTTCAGTGCTTGAAATTGGGCTCTGAAGAAAAAATTTTCTATTGTTACATTTTAAAGGGATGCCAACAAAAAAAAAGCCCAACAAACAACAATAAAAAAGAACTGCATAATTTTTCTTCAAAAAAAATGTCAAGTAACTATAACAAATCCACTACTCTGGACAGTGAATACAAATCACATAGAATCATAGAACAACCAGGTTGGAAGGGACCCATCGGATCATTGAGTCCAACCATTCCTATCAAACACTAAACCACGTCCCTCAACACCTAATCCACCCATCCCTTAAACACCTCCAGGGAAGGTGAATCAACCACCTCCCTGGGCAGACTATTCCAATGCCCAATGACACTCTGTGTGAAAAACTTACTCCTAATGTCCAGCCTAAATCTCCCCTGGCGGAGCTTGAGGTCATTCCCTCTTGTCCTGTCCCCTGTCCCTTGGCAGAAGAGCCCAGCTTCCTCCTCTCTACAACCTCCTTTCAGGGAGTTGTAGAGAGCAATGAGGTCTCCTCTCAACCTCCTCTTCTCCAGGATAAACACCCCCAACTCTCTCAACCGCTCCTCATAGGGCCTGTTCTCCAGCCCCTTCACCAGCTTCGTGGCTCTTCTCTGGACTCACTCCAGAGCCTCAACATCCTTCTTGTGGTGAGAGGCCCACAACTGAACACAGTACTCAAGGAGCGGCCTCACCAGTGCTGAGTACAGAGGGAGAATTACCTCCCTGGACCTGCTGGTCACACCGTTTCTGATCCAAGCCAGGATACTATTGGCCTTCTTGGCCACCTGGGCACACTGCTGGCTCATGTTCAGTCGGCTGTCGACCAACACCCCCAGGTCCCTCTTGTCCTGGCAGTTTTCCAGCCAGACTTCTCCCAGTCTGTAGTTCTGCATAGGGTTGTTGTGCCCCAAGTGCAGGACCCGGCATTTGGTTGTGTTAAACCTCATGCCATTGGACACTGCCCAACAGTCCAGCCTGTTTAGGTCCCTTTGCAGAGCCTCCCTACCCTCCAGCAGGTCCACACTTCCACCCAGCTTAGTGTCATCTGCAAAATTGCTAAGGGTACCCTCAGTACCTTCATCCAGGTCATATAGAATCAGGTCATATAGAAGAAGAGAAATTATAATTTGTAGAAAAGTGATTGGGCTACAGAACTACACAAGGAGAGTCGAGAAAATCCACGACTACCTCAGCTAAGCCATGGGTATGTCTGTGCCGTGTTTTTCACCTGAAGGAAAGGGAAAGGGAAAGAATTTGGAGAACTAGTAGCATAGCATCAGCTACACATAAAGCCTCTGGCAGAGCTGAGAGCTGGCAGCTGTGTAGGACATCACAGAGAGCCACTTCCTGCCAGACAGAGATGCTGAAGTCCTAATTAAAAGTACCTCAGTCTTGTTCTTATCCCCTGTCACTGTTGTTCCTTCTGCACCCAATAGGGACTGAACATTCTCCCCAGTCCTCCTTTTAGTGTTAATGTATTTATAGAAAGATTTTTTATTATCTTTCATGGGTTTAGCCAATTTGATTTCTAGTTGGGCCTTAACCCTTCTGATTTTTAATCTGCATGACCTCTCTTCCCTCCTGTAGTCCACTCAAGATGTTTGTCCCTTCTTCCAAAGCTTATAGACCCTCCTCTTCTTTTTGCTGTCTCTCAAGATCTCCCTACTCAACCAAGTTGTTTTCTTTTCCCCATTCGCTCCTTTTCCAGAACATGGGGACAGCTTGCTTCTGAGTTGTTAGCATTTCTTTTTTGAAGAGCACCCAGCCCTCATGGGCTCCCTTGTCCCACACTGTCCTGCCCTGACCTCACAGCTGGGTTTGCATGAGAAACCCAAACTGCACCTGATACTTGTTGCTGCCAGAAGGGGAGGGTTTGGATGCTTAAGTATTGCCACAAGCCTTGTGCTTGGCACTGGTTCAGCTCTGCTGTTTGCTGGCCACTCGTGCTAGCGAGCATCTGATATCACAGTCCACATGAAGTGTAACAGGTATAAAAGCTGCTGGGAGGTACAGGACAAGGCAGAGAGCGGCCACGTTTGGGTGAAGTAGTTTTGATCTGGTCTTGATGAGGACAGGGTGTAAACCAGAGAATGCTCACCCAAGATTGCAAAGCATAGTCCAGTAACTCCAACAGCCCCCAGGGGAGAAAAACTCTCCCAAATGAATGCTTTGCTTGCCTCCTTAGAATTACAGGGATGTTTTGACACAGTCTACCTGTACATTCTCAAGTTGGTGGCTGGTGTAAAATGTTTGCTAAAACTTTTAAAAAGCCATTCCTGGATGGCATTAAGAGGCAGAACTCGGAATGACTATGAGGAGAATCCTGTTGCTGCTTGCTTCACAAGGATACGATGCCCAGTTTTTCTGGGGGATGTGATCAGCTTTCCTCACTAGCGTGTGGTGTGGTGGACCTACAGATGTCCTACTGTGTATAAGCATTGGCTTGTATCAGAAATGGTGTG
This sequence comes from Coccyzus lansbergi, assembly GCA_033558105.1. Classification (NCBI taxonomy): domain Eukaryota; kingdom Metazoa; phylum Chordata; class Aves; order Cuculiformes; family Coccyzidae; genus Coccyzus; species Coccyzus lansbergi. The sequence goes on along the minus strand of JAUMJK010000520.1, from coordinate 873,732 downwards.
ACCAGCAGGTCCAGGGAGGTCATTCTCCCTCTGTACTCAGCACTGGTGAGGCCACTCCTTGAATCCTGTGTTCAGTTCTGGGCCCCTCACCACAAGAAGAATGTTGAGGCTCTGGAGCGAGTTCAGAGAAGAGCCACGAAGCTGGTGAAGGAGCTGGAGAACAGGCCCTATGAGGAGCAGCTGAGAGAGCTGGGGTTGTTTAGCCTGGAGAAGAGGAGGCTGAGAGGAGACCTCATTGCTCTCTACAACTCCCTGAAAGGAGGTTGTGGAGAGGAGGGAGCTGGGCTCTTCTCCCAAGTGCCAGGGGACAGGACAAGAGGGAATGTCCTCAAGCTCCACCAGGGGAGATTTAAGCTAGAGATTAGGAGGAAGAAAGGGTCATTGGGCATTGGAATAGTCTGCCCAGGGAGGTGGTTGATTCACCTTCCCTGGAGGTGTTTAAGGTATGGGTGGATGAAGTCCCGAGGGAGATGGTTTAGTGTTTGATAGGAATGGTTGGACTCGATGATCCAATGGGTCCCTTCCAACCTGGTTGTTCTATGATTCTATGATTCTCTGATTTTCTTTAGCCTCTTCTCCAGTGACTGGTTGAGCATGAGGTGCTCACCTTACCGAGGCCAAGTATCATAAGTGCTCAGGAGAAACAAACTCAAAGGCTTCTGAGGTAAGTAAATAAAACCCTCTGCTTTTACTGTGAGATTTTATCTCAGACTTCTGCACCTGACATTCCAATTTGCTCCATGGGATGCTCAAAAGTACCAAAGCTCTAAAGGTAGTTTTCTGTAGTTTTGTCAGCTTATAGTTTCTCCTTCCATCTACCTCAACATATCCACACAAGTGTGCTTTGTGCATAATATATCTTTTTGGTGTGTGAAGTGTTTCAATGACCCAAGATATGCTATGGATGTCCCTAAACAGCCATATTAGCATGTATACCTCCTCTCAAGTATGCTAATGGACATGGGTTAGTGTTTGATAGGAATGGTTGGACTCGATGATCCGATGGGTCTCTTCCAACCTGGTGATTCTATGATTCTATGATTCTGTGAATCCTTGAATTTAATACAGGTTGTTACCATAAGGTTTTGAGTGTGTGAGTTCAAATGAACCACCTGAGACTCACTAGGGAAAGAGTGCCTTCCAGTGCCTCATAATGCTCTGTGTGGCTACAGGAGAGAGCCTGGATGTCCAAGTAAGAGGTCAGAACAGCAGGCAGTTTGGGAAATATGTTTAAAAAATAAATCATCAGGTATGAAATAATCCAAAAGTACACAAAGTTCTTTTCCATTAAAGAAGAACCACCCCAGGATCTGTATAAAAATTTGATGCCCTGCTCATTGCAGGGGGTTGGGCGGGGGTTGGACTAGATGACCTTTAAAGGTCCCTACTCATCCAAACTATTCTATGATTCTGTCTTTAATTCCATGATTTGAGCTGTTACATGCTGTTCTGTGGCTCTGAATTAATGTGTGTGAGGAGCAAAGGCAGCATAGCTGTGCCAGAGCCGCTACTGGTGCTTCCAAGCCTCGTGGCTGGGAGGCACCAAGGGGAGCTACTGTCTTTCTTTAGCAGCACAGATGATGACTGACAGGCAAGTTTGAATGAAGGAAGGAAGCTCAAACCCTCAACGCCCTTGCTACACATGGCAGGCATTTAAACAACTGCCAAAAAGCAGCTGTTGGGGGAATTCCTTCAGGACACCCTGCCTCTACAGAAAGCTTGAAGGAATCTGGAAGGCACACATATTAACTGTTTGTGTTATTATATCATTTAAAGACACTTAGTTACAACTCACAACATCTTCATTTGTTTTTATACCTGTTTCAGCATGTCTCTATTGGCAAAGCTTTGAAACGTTTAGACTAGAAATACCTAGCAATCTTTAGTAAGATTTATACTCCAAACTAGCAGAAGCTAGGGGGTCACCCGGAGGTATAAAGGGTTCTGTTGAAGTTAGGTGAACCGAATTCCAGGAGTTCAAACTGAAGCTAGAAAGTCTGTGCCTCTCCCCAAACTGAGTGATTGGAGTAGCTCTGGTATCTTTCTGCTCCATCTTCACTAAATGTGGGAGCTCCAGACTGCATGGCCTGTGTGTTTATGGCCTCAAGCTCCGCCAGGGGAGATTTAGGCTGGACATTAGGAGGAAGTTTTTCACACAGAGGGTCATTGGGCATTGGAATAGGCTGCCTAGGGAGGTGGTTGAGTCACCTTCCCTGGAGGTGTTTAAGGGATGAGTGGATGAGGTGCTGAGGGACATGGCTTAGTGTTTGATAGGAATGATAGGACTCGATAATCCAATGGGTCTCTTCCAACCTGGTTGTTCTATGATTCTATGTAGAGCCTGAGTGTAATTGTATGTCATTTTGGACCGTGATAGAGAATCTCTGTAAACAAGATACATGAAGGAAACAATGGAGAAAAGATTAAAATAATTCAAAACTGGAACATTTGAAAACTTGGAAAATTTTCTTAGGAAATTTACACGGCAGGAAGGGAGTATGATCCCCCAAATATTGGGGGCTAAATGTCCAGAATTACAGTATAGATATGCTATAACAATTCCATGATATTTTAATTAAGAAGGAAGCACACAGCATACCATGGGATGCTGCTGTCATAGTACACCATTCGGCAACACCCTGGTTAAAGAAAAAGGAAAAAAAAAAAAGCAAAAAATGGAATGGGGAAGGAAATCTTCCCATTTTAAAGATACATAGAGGTAGAATTGAACCCTCCAAAAAGGCATTTGCAGGCACACCTCCCTTTACCACCACTTTTCTCCCTGAAAACCATCACTCCACAATCTATGTTTACAAAACCCACTTGTAGCCAAGTAGAAAAACTTCTCTTAAAGACCCTCACAGGCAGTGACTGTTCTTCAGTATCTAACTAGTCTAACAGGCTTTCTTCTCTTGTTTTTATAGAAATAATTTGCTTTATTACTCATTCCTGGTCAATCCCATTAATCTTGCACACAATTTTCACTGCTCTAGGCTCTCAGACAGTGGCATGCAGTGGCCTCTTAAAGTCTGGAGATGACAATTTGTCTTTAATGAACCACTTCTAACAGTTTTGGAGTTAGGGACATTCAAGACTGAGATTCAAGTGAAGGTGTGGCAGGAATTACTCTTTTTTTGTGGGCTGGCTTGTTCTCCAAACCAGGTTGCTGGGAGTTAAGTAGAACTATCAGTTCCTTTCTCATGAGTGCCCAACACATCACCTAAAATAGAGAACTGTCCCAAAGGCCCAGGGTACAGAAGGAAGGTGGTTTGTCATTCCAACATTGCAGTCTCAGCACTCTCTCCGTTTGATTTCTGCTTTCATCATTCAGGGACTTCCTTGCTGCATGTCATGACATACCCTAAACCTAAAAAGAAGATAAGGTAGGCCCATAAAAATATTTCCAAAGTCTAGACTGGGAAATAAAATTCATAATTCAACTAATATTAAAGAATAAAAACTAGAACAGAGAAATTGATTTCATGGCACACAGATATTCTCCCATGTCTTATCTCTGTTAATGCCTTAATACAGTAACTACTGCTCTTTTGTCTGTATGATAGGGGCTGATGACTTCATCGCCCTTTTTCTGTCTAGCATTCATGATTACTCCACAGTTGCAAACCATCTTTCTCTCTTGAGATGTCTGATTCATTAGTATTGTTAGGATTAGACTCAGCAGTCTTCTGAAGCTGTTACTTAACTCCAAGTACATGGTTTGTAGTTAAAATTTGCTGCTTCCAACCTGCACAAGATTTTCTGTGCCCAAAAGCATGGCTTTGTGTCTTTAGTTATATCTACTGGTTAAATAAAAGCAGGTTCCCTTCGATCTTCTCTCACTGCAACTATTCATTTCTTACTTTCTCTAATGACAGAGGATTTTGAACCTCTTGATTAACATCATTACTCATTACTCTCATTACTCTCTACAACTACCTGAAAGGAGGTTGTGGAGAGGAGGGAGCTGGCCTCTTCTCCCAAGTGACAGGGGACAGGACAAGAGGGAATGGCCTCAAGCTCTACCAGGGGAGATTTAGGCTAGAGATTAGGAGGAAGTTTTTCACACAGAGGGTGATTTGGCATTGGAATAGGCTGCCCAGGGAGGTGGTTGATTCACCTTCCCTGGAGGTGTTTAAGGCACGAGTGGATGAGGTCCTGAGGGATTTGGTTTAGTGTTTGATAGGAATGGTTGGACTTGATGATCTGATGGGTCTCTTCCAACCTGGTTGTTCCATGATTCTATGATCATTGCAGGAACTGAATAGTTTTAATATAGAAACAGTTGAGTGAGTGCATGTCTATACATCCTGTGAGGAGTCTTATTAAAGGCAGAACAACTACCTTGCAGTGAGAGACTTAGAAGATACTGAGATTCAGAACTGGGTTATACTCCTGGCCCGTCTCTTATACAGTTTATGTAACTAGATATAATGACAAAGTTAGTACTTTGTGTCTGGCATCCTGTCCTCCCACAGACGCCTGTAATGTACTGCAAATTCATGGCTTTTTCATATTCTCTTCCCTACGTATTCCTGCTGCTAAATATTAAATGTCAGGAGTTAGCAAGTAAAACCACTCTCATATAAAGGATATTCCAGCAGGATGCCTTCCAATCCAAAATAAATCTTAGGTCTTATTCTTGACACCCTAAAAATGTCTCAGCAGTGAATTATGTACTTGTACTATGACACTAAAAAATACATAGGTTACTCAGTATACCATCTTTATATCATCCTCCAAAGAGAAAGAGGCTCCAAAGTTAATTTTAACAATCTTGAAACCCTAATGACTAATGTTGCAATGCTAATGGATTTGCAGAGGAAACAAAGAGGAAGGACAGTATTTTTCCGAATCACACAGTTGTTACAAACATAAGTTTAGACATATTAAAGGATGATGACTGAAACACAGCACAAAGATCTCAGAAATTACTGCAAAACCAGAAGTTCACATGCTCTTCTGTGTGGTCTATGTGTTCATGCATAGTGGACAGACTGAAAAAAACCCCAAACCATAGAATCATAGAACAACCTGGTTGGAAGAGACCCATCAGATCTTCTAGTCCAACCATTCCCATCAAACACTAAACCATGTCCATCAAGACCTCGTCCACCTACACCTTAAACACCTCCAGGGAAGGTGAATCAACCATCTCCCTGGGCAGCCTATTCCAATGCCCAATGACCCTCTGTGTGAAAAACTTCCTCCTAATCTCCAGCCTAAATCTCCCCTGGGGGAACTTGAGGCCATTCCCTCTTGTCCTGTCCCCTGTCACTTGGGAGAAGAGCCCAGCTCCTTCCTCTCTACAACCTCCTTTCAGGTAGTTGTAGAGAGCAATGAGGTCTCCTCTCAGCCTCCTCTTCTCCAGGCTAAAAAATCCCAAAACCAAACAAATCAAAACCCAAACTCAATCCAGAAAAGAACAAAGCATGTTTGCATCTGCAGTGCAACTTTGGTGGCACCTGAATGCCTCAGTCCACTGGTGGCATTGATACTCAGACTATCTAAAGCTCTTCTAAAGTCATAAGCATCGAAATTGTCACCAGTAAGTACACTCACACCAGGTTCCACTACTGACTCCCAGAGAGGGTACCAAAGGTCCCAGCACCTTTCAGACCTTCAACAGCCCAGTTTCCCCAGTCAGCAGGGGAAGGATAAAACCATTTATGTGGGCCTTGTGGTAGTCTCATCCACCCTGCTGCTGTCATCTGCTCCCATCATCAGCCCTTTAATAGAGCTCAGTCAGGAAAATCTAACCTACAAAACAATTCCCCAAAGCAGCTGGGTCTTCTGGCTGTGCTCCTGGCGCTGCTCATACACACACCAGCATGTGGTTTGGCACAGCACAAAGCAACTGTCTCACTTTATTGTTCAACATTAATGAATGTCAGGGATGCTGGTCACCCTAAATCTTCTTGTAGCTCTGGGCTTTAATTAGCAACATGTTCAAAATTCTTCCAGTGCTTCTAGACCATAGCTATAGGTGCCTGCAGACAATGCTGAGCAATGCTGACAGCCCTGTCTGTAAAGGGAAATGTAGCTGGGTGTTAATGCATGTCACGGGTACTTAGCATCACTCAAATAGGCTAAAGAACTAATTTCTGTCAACATCTCTATTTATAGCATCCCAGGATATCTAACAAAAGAATAACAGTGGTAAGTAAATAAGAAAAAAAAAAAGACAGGAAGAGGAGGTGTTTAGACCATTTAAAACTTAGAATCATAGAATCACCCGGTTGGAAAAGACCCACCAGATCATCGAGTCCAACCATTCCCATCAAATACTAGTGTGAAACTGTTGTGGCTACTTAGCATGAATGAGGAGACCTCATTGCTCTCTACAACTACCTGAAAGGAGGTTATAGAGAGGAGGGAGCTGGGCTCTTCTCCCAAGTGACAGGGGACAGGACAAGAGGGAATGGCCTCAAGCTCTACCAGGGGAGATTTAGGCTAGGGATTAGGAGGAAGTTTTTCCCAGAAAGGGTCATTGGGCATTGGCTGCCCAGGGAGGTGGTTGATTCACCTTCCTTGGAGGTGTTTAAGGGACGGGTGGATGAGGTCCTGAGGGACATGGTTTAGTGTTTGATAGGAATGGTTGGACTCGATGATCCGATGGGTCTCTTCCAACCTGGCAGTGATTCTATGATTCTATGATTCAGAAACTGAAGGTAATGAGACCAAAGTTAGCTTCCTCCAGATCATGCCAAAGCTTGACCACAGTAATAAGGAGGCACAAATCGAGGTGCTGAGGGATATGGTTTATAGATTGTGGGAATGGTTGGACTCGATGATCCGGTGGGTCTCTTCCAGCCTGGTGATTCTATGGTTCTATGAAACGTGGAGCAGCATCAGCGCAAATAATCCTCCAGCTGCATACCTTGATGCATGAGCTTTCCACCTCTGTAGAAAGCTCCTCCCTGTGCAGGATCAGGCTAGTGCTAACAGGAGAGAAGTGACCCTTCCCCAGTACCCAATGCTGTTCACTGCTCCGAGCAATCTGCTTTGCTTCCCTCATGCTTCTTCTCCTTTCCTGCTTTGTGGAAATAGGTATAGACATGAGCAGTCCCTGGCTGGTAGGTACCTGCCTGGCTGGCTGCACATGTACAGGGCTAGATCAGAGCATGTGCCCTGCAGCAGACAGCAGTAGCCACGCTTCTGCTTCAGCAAAGAGCTGTTATCTTATAAATATTACAACTCTCAGGAAAAATATCTCACATGAAATGAAAACAGCCTTCTTTACAGGCTGCCATATTATCTGAATAATAATCTATTCATTTATCTCGCATTTTAATTTTGCAAGCTGCAGCATCTCAGCATGGATTTTTCAGCTTTGGTTCATAATTGTGCTAATTTTTCCATCTAAATTAAGCCACATAATGAGAGTTGTGAGGCACTGGCCCATGTTGCCCAGGGAAGCTGTGACTGCCCCATCCCTGGAGGTGTCCAAGGACAGGTTGGATGGTACCTTGGGCAGCCTGGTCTGGTGGGAGGTGTCCCTGCCCATGGCTGAGGGGTTGGAACTGGATGATCTTTAAAGGCCCTTCCAATCTCACCCATTTTATGATTCTTTGATAATGCTTAGAAGCACAAAGCAGTCACATTATGATGGATATGACAGACATTTTGAACAAACACTATGAGGAAATCATTTTGTGTTGATGGTCAGCTGCCTACCTTGTAGCAAGAAAATATGAAGGCATTGGGAGTATGGCAGGACTTTTTTTCTCTATAAAATCAGGAAACTTGGAGGGAGGGGTTGGAGTTGCTCTACCTAGACTGAGCAGTTTGGAGCATCATGTTTTCTAAAGCTGCTGAGGACTTGTCCTCTTGTTTTCCTCAAACCTGTTTCTCTAGACCCAAGTAACATCTCTCGAGGAGCACCACAGAGACAGTCTCATCCCTTTGAATGACTTGGTGAGGGGACATGCCATCTGTGGGGAGGTGGACACATGTTTTGAGCCCAACAGAGGATGAGCCTGTATTGAAAGTGGTTTCTGTAGAGATCTCACTTTGAATTATAGAATCATAGAATCATAGAACAACCAGGTTGGAAGGGACCCTCCGGATCCCTTGTTGAATCCAACCATTCCTATCAAACACTAACGCGTGTCCCTCAGGACCTCATCTACCCATGTCTTAAACACCTCCAGGGAAGGTGAATCAACCACCTCCCTGGGCAGCCTGTTCCAATGCCCAATGACCCTTTCCATGAAAAACTTCCTCCTAATCTCTAGCCTAAATCTCCCCTGGCAGAGCTTGAGGCCATTCCCTCTTGTCCTGTCCCCTGTCACTTGGCAGAAGAGCCCAGCTCCCTCCTCTCTACAACCTCCTTTCAGGTAGTTGTAGAGAGTAATGAGGTCTCCTCTCAGCCTCCTCTGAGGTTATCTCTCTTAGAGACCTATGGCTGAAAGAGAAGTCTATGTCAGTTTTGAGAGAAGAAATATTTCCTTTTAATTTCTTATTTTGTGCGGCTGCAGAGGAGATGCACCCAATGGAGTACAGAGACCTCAGCAATAACAGACTGCAGACAGGGCCTGACTTTGTCTTGATGAAGATCTGTCTCTCCTGTTGGTGGGCTTGATGCATGGGGTCCCTCAAAGGGCTGACTGTGATCATTGCTTAGGAGGTCACAGCAAGCTTAACCTTAGTCAGTCAGAGCAGGATGTTTTAATCCTTACTCCTTTTATGGTTTCAAGAAGGGGAGAATTGTGTTGCTCTTCCTCAACTTTACTGGATGGTTTGTTTGGTCTGGGTTGTTTCTCTTTTGAAGATATATATGCCTAACAAATTGTACCTAATTCCACATAATTTGGGGCATCAGATGTATGGTGGTGAAAGCCTCTGCGTCCAGAGTATCTTCTCTTTGGGAGGTCTAGAGGGGAAGCTTTCCCCTGGGAGGTTTTAGGTCTTTGTTCTGCTTCTTTAATGAGCTGATGGCAAATCAGTGGCTCTCACTTCCAACACTGGTGAGAACAGGCTTGGGTCCTGTATAGGGGGCTGCATGGCTGTAGGATGGGCAGGACTGGATGCAGACATTTACCCTGCTCCCCTTCTTGAGGAAAATAAACAATTACAGTCTCTGGTGGGACCTGCAGGGTCCGGAAGGGAAAGAAAGCAGGTTTATCTCACATAGCAGGGGGCACGAACCACTCAAACCTCTGATTAAGTGGTTGGTGTTTCAAAAATGTGCCATCAGGGAGCTGTGACCACTGGACTTGCTCTATATTGTGTTAATAATGTAAGTGGATCTGGTAGCAGATATAGATTTATCAAGCATGCAATTTATTTTCATTTATTGAGACTTACCCTTCCTCCAATAGGATATCTGCAATATCAACCTGGGTACTTCTGTTTCAACATGCTTTGTTTCTATGTGACTGAACAATCCTCATGAAGTAATGGAGAATTAAAAAAAAAATTGCCCCTTATTTTTGGCACTTTTTTTACTACTGAGAGGTTGGTTAGAGGAGGCTGCATAATCATAGAATCATAGAACAACCAGGTTGGAAGAGACCCACCGGATCATCGAGTCCAACCATTCCTATCAAACATTAAACCATGTCCCTCAGGACCTCATCTACCAGTGCCTTAAACACCTCCAGGGACGGTGAATCAACCACCTCCCTGGGCAGCCTATTCCAATGCCCAATCACCCTCTGTGTGAAAAACTTCCTCCTAATCTCTAGCCTAAATCTCCCCTAGTGGATCTTGAGGCCATTCCCTTTTGTCCTGTCCCCTGTCACTTGGGAGAAGAGCCCAGCTCCCTCCTCTCTACAACCTCCCTTCAGGTAGTTGTAGAGAGTAATGAGGTCTCCCCTCAGCCTCCTCTTCTCCAGGATAAACACCCCCAGCTCTCTCAGCCATTCCTCATAAGGCCTGTTCTCCAGCCCCTTCACCAGCTTCGTGGCTTTTCTCTGGACTCCCTCCAGAGCCTCAACATCCTTTTCGTGGTGAATCAACTCTGAATGTCTGCTCCAACCACATTGTAAGGTGACCATGCAAATGAAAACATAAGTCTGACACATATTTTCGCCTTCAAGGAATAATTGCTCACTCCTGCTCCTCCATGCCATCTGCTACCACAACTCCCCATAGTGTTGTAAGTACACACCAACACCTTGCTGGAAGAAAAATTAAGCTTAGAAGGCACATTCCTTGTTTCCTTTTGGTTTTCAAATCTTCATTTTGTATTAACATATAATCTGTAATTCCTTTAGTACAGCTTGTCTTTGCCTAGCACCTTCATATAGATAAATCTTTGACCATTTAGTCAGGGAAACACCCAGCAGACAAGGCTGATTTCCTGCAACCAACTAAATAGTCTTTTTCTGAGAGTAAAAGAAAGGCACATCCTCCACAAAAGCTAATTAATGCAGCACGACTTCTTGAATATATAATCTAGCAATACACAAGTATTGGAAGTGGCACAGGAGATCCTCAAAAGCACTTGTTATTGGTTAATTCAGTAGGGTAGCACACTGGAAATGATTGATATTCGTCTACCAGACTTCCCTCTGACCTTTTCAGAGATTCTGTTGATCAGCACTTGAATGGACAAATTTGGATACAAATGGCAATAGAAGGATAGAATCCAAATTCTATAAAGCTAAGTTTTCCCATCATTTTCATGTATCAAATTGACTTCTACAGGTCAAAGATGCCCCAAAGACCAGAGCATTGTTAAAGTAGTGTATCTTTCAACTAGTGACAACATTAATGTCAGTAATAACAGCTAAAGGTGTTTAAGGGATGGGTGGATAAGGTGCTGAGGGACATGGTTTAGTGTTTGATAGGAATGGTTGGACTCAGTGATCCGGTGGGTCTCTTCCAACCTGGTGATTCTATGATTCTAAAATGACAGGTCAAATGACAGATCTGATTGACAAATAACAGGTAATAGTGTTCTCCATAGACAATGATGATGCATTTGTCTTTAACAATTTGTTTTCTGGAATTTCAGCTCTTTTTAATATATGTATTCAAAATCTCTTGCCCTAGTGATTGTAATGTAAATTATGACAGTAATCAAAGAGCGTAACCAAACAGAAACATCTGCCTGAGCTCTGAGCTGCTTGAGAGAGGTATCAGTACAGACATTCCTGGTGAGTACCAAGCAGTCCTGTCTCTACCACCCTATAACCTGCACAAATGCATGGTGAAGGGGGGAGAATCACCTTACAAGCACTTAAAAATGTTTTGTAGCAAATGACCTAAGCAGATGGCATTTCACTTCGGAGGGAGGAGCAGAAAACATCAATTTTCCACTCCATCAGGTGGCTCAGCAGCCAGGAGGGAAGGGCAGCATGGCAGGCTCACCCAGGACCGCTATGGACTGCTAGCCAAGTATCTCCCACAGGGCATCCTCCCTCCACATCTGCTGCCTTTCCCTGTGGATACTGGTCACTGAGCAGGGTGGTCCACATAACTCTAATGTTTTTCTCTTTATCCTCTACCCCCTGACAGCTTAAAGCTTTTTGGCTGCGTGTCAGAGGGAACCCACGCTTGCTGGGCTGAACTGATTAACTCTGCATCCCAACCGTGTATCGCTCAGAAATGGCATTTCTGTGCAGTCCTCCTCTAGGTGCCTTCTGCTAGGGCCATGGCAACACGGCTCTCAGAATTCAGCATCTCTATTCTCTTGGGGTTGCAATAACATAGAATCATAGAACAACCAGGTTGGAAGGGACCCATTGGATCCTTTACTCCAACCATTCCTATCAAACATTAAACCAAGTCCCTCAAGACCTCATCTACCCGTGCCTTAAACACCTCCAGGGAAGGCGAATCAACCAGCTCCCTGGGCAACCTATTCCAATGCCCAATGACCCTCTGTGTGAAGAACTTCCTCCTAATCTCCAGCCTAAATCTCCCCTGGTGGAGCTTGAGGCCACTCTCTCTTGTCCTGTCCCCTGTCACTTGGGAGAAGAGCCCAGCTCCCTCCTCTCCACAACCTCCTTTCAGGTAGTTGTAGAGAGTAATGAGGTCTCCTCTCAGCCTCCTCTTCTCCAGGATAAACACCCCCACCTCTCTCAGCTGCTCCTCATAAGGCCTGTTCTCCAGCCCCTTCACCAGCTTCATTACTCTTCTCTGGACTTGCTCCAGAGCCTCAACATCCTTCTTGTGGTGAGGGGCCCACAACTGAACACAGGATTCAAGGAGCTGCCTCACCAGTACTGAGTACAGAGGGCGAATCACCTCCCTGGACCTGCTGGTCACACCATTTCTGGTACAAGCCAGGATGCCATTGGTCTTTTTGGCCAGCTGGGCACACTACTCTTCCATTACAGGTGCATAGGAAGCACCACAAAAGTGTGACAAACTCCCAAGTGGTGCTGGTCCCTGTTAGCAAGCAGACATGTTCATGGAATTCAATGCAGGGCAATTGGGAATGGCTTAACCAAGCCTATGATCACCAGCTGAGCATTAGGGAGCAATAATTAGTTCACTGAAGAGCTGTGGGCTTACCTCATGTGCTTAAAAAGGATTGAGTTTCTAATATAATGCTGATTTTCGTTAGAGATATCATCAGCTAATGCCCATCTCAGCATCGAGAAGATGTTGCAGTTGTTCAGTTCCCTCTGAAAAAAACTCACTGAAATACTTTGGTGTTTCTAAAGAACATCTGGGCATATTAGAAAGACCCCATATGTATAGGTAGGTAAAATATTAATTACTTAAGTTTTAAACTATATTGGATTTATCCAGCACTGTTGCACTACGAAAGCAGAGGAAATACAAGCAATTACAGGAAAACTGAATTGCTCTGCTTACTTTCTTCTTAGAAGTTTTTTGTTCCGCTTCAAGGTGATTTGACGTTTTTGGGTTAGACTTTAGGAACTCAGTGAGGGAGCCTGGCTTTGTACTGCCGCTCCAAACAAGACAGGATTCAATTATGCATCAGCCCACCCCTTCCCCAAAACTAAACCCTCTCAGATCCTCAACTCACTTCAGCACAAGTTTTAAATAGAAAGGATAAGTAGGGTAAAGCTTGTTGTGGGAGCTACTTTATCTTCCATATTTTCCATCAGACGATTCCTCTGAGCTAGCCAGGCTTTCAGGTCCCTGGTTGTGTTTTCTCCTGCCAGGAGATGCCAATCTCCTCATGCTCTGTGGATGATCAGGAGCAGGAGACAGAGACACCTGCATTGCAGAGTTCTCCTCCACAACTGCAAGTCTATCCACTACTGTGCCAAGATTTGATGAAAGTAGCAGATGCTATTTTAATAGAAGGGTTCAAATTTTATCTCAGATTTTAAATTAAAGGGCCAAGTTTCATTGAAGCATGGATGTTTAAAAGCATTCTAAAGCTGTTTATCTTATAAAAACAGTAAATATAAGATATACTTCTGCTAAGCAGTTTAGCGAAGTTGATAACAAGCTCATTGCTATTATTTTACTGTACATTGCTTTCTTAATACTCAGTGTATGTTGATCTTTTTATCAGTTTTGTCTGAGTGGTCTAAAATCTGGATGTTAAAAACAAAATTAAAAAATTTAACTTGATTTTTTTGTTGGTTTTGAATATTCCAGCTTGCAACCACAGAATTTACCCCAGCAGTTTGACTCCTGTAGCAGAGCAAGTGGTGACAAATTTTTGAGCCTGGAGAGTTTTGCCTCTCAGGAGCATGAAAGTTCCTTTGGGTGGGTGTGGTGGAGAACAGCTGATGGGAAAAATTAAAAATGAAGAGCTCACTGCAAAAAATTAGGCAACTCAAAGTAAAATGACAATTATTTTTCAAATGTAATAGTAAGATGGTACTATTTCACAGGAGGTCTGTATTCCTTCCAGAATTGTTGTGATGTATACTGATATACCCTGTAACTATCTATCCCTTAGACAGTAGATACTTTCCATTATTTAATACAGTTTTTTACAGATATGTCTGTAATTCCATTTCCTCTCAAGGGAAACACTCAGCTCTTGCATGGGCAATTACAGCCCACGCTGGCTTTTGAAGGTGTCTTGCAAAGAGGACTTCAAGATCTGGTGACTTTGATGGGAAGCTGCCACCAGCACTCTGAAGCCTCCATAAACGCAACTGCAGCCTGTAGCACAGACTCGTAATCCACATGAGATTAAAAACCAATTCATCGTAAAACCTACGCCACCCCGATGACCTATTTATCATATTTGTCTTTAAGTCTTCATCTGGTTTGTTCTTTTGTTTGTGTCATTCTGTAGCCCTGACTCACTCCGTGGGGAGCAGCCTTTATAGTGTTTTGAAGGTGGATAATAGACATTAACATTATTAATGGGCATCAGTTGTAGAGGTACTGGAGGGCTAAAAGTGGGAAGAGGTATGCCAGCATCATGAAATGGGCAGCTCTTCAGACAGAATGTTGCTTTTCACCTCAGTATATTTATATGTATCTCATATTTGGTTAGGAAACTGTGAAGTGTCTCATTACCATGGGAAACGGTGATCCTGTTCCTCCCTCTGTCCCTCTGCTGCTGCTATGGGTTCCTGTCCCTGCTGCTGAGGTTGTGGTAGCACTGAGGGAGGTTGGAGCTGTGGATCTCCTGGAAGCTGTTCCCTGGATGAGCTTGTGTTGATCCAACTCATCCTGTGGCTGTGGAAGAACTAGAGCTCAGGAGAGAAATAGGAGCTGAAAGAAAGAGCAGGATCTTCCCTTTATCAGAAATTTTTATTCAGTTGAAGTAGAGGTAATTGAGATCCATGGCTTTGTCATTGGGCATTGGAATAGGCTGCCCAGGGAGGTGGTTGATTCACCTTCCCTGGAGGTATTTAAGGGACAGGTAGATGAGGTCCTGAGGGACATGGTTTAGTGTTTGATAGGAATGGTTGGACCTGATGATCCAATGGGTCTCTTCCAACCTGGTTGTTCTATGATTCTATGATCTGACAAGATATAAGTTTGATTCTTTCTCATCTTATAAAATATAATTTACTAGCTTTTATCTGGACTTCTCAAACTAGATGCTTAGAATAGTGACATCTCTGTACCTGGTGACTCTACTACTGCTTTTAAGGCCCTTACGTGTCTTTTGCATTTCTTTAGCTGTGGTGTCCTCTACCCTGCACAGGCATAATCTTTGTTCCTTTTCATCACTTTCCCTTTGCCTTCCAGCTTAGTTTTCCAACATGTCACTCCTTACTCAGATCAAAAGGATTAGTAGAGCTAAAAAGCTTAAGTAAATCAGTCATTATATTTGGCAAAGGTTCACTAGTGCCTGTGCTGTGGACACTGTTACCACTTTGTTTAAACAACCGTCTTTGGACTAGCTCATTATTTTTTTAAGCTGACTATTAAACCCTTATCTATTTTGAAATTAAAAAAAAAGGATGGAAACTCTCTTTAGAAGATCACTGCAAGGGGGATTTATCTTGACTAATTTTATCTGTATAAAAGTTTTGGGACTCTTTTAAGCCAATCTTGTTTCCCAAGAGGAGAGCAAAGGAACTGAGTAACTTGAAGGGGTAATTCAGCAGGAGGCAGTTGTGTAACCATACAAAATGTCTTCATCTTCAGAGCAGGAGCTGAGAGTGCTCTGCTCAGACCTGGAGACTGTGCTGCACCCTCCACCTGGGAGAAAATGCCTTGTGTAGCATATGTTCATCAGTACAGTCCAAGTGGGATTTAAGTGAGATTGGCCCTAGGCCCACTTGGGGATTTAATCCCTCTGGATTTTATGTAAGCAGTTACCAAAGCTATTTAGCACAAGGCATTAGGTAATGTAGCCTGCTCTGAAGATGTGTGGCTTGTGGGTTTTCCAGATGTTCAGCAGAACAGTGAAGTCCTCGCTTTAAAAATGTAACAGTTTTAATGTTAAAAAAAACAGGGAGGGGGGAATTTGGATGCTGGATAGAGTTACTTCCTTACGCTGCCCTAGTTTTTGTCAAGTATTGTTTTATGACCAAATGAAAGTTAGAATAATAGAATTACCAGGTTGGAAGAGACCCACCGGATCATCGAGTGCAACCGTTCCTATCAAACACTAAACCATGTCCCTCAGCACCTCGTCCACCCATCCCTTAAACACCTCCAGGGAAGGTGAATCAACCACCTCCCTGGGCAGCCTGTTCCAGTGCCCAATGACCCTCTCCATGAATTTTTTTTTTCCTAATGTTCAGCCTAAACCTCCCCTGGTGGAGCTTGAGGCCATTCCCTCTTGTTCTGTCCCCTGTCACTTGGGAGAAGAGCCCAGCACCCTCCTCTCCACAACCTCTTTTCACGTAGTTGTAGAGAGCAATAGGCCTCCCCTCAGCCTCCTCTTCTCCAGGCTAAACAACTTGTAAGTCCCAAAAGTGGTGGGAGGATTTTAGTGACTGAACACCTTCCTTTCATTCAGCAGTTATCTCCCAAGGTCGAGGCATTTTTGAGAAGTTTTCACAGGACATCTCTAAGCTTCACTTGTAAGATTGAGGAACAGTAGTGCCAAGACAAGAGCTATTGCACCAGCACAACAATATTTAACTGATTTTGAGCACTAGAGCACAATTGCTCTGTGTGAGAACTATCAGACTTGCTGATAATTCATGTGAGAACTGAAAAAAATGTTGTTTTCTCTGAAGGGATGACATGGAGGGGAGTTCATACAGTAAATCTATAACTCTAAAACAGAGTATGACCCTCCAAAGGAAGGGTACACATACAAAACATACACAACATACATACACAACAAACAAAATAACTATAACTACCAGTTATAGTTGTTTCTCAGGCAATTGCAATTGCCACCCATTTCCTAGCAAATCTCAATATTGGCATCTGTGAATTATTACATATTATACAAACATTATCTACTATATTTTGATCACCAACTACCCTGCCAGGGATGTGCTGCAGCCTCACCATTAAGCTGTCAGGTTCCCTGGCTGTAAAGAGCAATGACAAAAGCAGTTCTAGAGTCTCTGAAAAATAAATGGGGGGTCTGGAGTGTGTGTGAAATTAAGAAAAACAAAACAAATCATGCAAATGTTCTTGAGGTTGTTTTCAAAAACTAATGGTGTGAAATTGTCAGTATTTTAACTGGTATTCCAAATGTATCTGCAAACTCATTATGATTTTCCAGTCACTGAAGGATTCAAATTAAAGCATTGCTCAGGTTCAGTGCTAGCAAAAGCTCAGTGGGAAGAGGTTTGCACAGCAATAGGTTAACATTAGTCATACTCGCATATTCTTCCTTCCATACATTGTAAGTCTGAGCAGACAAAGAGCTGTGCCCTGGATCATTTTGAAATCCATCAGTCTCTGTCAGTCCTGAATGGAGCCCTCTGAGTGGAAAAGCTTTCTGCCCACACAAGTATCACAGTGCTGCGCAGGGTGTCGTGCTGCTGGGTACATTATAGTACATTTTCCAAAGAACATTTCCTTGAGGTAAGAAGTAAAATATAGCTCTCATATCCGATATTGCATAAAGTCTGCTCCTCTGCAGGAAAGCAATCTCCTTCTCCCTTCCCAAAACAAAAACGCCATTTAAAGCTACATTATTACCAGGAATGAGTAGGACAAACAACACACTTATTTTTTTATTGCCATTTAAGAATAAAGCCCAACTCATCTAACAGCTTATGTAAGATTATTTCCATTTACAAATATGAACAATATTTCTGTACTGCTTTCCCTAACAACATTGACCTGTGTGCTTTTTTCTCCCATGAATGAACTACACATATCACAAAACCAGGTAGGTTTTGATATTGTATGAGGATATGCAGTTCATGTACAAATTGAGGTTTTGCTGTTTTTCTTTTCCAGGTGACATCTGTGCTTCTGGTTTCTTGCTTCTCCCTTAGTTTTGGTGGCAACTGCTTTTTTATTTTCTTTTTTTTTTTTTTCTACTTACAATCAAATCAAAATATACAGCAGGCATTTTCCTGTCTAAATTGCACAGCCAGTTTGGAGCAGAAATAATCATAGAATCATAGAACAACCAGGTTGGAAGAGACCCATCGGATCATCGAGTCCAACCATAAGGTTTATTCACAACATTACTCTAGCAGGCCTTGCTAGAGAGTAGGAAAAGAGCCTAACAGTTAATACTTATTAAAATTTGATCAAAGCTTGTCATTGATTCTTTGTCCTAAAGGTTACAGATTGTGAAAGCTACTTTACCACCAGAAGGAAATAGCTTTCGAGGTCCACTCTTGCTGGGAAAAGGCTATGGCTAGAGCTCTGATACCTACCAATGCCCAAGGATGGGTTTGTGGCTCCTGAGGGACATAGTTTAGTGTTTGATAGGAATGGTTGGACTCGATGATCCGATGGGTCTCTTCCAACCTGGTTGTTCTATGATTCTATGATTCTATTCTATGATTCTATGATGACAGGCAGTGCTGCCAAGGTCTGGATCAAGAGCTGAATGTGAACCTGGACCCAGACCAAGAACTAGATCCAACATAGCACTGTGTGTGGCTGGGGCCTATGGGATTAAAGTGTGGAAGAGCTCTCCATGTCTCGCCTCCCTGCCTGACCTGGAATTATGGCTCTAAGCGAGTCACTTAATGTTTCAACTACTGCTACCCCACCTCTTCCATTTCATCAAAGGCTTATGTGAAGTGGTACAGGTGAATCTGATCCAGCAGAATAGCTGCAAAGACCATCCAGAACCGGGGACCTCACAATCTCTGAGCACTGGGCTGGCATAACTAGCCAGGAAAAGCCATCCAAAATACCCTCCAGCCACGAAGCCAGTAGAATTTCCCAGTTTGCCTTCCTGCATTAGGGACATACAATCCTTTTTGTCTTTGTGAAATTTTCCATTTTTCTTGCACAAACCCCATCTGTTAAACTTCAGGAAAGCCCAGAGAAAACCCCTCCCCGCAGTTCCCCAGGGCTCTAACATGTGTTGCTGGCCAGAAGCCAAGGATATTTCAGGGAGTAGCAGCAAACAGCTGCTTTTCAGACTCTTCCCAACACAGTTTTAAGACTTTCTCCATACAGTTATTACTAGCATGATTCAAACTCGGCTTCCAATCCCGGTGAGAGCAGGACCTGTTAGCCTGCCTTCCTAAGGAAACACTGTGCATGTAATGGTATTCCGATCATCAACATTTTTTAACCTACTGGCCAGCTTCAATCAAACCTAGCAGTCAGGCAGCAGTCTTGGAGATCCCAAATTCCTACAAGGTTCATGAACCATATGTGACCAGGCCAAGGGAAATGAAAGAACAAGCAGGTCAACCTCCATAAGACCCCTGAGAGCCCAGGGAGTGGAAGAAGCTGTAGATGCGCTTCTCCAGAAAAGGTTCATAACATTTTTCATCTGCATGGACACAGGAACATCCAGCAGGAAAGCAGATTTCATTAGTTCCAGTATTATATCTTACGGCAGTATTATGAACTTATGCTTTGTGTCCAACGTCTCCTCCAGTATTGGAACCAGTCCTCACTGAGAAGCGAAAACGGAGAATCAGTTTTACGAATGTCAAAAGCTTCTCAGTGGGCTTCTCTGGCACGAGTTGCAATAGCTCTCGCTCAGCCAGAGGGTGAGCCACATCCAGGAAGGAGGCAGCGAGGAAAGCATTGCTCTCCATTTGAAAACCTGCCTTTGTTCAAAGCAGCATTTCTGCCATGAGCACACATGCCTGCACAGAGCTTCCTTCGGGGGCTTGGTTGTAAAATGGGACCACAAGGGCAGGCACAGAGGACTGCAAAGTCCTCCAGCTATTCCTTTGAATGACTGCTTTAACAGGAAGGTACAGTGACAGCCTGTGCTCACAAGGACTTTGGAAAGCAGCCAGCAACATTTTCCTTGCTTTTCTTTTTTTTTTTTTTTTTTTTTTGTATTATTATTCTAAACTGCACATTTTTAAACAGAAAAGCGGCATGTCTCCTAAAATAGCAGTAGTTTTGCTGCAGTGCCTCAACAGAAGGCAGTTAGGAAGGAGGAGCTGAGTCTGGACTAGCAAGGAGAGGGCCCATAAGACTGGTCTCAGCATAGATGTGATATATATTTTTCAGACTCATTAAGAAATAATAGTAGAAAAAACCTTCATCCTTCTTTTTCCTTTCTGTTCAGTGCCTCAATGTTTCCCTGAGCCAGAGGCAAGAGAAAAAGACTGGCTCTGAAAGATGTGCCAAGATAGTACCGTTGTAAACCAAAGAAACATCCTTCAATTATTCAGAGTACCTGCCATTCTCAAATTTCCCATTCTTACATCTTGAGCTAGAGTGCTGCTACATGCATTTGGCAGTAGTTCTTATCAACTCAGAGGACAGCCCAAGAAAAGAACGTATTTGATAGGAATGGTTGGACTCGATGATCCGATGGGTCTCTTCCAACCTGGTTGTTCTATGATGCTATGATCCTATGATATGTATTCATAGGGTAATTAGTGTTTAAGGTGGATGTTGTGGTAAGAACTTTCCATATACATTCCTAGACTATTTGCCAAACACATATTTGTGAAAAATAGGGAACTTCAGATGGAAAAAGTAAATGTAATCCAAAGTAGACATGAAACAGAACTGCTTTTTCTTTTTCTCCTTCATTAACAACAGGAAAATTGATCATAAAACACACCAAAATACTCACAAAGCTGCAAGCATTGAAAACCAGTGAGCAACCGAACACAGTCAACTGACAACTTGGAAAATCTGTCATTCTGATCTCTACCAGTAATTTTTTGAAACTGAAAGGCAAACTGGAGTTGCATTCATGACAAAACAATATTTAAGAAAGCAACTGTGAGAGCTTCATGTCTATGTTGCAACCTTGATATCTCCATGGATAAACTAGGATACGAGATGATGTGAGCTTGGGGCAGAAGTGTTGACAGACAGCACACTCATATCATATTTATCCTTTTGCGGTGCACTCCAAATGGCATTCTCTTTCCAAGATCCTTCCTTTCACAATGTATTACCTGCTTGGTAGGAGAGACGATGCTTCAGTTTGCCAGCCAAAACACATCATCCGCCTGAGCTCCTGCGTTCAATCTCCTCAACAGTGATTAGATGCTACCATTGCCTCCGCCAAAGAAATTCCTTGTTTACTCAGTTTGCCATGGATACATTACTCTTGCTAATTGTCTGCAGATCCACTGGCAGCATTTGTCTCCAAGATGCCAGCTGAAATAGAGCCTGAATACATCAG
Source organism: Coccyzus lansbergi (assembly GCA_033558105.1). Taxonomy (NCBI): domain Eukaryota; kingdom Metazoa; phylum Chordata; class Aves; order Cuculiformes; family Coccyzidae; genus Coccyzus; species Coccyzus lansbergi. Next base: position 852,671 of record JAUMJK010000520.1, on the reverse strand, counting down.
CCAGAAGTGGATGGATCTCTGTACGGCGGCACCCACTGCAGTATACAATGTGTGTCAAAGATAGAATCATAGAATCATAGAATTATAGAATCATAGAGTCATAGAATCACCAAGTTGGAAGAGACCCATCAGATCATCGAGACCAACCATATTGAATTAACTATCTCCAGTAAAGCCATGGTGAAACGGTGCATAATGAACCCTGCAACTTCCAGTAAGGCATGTAGCATATACAGCATATACATTAGCTCAGTGATGTGCACGGTTCCCACCAACTGCAGAAGCAGGAAGGCTCATGACATTTTCTGCATTCTGACATTTCACAAGCCACTGATCTTGTTACGTTCCTTTCAATCAAACCTTTTTGTTTTGTGTGACTGGTCAGAAAAAAGAGGGATGGGTATTATTCTGCATTTTCCCATACTGCCCTTCCAACGCACAAACCATTCCCTCTTAAAGCTGTTTTAGAAATGTGAGAAAGCAAGAAAGTGTGTTAGGAAGGGACCATTTCAGATCAGCTTCTCCCAAACAGGGTTTTGCTCAGCATCTCCATCTCTGGTCTGTAGGGGATGGACAGTTTGTGACCCAACTCTCACACCACGCGGCCAAGCAAAAGCCCAGGACCCAGGGATGCGGATGTGCTCTGTGGGGTCGTGGGTTCCCCTGTTCATAGAATCATAGAATCACCAGGTTGGAAGAGACCCACTAGATCATTGAGTCCAACCATTCCTATCAAACACTAAACCATGTCCCTTAGCACCTCAACCACCCATCCTTTAAACCCCTCCAGGGAAGGTGAATCAACCACCTCCCTGGGCAGCCTGTTCCAGTGCCCAATGACCCTTTTTGTGAAGTTTTTTTCCTAATGTTCAGCCTAAACGTCTCCTGCTGGTCCCATCCACATGGCAGGGTATGTGCGAGCTAGAGGGGGTGAAGGCATATGGGGAGGAGAAAGGGGAAGAAGACACAGAGGGATTGGGCGCAACACTTACTGCAGAACTGCCGCCGTCTGGCCCCGGGTCTCCATAGCCGCGTCCGCACCCAGCGCAAACACGGGGACAGGTCCATGGCTCGAGGGGTTTTCTGTTCCTGGGACCACCCAGGCAGCCCTGCTCCCCTCGGAGCAAACCTGCGGTAGCCCCGGGCCAAGCCCCAGGCAGCGGGGAGGATGCGATGGGCCCTGCCGTCTCTCCGTCGCCATGCCATGTTTTATGCATGATGGTGACAGCACGTAATTTCATCCCGATTCTCTGCACCTGGTGTGTACATGAGCTGCGCAATGTGAAGGAGACACGGCATTGGTCCCCAGGGAAAGCAAGCTCGGGGTGGGAGGCAAGGAGCATGTAGCCCTTCTGAAGAGGTGTGTGACCAGCAGGTCCAGGGAGGTGATTCTCCCTCTGGACTCAGCACTGGTGAGGCCGCTCCTTGAATCCTGTGTTCAGTTCTGGGCCCCTCACCACAAGAAGGATGTTGAGGCTCTGGAGCGAGTCCAGAGAAGAGCAACAAAGCTGGTGAAGGGGCTGGAGAACAGGCCCTGTGAGGAGTAGCTAAGAGAGCTGGGGATGTTTAACCTAGAGAAGAGGAGGCTGAGAGGAGACCTCATTACTCTCTACAACTACCTGTAAGGAGGTTGTAGAGAGGAGGGAGCTGGGCTCTTCTCCCAAGTGCCAGGGGACAGGACAAGAGAGAATGGCCTCAAGCTCCGTCAGGAGAGATTTAGGCTAGAGATTAGGAGGAGGTTTTTCATGGAAAGGGTCATTGGGCATTGGAATAGGTTGCCCAGGGAGGTGGTTGATTCACTTTCCCTGGAGGTGTTTAAGGCACGGGTGGATGAGGTCCTGAGGGACATGGTTTAGTGTTTAATAGGAATGGTTGAACTCGATGATCCGATGGGTCTCTTCCAACCTGGTTGGTCTATGATTCTATGATTCAATGGTTCTATGATTCTATGAAGTGGGTGAAGGCAGCCTTGGAGAAACGGAGCATTTTTCAGGCTCTCTGATATTGGCTGAAGTTCTTTCATCCACAGGTCTAAAGGTGCTGAGCTCTGCTTGGACCCCAGAGAGAAAAGAGGTTCAAGGACATCAGGATGCCCTAAAGAAACCCATGTGCACTCTGGTCAGAAAACTATAGCCTATGTATAAAATCTCAGCCCTGTTAGAGCAATGTGAGGCCATGGGGTGTGCTGAGACTCTTTAAGCTCCAAAAAGCATTAGCAGATCCATGTCATCAGCACATCCACTGCACTGGCAGGTGTGCTCACCATTTCTCACTTAAATTCTAATCTCACTTCTGATATTACAGTAATCCCCAGAGTGCCGCTCATCATCCTGTCACTGCTCTCTGAGGCACCTTTATTGTTATGTAACAAAATAGCCTCTCCACCAATGAGATCATAATTTGGGCCCCTGATCTCAAACCTATAAGCTTTGCCTTAGCTGATAGATTTTTTTTCTACCTTGAATGTTCCCCAAATCATAAAAAAACAGGTTATCATACACATGCAAAAAAGCAAAGCTGAGGGGTGGATCTGGAGCTCATAAGCTGTGTTGCAAATGTATAAGTTGTATCCTACCCTGTAGAACCTCTGATGTGGTTTCAATACAGGATGGGGGATGACATGATTGAGAGCTGCCCTGCAGAGAGGACTTGGGGGTGCTGATTGATGAGCAGCTTGAAATGAGCCAGCAATGTGCGCTCACAGCCCAGAAGGCCAAATGTATCCTGGGCTACATCAAAAGAATTTTGATCACTAGGTCGAGGGAGGTGATTCTGCCCCTCTGTTTCTCTCTTGTGAGACCTTGTCTGGAGCATTGTGTCCAGTTCTGGAATCCTGGACATAAGAATATGGAACTGTTGGAACTGGTCCAGAGGAGGCTACAAAGATGATCCGAGGGGCTGGAGCACCTTCCATACAAGGACAGGCTGAGAGAGCTGGGTTTGTTCAGCCTGGAGAAGTGAAGGCTCTGAGGAGACATTATAGCAACCTTCCGATACCTGAAGGGGCTACAAGAAAGCTGGGGAGAGACTTTTTATAAAGGCTTTTTGTGATAGGACTAGAGGGAACAACTATAAATTGGAGAGGGGAAGATTTAGACTAGATGTAAATTCTTCACCATGAGGGTGGTAGAGGCTCTGGCACAGGTTGCCCAGAGATGTTGTGGCTGCCCCATCCCTGGAGGTGTTCGAGGCCAGGCTGGATGAGGCCTTGTCTGGTGGCAGATGTCCCTGCCCATGGTAGGGGTTTGGAATTAGATGATGTTTAAGTTCCCATCCAACTCAAACCATTCTATAATTCTATAATTCCATGATTCTATGCCTTTCCCTATGTCAGGTCCTCCTGTGAGACCACTGAAGGCTGGACTGGGAGGTGGCAAGCCCTGTCGTGTACAGCAGTGAAACTGGAGAGCAGTGGTTGGTGGGGTTTCAGGTTTCCTTACCACTCGAATCTTATAGCAGGGTCATCCAAAGGGCCATTGTAGTAGATTTTTTTTGTATCTGATGTAGACCAGTAAATCTTGTACTATCAAAGTAATGATATATAAAACATAGTAGATGAAGTAGGTCCAGTCCTGTTCAATGTCTTCATCAATGACCTGGATGAGGGCATCGAGGGTACCCTTAGCAAGTTTGCAGATGACACTAAGCTGTGTGGAAGTGTTGATCTGCTGGAGGGTAGGAGGCTCTGCAAAGGGACCTAAACAGGCTGGAGCACTGGGCAGAGTCCAACGGCATGAGGTTTAACACGGCCAAATGCCGGGTCCTGCACTTGGGGCACAACAACCCTATGCAGAGCTACAGACTGGGAGAAGTCTGGCTGGAAAACTGCCAGGAGGAGAGGGACCTGGGGGTGTTGGTTCACAGCCGACTGAACATGAGCCAGCAGTGTGCCCAGGTGGCCAAGAAGGCCAATGGCATCCTGGCTTGGATCAGAAACGGTGTGACCAGCAGGTCCAGGGAGATGATTCTCCCTCTGGACTCAGCACTGGTGAGGCCACTCCTTGAATACTGTGTCCAGTTCTGGGCCGCTCACTACAAGAAGGATGTTGAGGTTCTGGAGCAAGTCCAGAGAAGAGCAACGAAGCTGGTGAAGGGGCTGGAGAACAGGCCCTATGAGGATCGGCTGAGAGAGCTGGGGTTGTTTAACCTGGAGAAGAGGAGACTGAGAGGAGACCTCATTACTCTCTACAAGTACCTGAAAGGTGGTTGTGGAGAGGAGGGAGCTGGGCTCTTCTCCCAAGTGACAGGGGACAGGACAAGAGGGAATGGCCTCAAGCTCCACCAGGGGAGATTTAGGCTGAACATTAGGAAAAAAATTTTTACAGAAAGGGTCAATGGACACTGGCATGGGCTGCCCAGGGAGGTGGTTGAGTCACCTTCCCTGGAGGGGTTTAAGAGATGGATGAACGAGGTGCTGAGGGACATGGCTTAGTGTTTGATAGGAATGGTTGGACTCGATGATCCAGTAGGTCTCTTCCAACCTGGTTGTTCTATGATTCTATGAATTTGAGCTTCATTTAAAAGTTTATTGGATTCATCCTGGTCTGGACTAGAAGTGGTATTTTGAATCCCTATTGGGAATATGAAACATTTGGTGATATTTGCCCCTGAAGTTTATGAAAAAGCCCATACGTAGCTCATCCATTCTGGAAATTCACACAAGATTCAGTATGAAAAACCCCATCTGGAAATTATAAAACCAAAATGACAAAAAAACCTGTCAAGGGAAGGTACAAAATTTCTCAGACTCCTGTTACGTTTTGTCAGATGTTTTATCAGATTATTCACTTGGAGTTCATCAGAAATGAAAGTAATGGGTGGTGTAGAAATACTTCGAAAAAGATTAAGAATTTACTTTAAGTCTTGAGTCATCCTGTAATGACTTTATTTTGAGACTGGTCAGAGGGAATTAGCAACATACACTGCTGGCATAGGAGAGAGCAGCTCACACAGGTTATTTTCTCCACTGACATGCTTATTATAGAATCATAGAATCACTAGGTTGGAAGAGACCCAACGGATCATTGAGTCCAACCATTCCTATCAAATACTAAACCATGTCCCTCAGCACCTCAGCCACTTGTCCCTTAAACACCTCCAGGGAAAGTGAATCAAACAGCTCCCTGGGCAGACTGTTCCAATACCCAATGACCCTTTCTGGGAAAAACTTCCTCCTAATCTCTAGCCTAAATCTCCCCTGGCAGAGCTTGAGGCCATTCCCTGTTCCCTGTCGCTTAGGAGAAGAGTCCAGCTCCCTCCTCTCTACAACCTCCTTTCAGGTAGTTGTAGAGAATAATGAGGTCTCCCCTCAGCCTCCTCTTCTCCAGGCTAAACACCCCCAGCTCTCTCAGCCGTCCCTCATAGGGTCTGTTCTCCAGCCCCTTCACCAGCTTCGTGGCTCTTCATCACCTATTTCTGATCTGTTCAAGTTGGGTTCATCACATGCTGAAAGCATTGCTGTACCAGACTGGAAGAAATTCTTGGGTCACCACATCCAGTCTCCAGGTGCCTTGGCAAGAGCAGCATATTTCCAGTCTTTAATACATTTTGTCTCAGAATTAGTCTTCCTGCCCTGTTTTACTCGAGGAGTAAGGAAATAGGAGTTGAGGGGACTTTAAGTGGTGAAGAGTAACTTTTTTTTATGAGAATTCAGCAGAGCTGACTGACCTGCAGCATCGTTACTTGCAGTGCCTCAGATGCACTCACATTACAGCAATAAATGAGTTATAACAACAGGTATGTGTGGGCTAGAAATAGGAATTAGATCTGAAATGAGGAAGGTATGATGGCTTTGGTATATTTTATGCTTAAATAGTGCTTATAATCATCATTTTAGAATCATACAGACAAATGAGTAAAAATAATATAAAAGACTGGCTAGATAGCATTCAATTTTCCTTGTTTAAGGAAAAATACATTACAATGACAAGTATATTTGTGCTGCTGATGGCTTGTTTTCTTCAGTATTTGATGTTTATCCTCCTCCTTTTTTGTTCTTTTTTTGAACATGAGCACACCTAAGCTTTGAATAATGTATTTGTAGGCATATTTTTATCTTAGAGTAGGCAGAAGTCATCATTTTTACACTCGATTGGTTTCAATTCATTATTCTTTTCTTCATAACATCCTGGGAGATTTGCTTGCAATTATCTGGCACCAAAGTGCAACGGAGTCATTCAGAAAACCTTAATTAAGCATGTCACTTTTAATAATGACACCCCCCCCCACCCTTTCATTTTCCTCCAACTCACTTTCTGTAAATGTATGATGACCGGTCAGAGCCACAAGGCAGGTTACCCAGTACATGCTTCTTTCTGCATTTTACTTTAAAATCTTGGTGTATAGAAAGAGACATGCAATTGCACAGCAGAAATACGAACCGCGGAGCCAGTTTGCACCCAGGCCTGTTGTTCCTGTAACTCCAATCAGCAAGAAAAAACTTGGCAACATCCAACGAAGGCAACAGTCTTCAGTCATCACAGTTTCCAAGGTTAAATATAACTGCTCAATGCTATGCTCATCATTGGTGTCCCAGAACAATGGGGTTTTCCACAGGCTGCTGCTATTCCTCTAGAAAGAGACCTCCTGCAGTTGGGATTTGACACAAACTGGTGCCTCAAGCCCTGAAATATGGCTCTACTAGTTTTTTTTTCCTGCCATGCTGCTGATAAATAAACACAGTTAAAGAACCTTTTCTATCAGCAGAGGAAATCTGTTGTGGGGCTCTGTTCCCCCATGTCTCTTGAAAGCTTTGAGATGCAGTGATTGCAATACAGGCAACTGTTTTTCAAATTTCAGCAAGCCACAAGCTGCCCGAACTTCAGAGCATTGTACTTCAGTATGTCAGGTGCCTATTTTGATGTACAGTGGAACTCAAACTCATTTAATTCTTGAAAGCAGTTGATAAGGTGTAGTGATGTTAGCGGTTGTCAAGAGAACACTGTGCACTCAGTGATGGAGTAACTCGCGTTTCAAGGAGGATTTCCACTTAAGCCACTCACTCCATGTGCTTCAGCGCAATGATTCAGTTAGTTAAGTCAATGAGTACATGAGGGTTTTCAAATAGTATAGGGGGGAAAAAAAAAAAATAAGTTGATGGCTGAAGATGCATTCCCGGTCATACTGCAGCGCAGTCCTGTGCTGTTCTTGTGCCACCTACTGACCAGTTGCTCCTGTTAATTCACCATTTCCCTTAACGGAACATTTTCCAGTTTATTTTTAGATGCTAATGTTTGATGCGGGATTTTGCCCAAGCAGTTACTAGGCAGCGAATACAGACAGTCTTCATGCCTTGATAAGAAGCTCTAGTTTAGAGCTGAACCACTCTATCCTGCACTGGTTGGCTCAGTAGAAGGATGGGATGGGATAGGATGGGATGGGATGGGATGGGATGGGATGGGATGGGATGGGATGGGATGGGATGGGATGGGATGGTCTGTGTTGTCCAGCATGTCAGATCTGACGATGCTTTCTGTCCTTAAATATATTCCCTGCTGAAATCATTGTGATTGCACAGATATTCAAAAGCAGAAGCTACCTAGAGTTGCTGTCTGTCAATAGGTGCTTTTTCTGGCATTGCTGAGCTATAGCGAAGACTTGACTTCTCTTTCCCATAACAGGGAGATGTATAGAAATGCAGCCTATAGGTCCTCACCCACAGGGTGTACTAAGGGGGAAGTGCTTTTCTTTTGGTTTACCAAGCCTCTGAAATCAGGAACTACTCTGCAGAACTAAGAAAATTCTTTCGACCTTGTTGTCAAAACTCAAGGTAACGGCTAAAGGGATGTATGTCACCCACCTGGGATATTCCTGAAGTGCTTACAAAGTGGAAAATATATACCATATTTGAGCTGTAAAGCTCTGTTTGCACCTACTTTGGGCAGATAAACCCCAGCTTAGCAGGCTGGCCTAATAGTATGTGTTGCTCTGCCAGCTGGCTTTAATGATCGTTAGTAGGCTGGATATTTGTAGCTGTTGTCTTTCTCACTCTGAAGGGTTCCAAATAAAAAAGCTTATTCCAGTCCCCATCCCACAAGTGACTGAAACATAGAATCATAGAATCATAGAATCACCAGGTTGGAAGGGACCCATCGGATCATCAAGTCCAACCATTCCTAACAAACGCTAAACCATGTCCCTCAGGACCTCATCTACCCGAGCCTTAAACACCTCCAGGGAAGGGGAATCAACCACCTCCCTGGGCAGCCTATTCCAATACCCAATGACCCTCTGTGTGAAAAACTTACTCCTAATCTCTAGCCTAAATCTCCCCTGGCGGAGCTTGAGGCCATTCCCTCTTGTCCTATCCCCTGTCCCTTGGGAGAAGAGCCCAGCTCCCTCCTCTCCACAACCTCCTTTCAGGTAGTTATAGAGAGCAATGAGGCCTCCCCTCAGCCTCCTCTTCTTCAGGATAAACACCTCCAACTCTCTCAGCCGTTCCTCATAAAGCCTGTTCTCCAGCCCCTTCACCAGCTTCATTGCTCTACTCTGGACTCGCTCCAGAGCCTCAACATCCTTCTTGTGCTGAGGGGCCCACAACTGAACACAGGATTGAAGGAGCGGCCTCACCAGTGCTGAGTACAGAGGGAGAATAACCTCCCTGGACCTGCTGGTCACGCCGCTTCTGATCCAAGCCAGGATGCCATTGGCCTTCTTGGCCACCTGGGCACACTGCTACCTCATGCTCAGTCGGCTGTCGACCAACACCCCCAGGTCCCTCTCCTCCTGGCAGTTTTCCAGCCAGACTTCTCCCAGTCTGTAGCTCTGCATAGGGTTGTTGTGCAACATATAAATGGTAGCAACTTGATGTGACAAGACTGAGACTGGGGGTCTTGAATGACCCGAGCATCAATCAAGAATTTCTCCAGAATAACAACCTCAGTGGGCTGTGTAGGCTGCTGTCAGAGCAGGTAGCCCTTCCAGAGCTACTTGCAAGAATAAGGGTGATCAGAATGGAATTCTTTTCCACGTATAATCTTAAACAACCACTTTCTTCTGGGGCCCACACAACCTTGGCCTGGCCAGGGTGAGATACTGGAGAAGTTGCTTCCAGCTGCAGTTTCTGCCTCCCACTCATGCTGTCCTCCAGCTGCACATTTCAGTGGGGCCACGACCTCACTGTGTATTTTTAAAAATATGTGGAAAACAAGCTTTCAGCTTTCTTTGTTGCTAAATGGGCTGCCTCTTGCAATTTTTTATTCGGTCGGAAGGTAAAAAGGGGAAGATGGAAGGGCAGGCTTCTTCACCCTAATTTAAAGCATGGTGGAAATGTCACAGACTCTTTAAAAGGGATAATAAAGGGATCATGCATAAATTTTGCGTGATATTTTCATTTTATTTATTTAAAGTTCAGTATGTGATCTTAATTAATTTTTCCTTGCAGCTTACGAGTTGGCCTGTGGGCAGTTTCTCCTGAAATTAATTGGATTAATCATTCCAGAAATCTCAGCTGGATGATCACATATTTATTAAATATTTTTAGGAAAAAAAAATCAGATATTAGCAAGCATTTGAATTACGCTACCAATAAACTTGGCATACAACTGCACTGAAAGAAAGTTTCTCAAGTAACTACGACGGCTTTCTTGTGCTCAACTATCCCTCAGATACCCTCTCCAGAAAGGACCAGCCTCAAAGAATTAAATATTTAGTACGTAGAAATAAACCAACATTTCCCACTTGTGTACATAGATTTGAGTCAGAAACGCTGCAGGAAGCCCACCTTTGAGCTTTCAGAATTGATTGCTGACCCAGAATAACAGCAGGGGAGAGAGCAGTCATACCTCTTGAAATATTTATCTTAGTGTTTTCCCATCAAACATTGAAAATACAGCTGTACTGCTTACGGGTCAATAAATAAATATTGTACTCGGAGCACAACGCCACTGTTTCCTTAATCTTTTCCTCAAGTTCCCTGTTTTCACTTGCAGACAGGTAATTGATGCTGTAAAGCCTGCTCATTGAGCCAGGTTTTTAAGCTATCTAGGCTTTCACAGGTGCGAGAGCCAAATCCTTCCAGATGGATAAACTCAGGGTGGAAGAGACTGTGTTTCTGTAAAGGAGGATGCCTAAAATGGGAGCTGCTGTGAAAGTGGAGCTCATCTAGAAGTTCCCAGCCTGGGGATGTTGGTTGACAGCCGACTGAACATGAGCCAGCAGTGTGCCCAGGTGGCCAAGAAGGCCAATGGCATCCTGGTGTGTATCAGAAACGGTGTGACCAGCAGGGCCAGGGAGATTATTCTCCCTCTGTACTCGGCACTGGTGAGACCACTCCTTGAATCCTGTGTTCTCTTCTGGGTCCCTCAGCACAAGAAGGATGTTGAGGCTCTGGAGCGAGCCCAGAGAAGAGCAATGAAGCTAGTGAGGGGTCTGGAGAACAGGCCTTATGAGGAACCGCTGAGAGAGCTGGGGGTGTTTACCCTAGAGAAGAGGAGGCTGAGAGGAGTCCTCATTGCTCTCTACAACTACCTGAAAGGAGGTTGTAGAGAGGAGGGTGAAGGCCTCTTCTCCCAAGTGACAGGGGACAGGACAAGAGGGAATGTCCTCAAGCTCCGCCAGGGGAGATTTAGGCTGGACATTAGGAAAAAATTTTTCACAGAAAGGGTCATTGGGCACTGTCAGAGGCTGCCCAGGGAGGTGGTTGATTCACCTTCCCTGGAGGTGTTTAAGGGACAGGTGGACAAGGTGCTGAGGGACATGGTTTAGTGTTTGATAGGAATGGTTGGACTCGATGATCCGATGGGTCTCTTCCAACCTGCTTGTTCTATGATTCTATGACTTCCTTCCCAAAAAGGCCTGTGCAAGCAAACCACCATAAATTACACAGCAGACTTGTATCTAGTAAGAACATTTTGACTTTATTACAATGATATTGTAGGTATGCTTTGCTTACATAAGACGTAGGTTTCATTATAAAAGACTCTTAATCAAGAATAAGTACTCATTTTAATTGATATCCATTCCCAAATTTACTGAGCTCCTTTCTGTCTTTTCCTTTGAAGCCAACTCCCTTTCTTACTCATTTCAAGTATCATTTCTGACAGCCCATTTAATAATTCATTCTATTAATTCTGTCTCATGTTCCCTGGTTTTAGGTTTACTCAGTAATTCTTCTGATTTTTTTTCCTCTCTTATTCTTTTTAAATTTATTAATACATTGCTATTTTCTGATGTCCTGACTATTTTTTTTTTAAATTATTCTGCATCTTTCTGTTTGAAGTTACTTTTTGTCATTTGTAACTCCAGCACCAAACACAGCCCTCCAGGAGCTTCATGAAGACTATACAGTCCGGAACTTCATGTCCTTTTGTGAAATGATGATTTTACAAGTGCCTTGGCACATATCCCCATTTCAAAAAGGGACCTTGATTAGCTTTCAGTCTTCATAACTGGCCTTTTGTAAGTACATTTATTTCTTAGGATTCTGATTTCATATTTATGTATTAGTGATTCTTACTGTGCTTCAAAAACTTTTAATAATATCCCATAGAATAGGAATTGGTTAGATACCTTATATAAAAATAACATTAGGAAAAGAGGTAGCACTGAGACTACTAAGAAGTTTTTAAAAGATGATTTATTATTTGCCTTCCACCACCTCTTACGATAAATTATCTCTTTCATTAAGCCTGCCAGAAGGTACAGCTCATGGCTTAAAATGGATAAAAACACAGAATCCACATCTGTTGTGGCTGGTATTATTTAGAGTCCCAGGGCAGTCATTTGCCTTTGTGATTTCTGACTTTGTAAAGCTGCTACAGTCCCAACAACATGATTCAAAGCCAAAGGAAAGCATAAACCTGTATTCTAGCCTATTGTGTTCTTAAACTGAAGTTGCACAAGAGAGAAATAGGTTCAAATTACTCAATAGTTTGACACTAAATTTCCCTTCCTCTTGCTCATGACTCGGATGCTTTTACCCACTGATTGCCTTAGAAAAACATGCCTGATGAAACATTTCTGGGCATTGTTTCTCACCTCTTCTAAAACAAATGACTGTATAAAAAGAACCTTTTAGGATTATTCCATGGACTGCTGCATAAAATCAAAGACTTTAACTTAGTGTAGCACTGTGGAGGCACAATGGTCATCCAGAAAATACATGTTTCAAAAACGCTTTGCCTCGACCTCGTAAGCATATGCATTTTCTCCTGAAATTCTGAAGCTTCCTAGCTTCAAAAGCTGAAACTTGAAAGTTGCATCCCAAATATTTGTGATGAGAACTGCAAAATGAGGTATCACAGAGAAGAAATAGCATTTACATAATTTTGTAAATTAACATGTGAGTTAGGCCTGAGCTTCTTTTCAAAGTGAAGCCCCCGATCACAGTTTTACTGAAAGCTTTTGTGTCTGAGGGTTGGTTTGACATCTCACACAGCTTGCTGGGATATCTATAGCTTATAAAATGATAGAAAAACTGAGGTTGGAAGCAGCTTCTGGTGGCCACTCCATGCTCAGACCATGATCAACTTCAGACTCAAATGAGATTTCACAAGGTCCTCTCCATCCTCTCCTTTGACTGCAGCCAAGGCAAAGCCACCAGATCCCACTGGGGTGGAGAAGTCTCTCCTACACAGCAAGATCTGTAAGGGAGAGTTTCTCGGGACAGGGTTTTGAGACACAGTTTTTGGTTCATGTTGCTTAGGACCATATCAAATACTTCAAATCTTCATGAAGCAGTAAGACAATGTGATCTCTAAGAGGATGTCCCAGAATCCAGGCAGGGTAATTCTATTCCTGAGGGACATGGTTTAGTGTTTGATAGGAATGGTTGGACTCGATGATCCGATGGGTCTCTTCCAACCTGGTTGTTCTATGATTCTATGATTCTATCCTGGCTGACTTGCTGGGAGGTCATGTGCCATTTCCATGGCTCTGCTCGTGCAGCTCTGAATCCATCTGACACAGTCCACATGGGTTGGCAAAAATACCATTGTGCACGCAAGCCACACAAATTTATGTTGACATGGGATTCAGCATATATGAAAGCACAACCCCTCTCACGCAGTGTTAGAAATATCCAGTCCATTGCAGCTGAATAGTCCAGGGCTGGGATCAGCCTTTCTCAGAGGCTCCAGAGTGTTAAACAGATCCTGATCAAAGGTATCTCCAGCCAGGAGGACTGGGGACTGGCTTGGTTGATGTGATAGGTGAGTAGAGAAAGAGCTGCCATCACCTAACAGAGAGAAAATTAAGAGAATGACATGTAAGGTCACGCACGAGATCTAAAAAAAGAGTAGTTACTGCTACCAACCTGAGCTGTGGTTCATGTATACTGGGAGAACATTGGGTGTCCAGGAGGGATCCTGCATAAGCTACATGTTCATGCAAAGTAAATTTTTCCAAACTGGAGCGTTCAGAACAGGCATTGCTTTTCACTTAGGGAAGAAGTTTGTATGAGTCCGTCAGCTCTTATGTTCATAAAAGTGCACACGAGTGGTGTTACAGCCCATATAGCAATAGAATTAGGAATCTGTATCATTCTGACCTCAATATGTTGTACGGCTTAAAACATCTTTAACTTAGTCACTATGAATAAATGATCATTTGCATCACTGTAATGGTTACCCATGGAAAAAGTCAGTAATATTTTTTCCTGGGCATCTTCAGATGACTATTGCTCGTCAGGGGAATTCGCACTCTGCATAAGCAAAACAGACTGATCTGAGAGAGTTCATTGCCAGCCTGTGAAACAGCCCAATGAACTTCTCAGAAAGAGGAGGTCGTTTCAAATTTTCTTACCTGCTGGTCTCCATTCTTAGGAAAAGGTTTTTGTCAAAATGCAAAGAACAGGGTACAGGACAAGAGGGAATAGCCTCAAGCTCCACCAGGGGAGATTTAGGCTAGAGATTAGGAGGAAGTTTTTCACACAGAGGGTCATTGGGCATTGGAATAGGCTGCCCAGGGAGGTGGTTGATTCCCCTTCCCTGGAGGTGTTTAAGGCACAGGTAGACAAGGTGCTGAGGGACATGGTTTAGTGTTTGATAGGAATGGTTGGACTTGATGATCCGATGGGTCTCTTCCAACCTGGTTGTTCTATGATTCTATGATTCTATCTGACAACATCTAAGATGTAAATGTCTGGGGTTTTTCCTCCTTTCACTCTATTGTCTTTTCTTCACAGTTCATGTCCCTGCTTTTAATTTATTTCACCCAGATGACACTTCTCGTCGACTGTGCAGATAGTGAGGTCATGAAGTGATGTCTAACTGTCCTTTGAGAATTTAGTTAGTGCAAACCCCAATGCACTGGGTTCCTAGGAGTTACGATAATTTCAACAATAAAAATAAATCTCCACATAAGAAGCAACACTGGGTGGGAGTGAGGGATGTTTCAAGATCGTTCCACTTCCTTGAGCTAAAAAGATTTTCAGAGTGCTGGGATATATTTCATTTGTTGGGGCTTTTTTTAATGTTAATATGGCAACTAAGAAGCCAGAGATATTTAAGAGAATCTCAAAGTTTATGCGGAGATTTTACGGCAGAAGCAGAAGCAATATCCTAAAGTAGCCAAAACTCACCCTGTCCCCAGATTACAGTGCCTGTCTCATGCATTACTTCTGCTCCCTAGCCTAAGGTCTAGGTCCTGGGTGCATGAGGTGTTGGGGACCCATGGCAAACAGTCTCAGCAGTTTGCACTGCAAGATCATATAGATGTTTGCTCAAGTCTTGCAAATGCCTCCAGTGAAGAAAAAATATTCTTCAAATTCCAGCAAAGGACTGGGAGTGAAGCCTCACAGTGAGATAATCCTTGAGTTATCCTCTCACTAAAGGATAGTCTGGCTGGAGCAGGAATACCCTACCTAGCAGCCAGATGATCAAAGGCTTCGACTCGATGATCCGATGGGTCTCTTCCAACCTGGTTGTTCTATGATTCTATGATTCTCTCCCTGGAAGATGGGAAGTTTAATCATAAGGAAACCATATAACATCATAAGGAAAAGAGCACAAACCCACACTTACGCTGACACTTCTGTGACTCTTTAAAAAGCTAAATGTATGATGGTTAGAAGAAAACTTGGCCCTAGACGTAATGGCTGGATGATTCAAAAAATTATTTTTTCTTTAGCACTTTCTGGCCACAAGGTGTCAATCCTTACTCACAAGAAATCCTAGTGGCTGATGCATTATTCTTAAGCAGAGTTGGAGTAGAATTTATGGCACTGCCAGGAGCAGTAGCAGTTAGGGAAACAGAGTAAAAAGGCAGTAAATGCAAGGAATGAGCATGAATCTCAACTGCAAAGACTTCTCCTTTCATCTTGGAAGAAGCTCACGTGTATGCTTCACAGTATCAGGTACAAACCCATGCCTGCTTGTTGATGGATTAAATCAAAACCCAATTCCATTATTATTATTCTGCAGTATTTCAGTTTTGATATTAAAGTGTTGTAATGTCTTCAACATATCCCCATTAAACAAAGATGTAAAGAGATCGGCAAAAAAGAGAAAGCTCTAGAGGCACATCCCGAAACACTCGACACTTCTAAACAACAAGAAAGAGAATTAAAAGGTGAGAAAAAAGAAAAGGGAGATCTGGGCTTTCAGAAAACTCTGCAGCATTTAAAAGTCAGATAAACAGCCAGGTTTTCCAGCACTGTTTGAATAATGAAACTGATGCTGTATAAACAGAATTTTTGTCTTCAGGAGTCCTAATGGTTGGACTCGATGATCCAATGGGTCTCTTCCAACCTGGTTGTTCTATGATTCTACGATTCTAATAGAGCATTAATAGTTCAGCTGAAATATAGTAAAGACATTTTTCCCTTTCACCACAGCTAATGGACGTTGAATTCTCTCTGGGTTCCCTGGGTGCTTTGAGTGGCTATTCTGCATTCAAGTACTCGCCATGAGTGCTAGCAAGAGAGAATAGCACTGATTTGTTGAAGAGGAAATAAAAAACACGCAGTACATGTAATTTAATGGTATTCTGAATCGCCTCTTTCAGTTCTGCTATATATTTTTCCCTGTGAGCAAGATTGTGTATGAATATGCATGGATTTATGTTCTATGGTGTCCTATTATTTGCTGGAGGGGAAGAGAAACATTTTTATCTCTCTATACGGATTCTTTCCAGGGTTTAAAAGAAAAAAAAACTGGAAAAGGGGGGAAACTCTATCAGTCCACAGCAAAATAGTCTCCTAGAGTCTCTACACTGTGAATATTGACTAAAGATGGTGTGGTTTTAATCATGTAGGTAGCTCCTGACCTGAGTCGGTTTGTCCTTTGTGCTTTTTCATAGAACAACAACCAGGTTGGAAGAGACCCATCGGATCATTGAATCCAACCATTCCTATCAAACACTAAACCATGTCCCTTAGGACCTCATCTACCTGTGCCTTAAACACCTCCAGGGAAGGTGAATCAACCACCTCCCTGGGCAGCCTGTTCCAATGCCCAATGACCCTCTGAGTGAAAAACTTCCTCCTATTACACCTATTAGTACAGCCACCATCTCTGCTACCTTCATCACAACAATATCCCACATGCTACATTACCAGAGACAACAAGCTGTTGATGATAACGTTTAGTGACAGCCATACCATCACGTAAGTACAGCCAGAATCTGGAGATTGTTGGAAGGACCCTTGATTACTAGTGATGATGCCTATGATGGAAAAAATCCAGCTCAGCTGCTGGAGACTTAACTGAGTTGGCAGCCAAATAAAACACTTTCTTTCAAACCAAGCCTATTTCATTGGGAAATCATCGTTAGACTGTAAACATTAAAAGCCCCATGGAGGGTCTCTGGGGAGAGCAGAGCTACACTTCAGCATGGGAATTGGCAAAAACTAGTGGGTCTTCTAAGGCAATGAGAAGAAAATCGTCATTTAGTGCCACTGCAAAAAAGCAAGTTGTTTCTTAAGTCTGGTGAAGCAGGAAATTGCTTCAGCAGAGATTGCTTTGTGTAAATAGAATCATAGAATCACCAGGTTGGAAGAGACCCATCAGATCATCGAGGCCAACCATTCCTATCAAACACTAAACCAAGTCCCTCAGGACCTCATTCAACAATCCCTTAAACACCTCCAGGGAAGGTGAATCAACCACCTCCCTGGGCAGCCTATTCCAGTGCCCAATGACCCTTTCCATGAAAAAATTTTTTCCTAATGTCCAGCCTAAATCTTCCCTGGTGGAACTTGAGGCCATTCCCTCTTGTCCTGTCCCCTGTCACTTGGGAGAAGAGCCCAGCTCCCTCCTCTCTACAACCTCCTTTCAGGTAGTTGTAGAGAGCAATGAGGTCTCCTCTCGTTGTTATAGGAGTCAATGTTACAGGGAATGCAGAAAACTTCACCAGGCAGCCTCCACCCTCTGCCTTTTCCCTCTGCCCCTGTCTGGCTGCAGAGTACAAACACTTGGGAGGGATGCCTGTCTCCTGCTGCCTCACTGCTCAGCAGCTTAGGCACACTTTGCACTCAGTGTTCTGGCATGTGGTTGCATGAAGTACACTGGCATGTACTGAATCTCCCAAAAGTAATGTATGTTTTGTGCTAGTGCCTGGGCTGGTCTCCTTTCTGTGTGCAGCGAAGACATCTGGTGCTTTGTCCCCAGTACAGAGGTGAAGGGTTTGTGGCTGAATGTTCTTGTCTTGGAAATATGGCATAATATGGACCTAATTCCTTTGCTGAGGAAGGAAATGAGTCGACTGGGTGTGTGCAACTGGGAAGAGTGAGGAGAAGTGAAGTCTTTGTGTTTGCAGCAGTTTTCCCCCTCATTTTGTTGAATCATGGGTAAATACATAAATCAAACAACCCAGGACAGTCATGGGGCAACATCTGAAGAGTACTCTTAATGTGCAGGTAAGGCATAAATAAGTTCTGCCAAAGGTATAATTGTTTCTGTGTTTACACTGAGATGCTGACAATGCACATTTTGCTGCTTATTAAAGAACATTAATTTTGGATGCCATCTGATGCTAAAATGAAAATGGATGCAGCTACTCCCAAGGCAGCAGCAGCGAGTACAGAGAAGTGCCACAAAGCTGGTGAAGGGGCTGGAGAACAGGCCTTATGAGGAACGTCTGAGAGAGCTGGGAGTGTTTAGCCTAGAGAAGAGGAGGCTGGGGGGAGACCTCATTACTCGGTACAACTACCTGAAAGGAGGTTGTAGAGAGGAGGGAGCTGGGCTCTTCTCCCAAGGGACAGGGGACAGGACAAGAGGGAATGGCCTCAAGCTCCGCCAGGGGAGATTTAGGCTGGACATTAGGAAAAAAATTTTTCACGGAAAGGGTCATTGGGCACTGGAATAGGCTGCCCAGGGAGGGGGTTGATTCACCTTCCCTGGAGGTGTTTAAGGGATTGTTGAATGAGGTCCTGAGGGACTTGGTTTAGTGTTTGATAGGAATGGTTGGCCTCGATGATCCAATGGGTCTCTTCCAACCTGGTGATTCTATGATTCTATGATTCTATGAAATGAAATGTTCATGGAGCTTATAGCTTGCTGGGACACATGCCTACAAGACTACCCTTGCAAAGATCTGCACAGAAGTCAACCCACCTTCTGGGGAGGAGGCTGAAACTTGGTTGTTTCCAGCTCTCATTCTCCACATTTTGGTTTTGAGTTATTGCAAGTGTTACCCTTTTCATTTAAATGTGCTACAGTTGAAAGAGAAGCAGGAAAAACCCAGGACCATCTGTCTGTTTGCAGCAGAAGGAGCAGTACTGCCAGCTTCATGCTGCCTTGAATTGATCTGGTCAGCTGGGCTCTGCTCCAGCGCCTGGGGACCTTGGTGGGGCAAGTACAGCCCCTTGCTCTCCACAGACCCTTCCATCTGCCACCAGGCATATATAAGATTGTATTTGTAATCTGCCTGTACACACATGAGAAACACAACTGCGCTCACCAAAAAAATCGTGGCAAGTTGTCTGACAAAACGATTCTAGGCTTCTGTTGTACTGAGTAAATGAGCATATGCATAACACCGAATGAGGTTTCTTATTACAAAGCTGCCTGTGGACAAAAGAACTCATTTGTCTACCTAGATTAGCTCATACAGAAAACTGAATAAAACCATGCCAAGTATACGGACACAGCGCAGGTACTTATTTTTTTCCTATTGAGGTACATAATATAATTTTTTACTGGCCACATGTATATGTATTAAGTCTACAACTAACTAAAAGGAAGTTGTGGAGAGGAGGGAGCTGGGCTCTTCTCCCAAGTGACAGGGGACAGGATGACAGGGAATGGCCTCAAGCTCTGCCAGGGGAGGTTCAGGCTGAGCATTAGGAAAAGATTTTTCACAGAAAGTGTCATTGGACATTGGAACAGGCTGCCCAGGGAGGGGGTGAGTCACCTTCCCTGGAGGTGTTTAAGGGATGGGTGGACGAGGTGCTGAGGGACATGGCTTAATGATTGATGGGAATGGTTGGACTTAATGATCTGGTGGGTCTTTTCCAACCTGATGATTCTATGATTCTAGATCAACGTGGACAACCCGTGGAAGTTATAGAGGTGGTCTTTACTATTTTCATCAAGTCTGGCAAGTCTTCTCTGTCAATATTATACGCACTTCTGGCTGGCATCATGTAAATTGTGCCCTTTTGCACTTCAAAACAAGCCCACGGCAACATGTAGCTCACCCTTTTTCAAAACCAGTAAAACAATGCCGGGAGCCTCTGTGTGCAGACTTAAATAAAGAGGCTTTCTTAAGAGTAGAGGCAAAAAAAAGAGTGGGAACACAATCAGCCAGGCAAGGCTGCTGGTAGACTGTGGTCCTCTCTAGGAAATAGCCTTGGCTGCCTGCACTACTTGGTATCTTACAACAAACCCTCTCTTCCCTCTGTGTCCCTGCTGAGGAAACAGCCTCGGTATTTATTTTTGTATCAGAAATGGCATGACCAGCAGGTCCAGGGAGGTTATTCTCACTCTGTACTCCGCACTGGTGAGGCTGCTCCTTGAATCCTGTGTTGAGTTGTGGGCCCCTCACCACAAGAAGGATGTTGAGGCTCTGGAGAGAGTCCAGAGAAGAGCAACAAAGCTGGTGAAGGGACTGGAGAACAGGCCTTATGAGGAACAGCTGAGAGAGCTGGGGGTGTTTATCCTGGAGAAGAGGAGGCTGAGAGGAGACCTCATTACTCTCTACAACTACCTGAAAGGAGGTTGTAGAGAGGAGGGAGCTGGGCTCTTCTCCCAAGTGACAGGGGACAGGACAAGAGGGAATGGCCTCAAGCTCCACCAGGAGAGATTTAGGCTAGAGATTAGGAGGAGGTTTTTCACGGAAAGGGTCATTGGGCATTGGAACAGGCTGCCCAGGGGGCTGGTTGATTGGAGGTGTTTAAGGGACAGGTGGATGAGGTGCTGAGGGACTTGGTTTAGTGTTTGGTAGGAATGGTTGGAGTCAATGATCCGATGGGTTTCTTCCAACCTGGTTGTTCTATGATTCTATGATTCTATTTGACATCATAGAGCGATGGAATTTTCCAAAGCACAAAATGTAATGGATTGTTACAAAACAAAAAAAATAATTTCTGACCTCTTGCTGAAGAATGGGGAGCTAACGCAGAGAGCTGTTAACTTGCTGAAAAGATGATGCTGATTCCTTGAAGGCGGCACAAATGAATTAGAATCAGGGAAGGAAAATTGTCATCTTGTACCGAGCACCTCATAATTTTGCCATCAGTTGAAGAGTTTACTCTGAGATTACTGCTAGCAGCAGATAATACAAAGTGAAAGGAACCAAAAGCATCAAGTTGCAGCCAAAAAAAAAAAAGAAAAAGACTAGCGTGTGTGCAGTGAGGCAGGGAAGGAAGAAAGGGTAATAAAACCCTGTGCTGAACAGTAAATTAACTACTTAAGGGCAGAGTGAAGACTACTAAATGCTTCTGGATCCTTTCTGTTGGACTGAAGATGAAAAAAGATTAAATATGACCTCACCCTTGACACTGCTTTGTTTTACTGCACATAATCATAATAAACTGATATATTTGTGCTTTGAGAAATTGTGTTACAGAAAAAGACAGCCAAGGATGATAACTGGGGAAAATGCTTCCAAAAATCTGTAATCAAATTCATGAGCAGATTTTGCATCCACCGTGGGAGTAACCATTTCATAATTGTTTTCAGAGATCAGTCGAGCACTTGAACTCGATGAGAACCGGTGCTCCTATGCTAAAAGCAAACTTCAGGCTGATTGTGAAATGTGCTGTTCTTGTTGTGCTAGTTCATTATGTAAATAATCTAGAAGGGGAACAGAAATAATTCCATTTGACCTATATCACTGACTGAAAAGCGTAGCTTGCAAATTGTGAATGTTACAGTCAGCCATATAGTTCCCTATTTGCCATCTCTATGTCCTGACCTAAATAATGCAGTCTTGTTTCTGCTCTCCTAGCTGGGAGGCATCTGTAACTGAGATCAAAATGTAGCTGGAGATTAGAAACTGCAAATAGTTATTCATAAAATTGTGCTTTGCAGATAACTGATTATTTTCTGAATAAGTATGTGGGTAATTCTTCCCTAATAACAAATACGTTCAGTGAGTGTGTGGTCTTTTCTATGGGGATTTGAGATTAGAGAAGTGGAAGAGCAGTCTAAAGCATTCACAGCTAGTTAAAAGATTAGCTGTGATTTTTCTGGAGCATCTCCCCTTTCTGAGTGTGATCTCAATATTGGGATATTCTGATTTATTTTTCACTTGGCTCACCTGGTTTGCAGCACAGCCCCGTAAAGCGTTGTAACAGCACCGTGTTGTGGGTTAACCCCAGCAGTCAGCTCAGCCTCACACAGCTGTTTGCTCACTCCCCTGCTGAGGATAGAGGAAAGAATAAGGCAAAAGGGAAAAAACTCATGGGTTGAGGTAAACACAGTTTAATAAGAAGAGCAAGTGATGCAAAACCTCCAATTGCTCTCCATCAGCCAAATAACGCCCAAATAACAGCAGCCCTGGAAAACAGGTGGCCAAGAAGGCCAATGGCATCCTGGCTTGGATCAGAAATGGTGTGACCAGCAGGTCAAGGAAGGTTATTTTCCCTCTGTACTCTGCACTGGTGAGACCGCTCCTTGAATCCTGTGTTCAGTTCTGGGCCCCTCACCACAAGAAGGATGTTGAGGCTCTGGAGTGAGTACAGAGAAGAGCAACAAAGCTGGTGAAGGTGCTGGAGAAGAGGCCCTATGAGGAATGGCTCAGAGAGCTGGGGGTGTTTATCCTGGAGAAGAGGAGGCTGAGAGGAGACCTCATTGGTCTCTACAACTACCTGAAAGGAGGTTGTGGAGAGGAGGGATCTGGACTCTTCTGCCAAGTGACAGGGGACAGGACAAGAGGGAATGTCCTCAAGCTCCCCCAGGGAGCTAGAGATTAGGAGGAGGTTTCTCACGGAAAGGGTCATTGGGCATTGGAATAGGCTGCCCAGGGAGGTGGTTGATTCACCTTCCCTGGAGGTGTTTAAGGCACAGGTAGATGAGGTGCTGAGGGACATGGTTTAGTGTTTGATAGGAATGGTTGGACTCAATGATCTGATGGGTCTCTTCCAACCTGGTTGTTCTATGATTCTATGATTCTAACTCCTCCTGCCTCTTCTTGGTTTTATTGCACAGCATCATACGGTCTGGGATGTTCCTTTTGTCATTTGGGGTCAGCTGTCCTGGCTCCATCTCCTCCAGACCTCTTGCACACACTCAGCTCAGTCAGTGGGATGCTGTGAGAAGCAGAGAAGGCTCAGCAATAGCTAACACATCCCCATGTAATTATCAACACTGTTTTCATCAAAACGTAGCACTGTGCAGGCTACTCTAACCCAGCCAAAACTAGTACACCCATTCAAGTGACCTAGAAATGTGGCAACAGGCTGAGCAGAAACTTAGGCTGGCATTGCTGAAGGCATTCCATGGAACTGCAAGGCAGGCTTTCGTTCTGCAACCTCATACTTGTGGCTTATCTCAGGAATTTCATAAGTGTTTTTCCATCTACTCAAAATACTCCTCTGGCACTGCTGGCGTGAGTGCCGAAAAACATCCAGTACTTTCATTGCACAGGACAACTCCTCTGAGCACCCTTCATTAATCAGAGGAGCAGAGACAGAGCATGCTTAGGCTAAGACTATACTCCAGAAATTAACTGTGCCAGAAAGCATACCCGGCCCCTGGGAAGAAAACATTTGCACTAAAAAGCAGTTTGATTTCAGATTTCCAAGTGCTGCCTGACAAACAACTCTCCATCATAGAATCACAGAATCATAGAATCATAGAATAATCAGGTTGGAAAAGACCCACTGGATGGAGTCCAACCATTCCCATCAAACGCTAAACTTCTTTCTAAACGCTAACTTCTTTCTAAAGAACATTTGTTTTTGTAGGAGAGGCTGCTAGGTTGAATGAAATTATATTGGTATTGACTGAAGAGCTGTTAGAAGTTTTTGTGAGAGAAGAAGTAAGAATAGTAAAGTCTGAGAGAGAAGCTTGAACTTTTAAGAAGGAGAGAAAGAACCATGTTCAGTTTGAAATTTAGGTCAGAAGTACATCAGATTTATTTTTGTACGGATTCCTTTCATCTGCTTCACTGGCCATGAAGAAAATCTGTCCTCTTCTTTAGGTATTTCAGGCAGTAAAAATAATGTCTATGGAGCATGTTTTCACTGTGTCAGTTTCAAGGAATAGTCAGTCTCACAGGGCTGATGGAAACCAAATCAAAGCATTTTGTTTTATTAAGCTGGAGCGTCAATGGTAAGGAAAAAAGAGGTTTGCTGAGACATCTGACAGAATGAAAGTCTCTAGTAGAGAAGAAATGGGATTTCACAGATCATAAAAATGGTGCGGCTTGACTTAGTGACAGGTAAGCTGCAACACTCACATACCTGCTTTAAAAGCTTTATAAAGTTGTATCTCCGTTCAGTATCTTGCTAAATGTATTCCGTGTGTAACTAGTAATGTCTGATGCAGGACAGAGAAAAAGAGCATGTCAGCTTAGGCTGTGTGTTTAGGAATTGTCTGCTTTTGGTCTCTAGTTCCACATCTGAAGTCACAGAAATTATAACAGTTCCCAACTAGATGCGATGGGATATGCAGAGGATTATGTTTTCACGTGAGAGGTAAGTAGCAGAAGCAGATGAGCTCTTAAGAAACAATGATCCTGGCTTTATGCAAATATGCCTGCTAAAAACGAATTAGGGAAGAGGAATATGGAAATAGATTATATAATAATACAGTAGAGTAACGGGAATTACTCTGAATAGATTTCTCTCATTAAGATTTTCATGAGGCATCAGCTGCTCTTTCTAATTCTTTTCTTAGCATTACCATCAAAGTATGCCTTATCAAAATACACATCTTTGCTGCTGAATTTATATTCACCCTGTTTAAAATCAAGACTGAAATAATCATAAGAGCATACAGCAACCCAGAATAAAGTATTGTAAAAGACTCAGCGGTGGATAACAACAGGAAAATACTTGCCGGCATGCACTTCCCTTTGCCAAGCTAGCAATTGATGGAGGATGTGCATTTTTCCCTATTAATTTTGTCTCAACTGATGAAATCCAAAGCAGGCACCCAACCTTTCATCAGACACAGTTATGGTTGTGTAATTAGCTGGCTACTCGTTTTCTGCTCTTTTTCCAATTAACGTTTCATGTCAAAACTTCTCTAAGTCCTGGAACACCTACAGGTGTCTGAACAAATAGGAACTATGCGAGGGGCCCAAATTTTATCACCACACATAGGCAATAAACACAAAATATTAATCAGGTAAAGACTACAGCAAACAAAAAGCTGGAGAGAACCCCAGACTGGAAGTGTTACAAGTTATTTTTAAGCTGACTGGGAACAAATCTGGCATGGATGAGTAGGCTTCACGAACTTCTGAGCTCAGGCATAATTTGATGTATGTATGTATCTGAATTGTACTTCACATACTTCCACAGAGTGGAAGGTTAGCTACCTCTTGGTCTTTAAAATATTCCTAATAACTGCAGGGTTAAAAGAGTAACACTTCCTTAAACCATACTGCTCCTGGAAATGCCTGACTGGCTGGTATTATGGTACGTAAGACATACAAGACTCGTTCTGAGTATATTCAACCAGGGCAACAGTGTTCAGTGTTTGATAGGAATGGTTGGACTCGATGATCCGATGGGTCTCTTCCAACCTGGTTGTTCTATGATTCTATGAAATCCACCTTATTTTAGCCTGTACCTGTTCTACCTTGATCCAGGTCCAGTCTTCTAGGCTCCAAACCAGGAATTATCCAGATGTCTACTTCACTACAGTGCTACTTCGCTACCCTGTAGTGATGGTGAATAAAAACCCAAAGTAAATAAAAAAACCCAACCCTTTCTGCTATCATCACTCATTCTGCTTGCTTTTTCCTTCACATATCCTCACCTCACTGCTGAGTAGATCTTACTGTGGCCCTCCAGTACCTAAAAGAGGCTGAGAAGAAATTTGGAGAGAGCCTTTTTACAAGGGCATATAGTGATAGGACAAGGGGTAATGGCTTTAAACTGAAAGAGGGTAGATTTAATTAAATATAAAGAAAAAAATCTGTATTATGATGGTGGTGAGGCACTGGAACAGGTCATCCAGAGAAGCTGCCCCATCCCTGGAAGAATTCAAGGCCAGGTTAGATGGGGCTTTGAGCAACCTGACCTAGTGGAAGGTCCCTGCCCATGGGGGTGGGGTGTGCAATTACATGATTTCTGAGGTCCCTTCCAAACCAAATCATTCTACCATTAATCCTATGATTCATTCTATTGGTGGTCACAAACGAATAAATGTTTTGGGGTTTGGTTTTGGGTTTTTTTTTGGCAAAGCTAAAATGATGGAAGCGAAAACATACTCCTGGAAGTTTTAGCTGAACACAGGGTAGTAGACTCCATGCAGAACAGCATGAAATTCCATAGCCTTTCTTACACAGACTTAGTGATCTGATTTTTTTCCCCTGTGCATTAGAAAAGATGCGGCTGCCTCAATTCCTTTCTCATTTCCTGACAAAAGGTATCTGTTTGGTGGAAGTAAGCTTGAGAGTAGACAGCGAGAAATGCAGTTTTCTGCTGAGCTGTGAGGAAAGACTGGCAGGAAGGATGGGAAGAGGTCAGCACGTGTTCTGTGCAGATCAAAAAACGATGCAGATACAGTGAGGAAAAAAAGAGCAAAGGACCTCCAATGGAAAAGGAATACAGCACGTTCTGTTTAAATACACACACATTCATACCCAGATAAGATTTGATTGACATTGCTAAATATAGAAAGCACAGAGCTTCTTTACTCTATTAGTTTACTAATATAGTCTATATAGTCTAATAGAGTCTATATACTATATTAGTTTACTATATATACTATATACTATATTAGTATATCTATATACTATATACTATATTAGTTTACTAATATAGTCTACTATATACTAATATAGAATACTAGTTTACTAATATAGTCAATTTTTGTTTCTTTTCTTTAAAGGATGCCCTTATTCCTTACACGTAAACAGCAACTGGGAAGAAATCAAATTGTAGCCATTTCTGCAGTAATCGTGTCTGTATGAGTAAAATCACCTCTGAGCTTATTTAGAGAGCTGGTTAGTGCCACGGGGAATCATAATTAAACTGTCTGACAAGTCATGCCGATGTCAGCCTGCTAGTCGTGTTTCTTCTGAAGATCAGGGTGTGCGGTAGCCCCTGAGCAAACACAGTGCAGCAGTTTATATTGTGCCAGCAAAATAATTCTTCTTGGATTTATGCTGTTTCTCTCACTGAATGCATTCAGGTTCCTTAATGAGGTACAAATGATTTTGATCTCCCAGATTCATCACCGTGTTGTAGAGTGCTTGAAATACAAGGTTTACGCCGTAATCCACTCCTCCAGAACGGAGGGTGACCAATCACAGTCCTGCTGCAGTGAAAATGATCCTTTCACTGAAAACATGTACTGCTAACAGAAGCAAGCTGAAGGATTTCCAGAGTTGCCAAGCCTCTTCTTCCGCTCTCATCCAATAAGCCTCTTTTTGTCCTTATTTTTATAGGCACAATTAGGCACCTTGTGTAGCTGTTGGGCACGACAAAAATTCTCAGCAGTATCATAGCATAGCATCACCAGGTTGGAAGAGACCCACCGGATCATCGAGTCCAACCATCCCTATCAAACACTAAACCATGTCCCTCAGCACCTCATCCACCCGTCCCTTAAACACCTCCAGGGAAGGTGAATCAACAACCTCCCTGGGCAGCCTATTCCAATGCCCAAAGACCCTTTCTGTGAAAAACTTCCTCCTAATCTCCAGCCTAAATCTCCCCTAGTGGAGCTTGAGACCATTCCCTCTTGTCCTGTCCTCTGTCACTTGGGAGAAGAGCCCAGCTCCCTCCTCTACACAACCTCCTTTCAGGTAGTCGTAGAGAGCAATGAGGTCTTCCCTCAGCCTCCTCTTCTCCAGGATAAACAACCACAGCTCTCTCAGACGCTCCTCTTGTTCTCCAGTCCCTTCACCAGCTTCGTTGCTCTTCTCTGGACTCGTTCCAGAGCCTCAACATCCTTCTTGTGGTGAGGGGCCCAGAACTGAACACAGGATTCAAGGAGCGGCCTCACCAGTTCTGAGTCCAGACAGAGAAGAACCTCCCTGGATCTGCTGGTCACACTGTGTCTGATACATGCCAAGATGCCATTGGCCTTTTGATTTCTTCCTAAGATCTCCTCAATCTCCCCTCTTTCATAGAATCATAGAACAACCAGGTTGGAAGAGACCCATCAGATCATCAAGTCCAACCATTCCTATCAAACACTAAACCAAGTCCCTCAGCACCTCATCCACCCGTGCCTTAAACACCTCCATGGAAGGTGGCTCAACGACCTCCCTGGGCAGCCTGTTCCAATGCCCAATGACCCTCTGTGTGAAAAACTTCCTCCTAATCTCCAGCCTAAATCTCTCCTGGTGGAGCTTGAGGCCATTGTTCAGCCTAGTCCTATCCCTGCACCCCCTGATCAAGAGCCTCCATCAGAGCCTCAATCAGAGTGATTCTATGATCACTTATTACGAAGGACCGTGGGGAGCAATCCGGGTGCGGAGCCCGTTGGCCGCTGCCGGAAGGCAGGAGTGCTCGGTGCGGCAGGGCTGAGCCGGCAGGTGGCCCCCGTCGCCCTCCGGGGGCTGCCAGGGCGAAGGAGGAGGAGGAGGGGGAGGAGAGGGAGAAGGGGGAGGAGAAGGAGGAGAGGGAGAGGGAGGAGAGGGAGGAGGAGGAGAGGGAGAGGGAGGAGAGGGAGAGGGAGGAGGAGAGGGAGAGGGAGGAGGAGAGGGAGAGGGAGGAGGAGAGGGAGGAGGAGAAGAAGGAGGAGGGGGAGGAGAGGGAGGAGGAGAGGGAGGAGGAGAGGGAGGAGGAGAAGGAGGAGAAGGAGGAGGAGAGGGAGGAGAGGGAGAGGGAGGAGGAGGAGGAGGAGAGGGAGAAGGAGGAGAGGGAGGAGGAGAGGGAGAAGGAGGAGGAGGAGAGGGAGAAGGAGGAGAAGGAGAGGGAGAAGGAGAGGGAGAGGAAGGAGGAGAGGGAGAAGGAGGAGGAGGAGAGGGAGGAGGAGAGGGAGGAGGGGGAGGAGGGGGAGGACGAAGAGGAGGAGGAGGAGGGGCCGTTCCCAGGGCGCTGGCTTTCCCAGCCCGAGGAGGGGATGCTCCCGGCGGCTCTCGCGAGGTGAGCGGCTCAGCCCTCCCGGGGCGGGGGCGCCTCCCCCATCTCCTCCTCCTTCTCTTCCTCCTCCTCCTCCTCCTCCTCCTCCCGCCCGAGCCTGTGCCTGCCGCGGGTGCCGGGCGGGAGGAGCCGGCGCTGGGGAGGTTGCTGCGGTCCCAGCCGGTTGGCGATGCCCGTGGTGGCCGCGCCGGTAGCCGGGGGCGGCTGGTAGCCCCACGGCCAGGGAGCAAGCCCGCTCGTTTCCTCCGTGCAGACCGCGCACACGCATCTTCCCACGGCCAAGCGCGGGGCTGGCCTTCCTCCTCCTCCTCCTCCTCCTCCTCCTCCTCCTCCTCCTCCTCCTATTCCCCCTCCCCAGCCCGGGCGGAGGGTCTCAGCGAATTCGAAGCATCCCGGGCGCCCCCCGGGCAGCGCCGCCATGGCCGAGGAGAGCTGCGATGTGCCCAGAGAGTTGATGGGTGAGGCGTGGGAAGGGGTTGCGGGGGACTTGGGGGGAAGGGGAGTGGGTGGCGAGGCGTGTATGTGTGTCCCGGGGGCAGATGGGGAGCCCCGGGGGTGCGGGTTTGGATGCAGCCTTGCTGGGGGGGGGGGGGGGGAGCGGGGGAGGGATGCGCGGGGAGCCGTGGGGGAGGGAGGGATGGAGGGAGGGAAGGAATGAAGGAGATGTTGCCGGTGTTTTCTTCTCCCTCCCCGAGAGGGCTTGGGGAGGGTTCCCAGGTGCCAAGTGGGGTTCCCCAGGGCTCAGTGCTGCGTCCAGCCCTGTTCAATGTCTTCATCAACGACCTGGATGAAGGCATTGAGGGTACCCTTAGCAAGTTTGCAGGCGACGCTAAGCTGGGTGGAAGTGTGGATCTGCAGGAGGGTAGGGAGGCTCTGCAAAGGGACCTTAACAGGCTGGACTGCTGGGCTGAGTCCAATGGCATGAGGTTTAACACGGCCAAATGCCAGGTCCTGCACTTGGGGCACAACAACCCTATGCTGCTACAGACTGGGAGAAGTCTGGCTGGAAAACTGCCAGGAGGAGAGGGACCTGGGGGTGTTGGTTGACAGCGACTGAACATGAGCCAGCAGTGTGCCCAGGTGGCCAAGAAGGCCAATGGCATCCTGGCTTGTATTAGAAACAGTGTGACCAGCAGGTCCAGGGAGGTGATTCTCCCTCTGGACTCAGCACTGGCGAGGCTGCTCCTCGAATCCTGTGTTCAGTTCTGGGCCCCTCAGCACAAGAAGGATGTTGAGGCTCTGGAACGAGTCCAGAGAAGAGCAATGAAGCTGGTGAAGGGGCTGGAGAACAGAACCTATGAGAAGCGTCTGAGAGAGCTGTGGTTGTTTATCCTGGAGAAGAGGAGGCTGAGAGGAGACCTCATTATTCTCTACAACTACCTGAAAGGAGGTTGTGGAGAGGAGGGAAAGAAGGGCCCTTCTCCCAAGTGACAGGGGACAGGACAAGAGGGAATGGCCTCAAGCTCTGCCAGGGGAGGTTTAGGCTGAGCATTAGGAAAAAAATTTCACAGAAAGGGTCATTGGGCACTGGCAGAGGCTGCCCAGAGGAGTGATTGATTCACCTTCCCTGGAGGTGTTTAAGGCACAGGTGGACGAGGTCCTGAGGGTCATGGTTTAGTGTTTGATAGGAATGGTTGGACTTGATGATCCAGTGAGTCTCTTCTAACCTGGTGATTCTATGATTCTAAGTTGTTCTGTGATTCAAGCGTAACAGGATGCTCTGGGCCTGGTACTCAGCTGCCTTCCACAGGCTGAACCTCTTTGGGTTTTAGTAGCAGTTTTGCCTGTTGAAGAGAGATCCAAGGATCTCACCAACATTAGAATAATTTGAAGTGTTGCCTTAATGGCAGCTTGGAGCAGAATTTTTTCAGGCAACAAGATAAATGTTGAATTGAATGCAGTCCTTTAGACCTTACCTACTTGATTAACCTTGTGATGCTTTTTTTCGGTTTGGTCAGTCAGTGCTGTTGGTGAGAACTGGTTTTGCCACTTATAAAATATTGATAAAATTCTAGATGGAAAGTTGCTGATGCCACAGAATGTTTTTCTTTATGAACAAACTAGCTCTGTTTTGCAATACTTTTACTTTGCAAGCCATGGGGTTGCTAGCTTAGTGCCCATAGCTTACTGCTAGGAAGTGATGAGCTGGGAAGTGCGCTAGGAGTAGCCACGGTCAAAATCATGATTTTTTTTTTCCTTTTTAAAATGGTCAGGTGTGTTTTAAGTGCTAAATACGTGGAGCTTCTTACCATTGATGTATACTGTACTCCAATATCTCTGTACATATCGGAGGAAGGTGCAAAGCTGAGTATCCTCACGCATCCCGTCATCTCGTGTCCTTGGACAGTTTTAAGAATTGCCCCCCAGTCCTGGTGCCCTGCACCCAACCAGGTTTCTTTGTTCAGGGCTCTTCTGTGGCATGTGGATCTGTTCATGTGGATTGGTTTGATTTCTACCAGTACTTTAATGCTTGTATGTTAAAATTTAACCTTTTAAATAGAGTCTTTGTAGTGACCCTATGTTTTCAGATCAGGATGGAAGGACATGCCTTCACGCTTAGTGGTGGGAATGTGGTGATGAAGCTGGGTGTAGGAGTGTTTGAGCTGCATTTTTTGTTCTATTACTCACTTCCCATGTGACCTTTGTCAGGTCTCTTAGGTCATAGACTTCAAAACCCCCTCTCTTACTGCTGGCTTACCTGAATCCGCTCCTCTGAGATGCAGATGTCTGAAGTCTCCAGGACTAGAAATTAAAATTATGAGCCTTAATGCTATGCTTCCATCTCTCGAGTCTAGAACTACTTTGCAAGTCCACTCACCACCCAGTGCATTAGAATCATAGAACAACCAGGTTGGAAGAGACCCATCGGATCATCGAGTCCAACCATTCCTATCAAACACTAAACCATGTCCCTCAGGACCTCATCTACCTGTGCCTTAAACACCTCCAGGGAAGGTGAATCAACCACCTCCCTGGGCAGCCTATTCCAATGCCCAATGACCCTCTGTGTGAAAAACTTCCTCCTAATCTCTAGCCTAAATCTCCCCTGGCAGAGCTGGAGGCCATTCCCTCTTGTCCTGTCCCCTGTCACTTGGGAGAAGAGCACAGCTCCCTCCTCTCCACAACCTCCTTTCAGGTAGTTGTAGAGAATAATGAGGTCTCCTCTCAGCCTCCTCTTCTCCAGGCTAAACACCCCCAGCTCTCTCAGCCGCTCCTCATAGGGCCTGTTCTCCAGCCCCTCCAGGAAGCATCATCAGTCAAACAGGGAATACCTATGAAGTCCGTATCTTAGCTCTTTAAAGAAGTGTTTCTAGCTCTTCGTGGCCTTTAGAGCCTTGGAGGGAGATGACATCCTGATGCTTTGCAGAGTCTCCAGCACAGGGCCCTTTCTCTCCCTATCGCTTGTTGAAGTGTGAGTGCTGGAGCTGAGGTCTTACAGTCACTCCCACCACTGCTGTGTGCGGGACAGTGAAGGGAAGCAGGTCTCCCCCACGCCAGCGCCTCAGGAGGGAAGTCCATTTCTAGAAAGAGGCACTTGGAGCTGTTTGTGGGAGAGGAGAAACCGAAAGGCAAAGGCTGGGCTGGAAGTAAAGTAGCGGAGACAGCAGCAGTACCTTTCATTCTGCAAAGGAGGCAGAACTCGGTCATAAAGACTGTGTGGTCAGCTTGCTTTTGGTTTCCCGAGCAGGAACAGAAAGACCGGAATCGGGCATTGCCCATGGGAGTGGAAGGCCCAGAAAAACCGTTTGCATTGGGAGGATGGGGCTGGACTTTCGCCCAGGCTTTGCTTACCTGGGCTGCGTTGGGAGCTTGCAGCCTGGCTCCTGACCAAGCAGTTGCCTGGGAAGCTTGGCCGCGCTGGCCGCCTGCCACGGGGCTGCCGGGGCTTGGGGCAGGCTTCTCGCTGGGCAAGCCGAGGAGCTTTTGTTTCCTTATAGGAAAATTAAAATTCCTGGGGGAAACATGACAATTCTGCAGAAAGAGCTCTTTCTGGTGGAGAGTTGCTCCTCTGTCCAGGCGCGTTTCTAACTTGCACACCCTCCTGCCCTGCAGGCAGAACGCGGTGCCCTGCACTAAATATCGAGGCTTAATAAATGGTGTGTTGTTTGTGCTAATGCATGTTGGCTACTGGGTGAAAACGGTGCAGAAAAGTGCTATACAGAGTGCCCTAATTACAAGCCTTAGGAAGAGCCCATTATCTTCAATTTTAGCCTTTAAACTTTAGTGTGCACGAGGGCAAAGTATGTCTGGGGAGGGTGGAGACTTACCTTTTACAGGTGCCAATTGTAGTACTGGGAATAGATTAATGTGTTCAAAAGATTTCTCTCTCATTCCTTTTCTGTGGAGGCCGGGGAGTGAAATTTACAGAAGGTGCCAAATTGGCTCTTATAAAAGAACTCCTCTGTTTATCTCCCACTCACATCAGTTTCAGTAGTTGTGTAAACTTTCTGAGTGGGTTCCCCGTGTATGTTTTCCTTCCAGGCCAGGTTGCAAACCTTTAGGGGAGAGGCAGGTTCATTTGGTACCTGGCAAATATATGCATACATATGAGTATTAAAGTGTTGTGGCAATTAATTTAACCTTGGGGTTGGCTGGGGTTGTTTAGCCTGGAGAAGGGGAGGCTGAGAGGAGACCTCATTACTCTCTACAACTACCTGATAGGAGGTTGTGGAGAGGAGGGAGCTGGGCTCTTCTCCCAAGTGACAGGGGACAGGACAAGAAGGAATGGCCTCAAGCTCCACCAGGGGAGATTAGCCTAAGAGATTAGGAGGAAGTTTTTCACACAGAGGGTCACTGGGCATTGGAATAGGCTGCCCAGGGAGGTGGTTGAGTCACCTTCCCTGGAGGTGTTTAAGGGATGGGCAGATGAGGTCCTGAGGGACATGGTTTAGTGTTGGATAGGAATGGTTGGACTCGATGATCCGATGGGTCCCTTCCAACCTGGTTGTTCTATGATTCCATGATTCTATGAGGTGGCTATGTTATTGTTGAGACTTGAACACTGACCATTGTTACCTTCCTTAACATCCAGATATCAGGTGTTAGTGTCTGAAGTCTGCTCAATTTGCTTTGCAACTTAAATCATAGAATCACCAGGTTGGAAAAGACCCACAGGATCATCATGTCCAACCATTCCCATCAATCTCTAAATGCAGGGTGCAAAATGAGCGAAGAGTGGCTTTTCCATTACCTGACCCATTTAGGCTACCTGATGTTAGTAACAGGCTAAAATTTTTGCGATGCAAGAAGCTATTTGGCTTTAGCAAGCTTTCAGGTACAAATAAATAGAAGTGAGGAATTTCTTGTGATTTCCCTTGGTAGAGCTAAGCAGTCCTGGGGCTTGTCTTGGGAATGTTTTTGATGTGTGAGTGAAGAATTATCAAATTATGTTTAGAAACCTGGTGTATGAAATCAATAATCCTAGCACAGTCGATGTAAATTGTTGTGTGGATGACACACTTAGAAAAGTTTTACTTGTGTTAGGTTATGGTTAGTACTGGCGCTTGTGCATTGCGGTTTGGACATGGTTTAGTGTTTGATAGGAATGGTTGGACTCGATGATCTGACGGGTCTCTTCCAACCTGGTGGTTCTATGATTCTATGAGACTTCCATGAGTGCAAATGATTGAACAACATCACTCTGAGTCTTGCTGAAAACATGACCGTGGTGTCTGTTTTCTTCCTGTGTTGATACCGAAGGTATTTAATTAAGATATTTTCTTTTATTTCAGAAAGTGTCAGGGACGTTATTGGGAGGAAAATCAAAATTTCAGTCAAGAAGAGAGTAAAGCTGGAAACCAAGGGCGATAAAGTGGATAACAAAATCCTGGTAAGTACAAGCAAATAACTCTGGTAATATAGAATCATAAAATCAATATATGTGAAGGAAAAGCCAGTATCTTTTCAGAAAGCATTACTTCTTCTCTGGAAGGATTCTTTGAACTTTGTGGGCCGTGAGAAACATGCATCACTTATTTTGAGCGGACAAGAAATACAAGATGGAGCAGGTAGAATTACTTCCCATTTGAGAATCTTCTGAAACTGTTCAGACTGTTAAGCTTGAAGAGGATGAGTAAAACTCATCTATTTCGAGCTCGAATCACTATGTGAATTTTTTAATATGCTCTGTTAAGTCATACATCTGCATTCTAAAAGAAATGCTGAATATGTGGGATCTTCCATTGCAATTCCTGAAACTGTAGTGGAGGAAAGCGTCAAATTAATCTCGCTTAAGTATGCTTTCCTGTTTTCTCAAGAATTGTTTTGCTGGCCTCTCTTGATAAGAAGCAAGCTGTGCTAATGGGCTGGTATTGCTTGCATACTTCATTAGGCAGAAAGAGAAGGAACTTTTTCTTCATTCTTTTGATACCTCTTTATCAGGAGAATTGGTGACAAACACAAATAACTACAGTGCTGCTCTAATGTTTTGCAAGATATTTGAGAGATGGTATTTGTGTCAATAAAAATGCTGTTGCATAATTGAAAGTTTCCTGGCCAAAACGTGTTTTGCAGTTATTGGATACTCTTGTTTTGTCTTTAAAAACTGCAACTCAGTCCTGAATTACTTCCATCAAGTACATGTTGCTTATCCCTGGGCAGTAAGACAGTTGATAATGGTCTACTTTTCAGCCAAGAGCAGCTATTTAAGGAATTTGAAATATTCTCTGCGTAATATCTGCCCATGTGATATGTAGCTCCTGGGTTTGTTTCTGTTTTTGTTCTAGAAATAGGTTGAGTATGTGAATGTTGATTGATTGTCTCTGTTTACTTAAAAGGTGTTTTTGTAGAGAAGGCTGACAGTTTCACTGAAGCAGTAACACTTGATTGACTTTTTGGACTTACACAAAATCATTACTGTTATCAATAGTGAAGTGTATCGTGGAAATACTTAAATACTGTTCCAATCTGATGGGACCAAGAAATATCAAGCTTTGAATTGTTAGTGAAGTCCAAGGGATGTACTACTCAGCAGTAAAATGCCTAAATAGGATGACTTGGGTGTTTTTTCTCTCAAGTGGAGGCCTTTAACCTTTCATGACTGAAAAGGTACTGAAAGAGGGGGAGGCTTTTTAAGGTGTTCACAAGTTAGTGAGCACTTCTTGTGCGTAATCGAGTTGTGTTCAGTGCACAGCTTAAATCTTTCAAGGGGGTGAATTGCTGACAGGTGTTGTTGGGTAGAATCATTTGTTCTTTGATGCAAAAGTGTAGAATGTTTTCCTGGCTAGAGAAATTGAGTATTGACTGCTGGCATTGGATTTTGTGTTTTCTTCTGCCACTGAAGAAAACTGCTGCCCTGTGTGAAGCTGTGCAAATCATTAATGATGATTTTTTTTATAGTGTTTCTCTAACTGCGTTTATATATCCTTATTTTACATGTTATGGGTATTTTTTTGGTTTTTATTTTGCAGAAGTGCACAGTGTTGTCTGGTGTGGTAGAGGCCAGTTACATCTGTGTTTCCTTATGAGCATGCAAAGTTCTCGGAAATGAAGTGTGCTCTTAAAAAAAAAAAGTCACCAGTGACACCTTAAGCTGAGTGCCTCAAATTTTTGGCCTTATTGTGTCCACATAGTCTCATTTTTACATGTGAAGTAGAGGACATAGTCCCTTTTCTTATCAAAAGAATGATGCGGAATATAAATAAATAACGATGCTTCAGCAAGATGCATTGCTTAATGCTAAACACTATAGGAAAGCTGCCAACACAATTAAGAAGTTTTGTACTCCAGGCTGGGACTGAACAGACCAGGGCAGGTAGAACTAAATACTGAGTTGTTATACCGTGTTTGAGCATATCAAACTGAATGAGGTGTTCAGTACGAGCAATTCACTAATTAAAGACTGTATCCTTAAGTGTGTGCACCAGAGGGCTCAAATGTGATTCCATGGGCAACCTTCATGCCAGCGCTCCTCGATTCCCGAGAGCTTAGGTTTGAAATGTTAATCTTCTGAATGTGGTCTCTTGAGTGCACGTGCGGCAGTGAAGTATTTTGAAATTTTTGGTTTGAATTTTATTAGTAGTTGAGTGTTTACGAGCAAATTAGGTAGCATTGGGTTAATGAGTTGAACCCTTAATGAGTTGAAAATGCCAGTTGCAGTCCAGTTAACCCCAGAGCTGTGGTGGAATCTGCTCGAAGTGTTGGTTGCAGTGATTGGCACTGAGCCTTGGCGCCCAAACCTCTGCCAATTTAATGATCCTTCCTTCCTGGGAATATCCAGCAAGATAAGTACCACTTTAAGAAAGGGATGTTGTCTAAAAATGACTGCATTTTGCAGATGGCTATAGAGACACTTGACCTCTGACCCTGTTGTTCACACTGTATTCAAGGTGCAGAGTCCTAGAATATAGATACAAGCACCCACTTAAGTGACTCTGCTCTAGGAAATTCCTCTGATAATTCAGATTGAAATTGGAGTCTGGAACTAATGTAAAAACTGCAAAAACCTTTGTGTTGCTTGAAATAAAATCCTGATGTTGAAGTGGTGAAATTGGTGGGTAAAGTCCATACTTACTGTACAGCGTTTAGAATCTCAGCTCTAGGTGTCAGAGTTTAGAAATTATGACTGGGTTTTGATGTAAGACCGGTATTTGTTTTCATCGTGCACAATGAGCTTGCTGCCTCAGTCATCTCAATTTGCAGTAGCTTAGTTTTTCAATTAGTCATAATACAAATGAGTAAACACGGTCAGGTGCTCAGCTGCTCCTGATCTGCTGGTGCCAGGTGTACAGGCAGCAAACTGGTGTCCAGCTCTGAAAAGCCAATAACCAGCTTGAATGGGCAGATCATCAGTCCTTTAGTAATTAGAGCCAAACCCTGCCTCTTCTTTTTTATATTCTAGTACAGTAAAGGTGCCATTAGGGAGGGTGAGGAAAGCAGCCATGGGGCAAGGTGCCCTAGCTGGCTCCATGTGACTCTGAGCCATAGTACTGCTGCAGGAGCAGACCTGCTGTGTTTGGCTTCGGTATGGTTCTCAGAAGGGTAGTCTCACTGCTTTAAAATAGATAAGAACAACACCATTTTGTAATTGGGTTGATGGTTGTTTTGGTTTTGTGGGGTTGTTTTGTTTAAACCTAATTTCTTATGAGACTTCAGGTATCGTACTGAGCTGGCTGCTGTGTTCCTCCTCACATTGACAACTTCTGACCTTCTCTCTAGTTTCAGCTTAAGCTGGTGGGTATGTAGAGGTTTCAGTTGTAATGACAGTAGTGTTGGGTTTCTGTGTGTCTGTGTTGCCTGAGTACTTGGGAAGAAAAGAGAAACTCTGCACCTGTTCCCTCCTCTCAGAGCCCCACCTTTTTGCACTGTAAGGGATCAGACAGAATGTTATGTCCGTAACAGACATTTCATTGTACTGGACTTCTTAATTTCAGTATTTGTGGTGCTGCTTTTGGCCTCCAAAAATACACCAAAGTATCTGTATTGTGTTTTTCTGAATATTTCCCGTTGCAGTGTCTTCTGGTCACTGGTAGCAATCACTGAGAAGCTGAAGCCGTAAGATAAAGGCAATTTGTTAAATGCATCTGACTAGCTTGGTAGGAAATACCGATGTTTTCAGGAGCGTTGGAGCAGAACTCAGAACTCCTCTTACTTTTTATTCTTTACTATTAATAAAAGAGAGTACTTATAGTCTAGGTGCCTTTGAGAAGGGAGATTTAGGCTAGAGATTAGGAGGAAGTTTTTCACACAGAAGGTCATTGGGCATTGGAATAGGCTGCCCAGGGAGGGGGTTGATTCACCTTCCCTGGAGGTGTTTAAGGCACGGGTGGATGAGGTGCTGAGGGACATGGTTTAGTGTTTGATAGGAATGGTTGGACTCGATGATCCGATGGTTCTCTTCCAACCTGGTTGTTCTATGATTCTATGATTAAAAGTGAGGACGTAGTGGCATTGCATGGTTGCTGCAAATCATTATGCTGTCTTTATAGCTAGCCTCGGATTTTTTTTTTTTTTGCTTTGTTGATGGCTATTTTTTTTTTCCTTTTTTTTTTTTCTTTTTCCTAGAATAGTGTGATTTGATGTAGTGGCCACGAGCACTTTATTAGGAATTTCTGTGAACACCGTCCCCCTAGGTAATTTGCTTTGTTTTTGTTAAAATATCACAGTGCTGCTTCTGGAAGTGGGGCAGTTGCTTTGGCAGGTGGCTCTCCTTAGAATGTGCTGTATGCCCAATGTGGATTCACTGTGAGTAATTTATATGTCATCGTCACTTCCTTCACGACGCATGTTTCCATGGGCTTTTAAAATTCAATGTTTAGTCGACTCCTGCCAAATAGGTTTATATTTGTTCCGTGCACATAGTCTTAGATTTCATGTCCTCCTTCTAAAGACTTGCTTATAAAGGCTCTAATTAGAGTAGTAATTGTCACTGTCTTGTGCACTGTTGGTGTGGCTTCTGAATAACCGCTTGAACAACCTGACCTTGAACAACCAAAGCTGTTGAGAAAAGTGTGCGTGAGCTGCTGTGCCTGTTAAGCTATACGGATGGCAGTCTCTGGGTACTATTTTGCACTGCCAAAACTATTTTGGGATTGAAAGCTTTGGCACTTGTTTTCCATTGCTCATCTTTTGTCATGATCCATTCGTGATGCTCTATTTGGATAGAGATGGGTTTCTCTATCTATCTAGGTGCAAATGTCTTGCCTTTAAAAATACACACTTACATTAAATCACTGAGAGCATGATGCTCATAGGGTTGTCCAAAGTTAATTTTACATAAAATGTGTGCAATCTCGCACATTATATCATGACAGCTGGTGTGTGATAGTGGTGTTAAATATGGACATTTCTTTTAAAAGTAATGGTGTTTCCTCTTCTTCGCCCAGAACACCGAGTGTTATGACATATATCTTAAGCGTGTGTTTATGAAGATGAAAAGCAGTAGGTGCCGGTACATCCCACATGTCAAGAAATCTAAATGAAGTGAGGTAGAGTAATCAAAAATACTTGTATGTGAAAATGTATTTTAATTTGTCTACAAGGTACCTCTTAGAATACAGTTGAACTATTGCAAGTAAGATTGATAGAGAAAGTGGAAGTAGTAAGACTGTTGCTGGAAAGAGAATTTATTAATCCAGTCATGCAGTTGTATATCATCCCAAAGTAGGAACTGTTTAAAAAAACCACTCATTTTTTTGCTACTCATTCATGTGCAGGTTTTACTGAAATCTTTATGTGGTATTCTAATCTACAATGTTACTTTCTAACCAAAGGGAGTATTTAGAGATATACCATTCTGATGCTGTGATGGTGTGTGCAAATGTTGAAATCCTATTTGTTGAAATGTTTCCTCTTCTAGGAGGAGAAACTGGCCATCAGGGGCATTAACCAAGCTGAGAGGAATGCTTCCTTTTTATTTGGGTTGGTGGGGTTGGGAATTGCTTTTCTTCCCTCAATTTCCTCTTACAATTTTCCTCTTAAAATTTTCCTCTTAAAATTTTCCTCTTCCCTTTCCTTATTTCTACTCTCTCCTGAACCCAAAGCATCCATTGCAGTCAGAGCCCTGTTTTGTGTTTAAATTGGTGTTGACACACTTTTTAGCATAATAATAATATGAATAAACTGAGACTCTCTTCCCCTCTGGTTTGTTTGCATTAAGGGAAAGATCTTATCTACTCCCTTTATTAAATTGGCCTTGGACCAAACCAAGAAACAGTCTTTTTTTCTCTGGCTACCCAGGCAAAATGTGGAATTTTCGACTTTTATGTCCGAGTGCAGCTCTGCCTGTTGTTGTATGTTTACTTTGACACTTGGTTGAAACACAGAAGATTTGCATGTTGAGAGTACAGTGTATTCTTTGGAAGGATAGGAATACCATTACATCAAAAGAGCAGCTTGCTTGCTCTCCCTTTCTTTAGCTTTGGGCAACTCTACACATAAGGGAAGGTAAGAAAAGGTAACTCATCTTTCAGTGCCCTGAAAGTCCCTGTCTTTGTTCTGTCTCATGCACATTGCATGTTCACACCCACCTGCGCCCATATGTATATTCTTATCTGTGTTCTGGAAGGAGGAAATTTAAACATTATCTCGCTTTTAGCGGCTTCTGGTTTTCTGTTCACAGCTCTAATAGCTGTCAATGAAAATGGAGTGGTGGGAGGCAGGAATCCACTATGGCTCTGAATAGTTCTTGGGATCTTTCCTTCTTAGGCTGGAGATTAGGAGGAGGTTTTTCACGCAGAGGGTCATTGGGCATTGGAACAGGCTGCCCAGGGAGGTGGTTGATTCCCCTTCCCTGGAGGCGTTTAAGGCACTGGTGGATGAGGTCTTGAGGGACTTGGTTTAGTGTTAGATAGGAATGGTTGGACTAGAAGATCCGATGGGTCCCTTCCAACCTGGTTGTTCTGTGATTCTGTCAGTTCTTCATAATCCCAATTAAAAACCAAATATTTTTTGAAAACTATCACACTCCACGTTTGGTGGGGGGTTTTTTTCTTTTTTCTTTTTTTTTTTTCCTGAATGTGTAACGTGCCAAAGTGATTTGCTAATGTACTTTTGTTTCTAGAGGACCTGACTCCCTGCCACCATTATGAGTGAAGTGAAGGCTTCCTAAGAAAGGATTTGCTATGAAATCTCTGCATAAAAGCTGGTAGAAGGCAGAATAATAGATATAATTTCCCAAGAGCTGGAAATAAAAAATGAGCCTTGGGATCAACTTCTTATCTCAGTCCCTCTTCTCCACTGATGGGTTTTTTGTTTAATTTTTTTTTTTTTTACAAGAAACAGAAGGCTTGGTTGGGGACAGAATGTGTTATTTGGTATACCAGCATAAATGTGAAAACCTTGATAGTTTTCGGCTTTTCTCTTTCTTTTCTTTCTTTTTCTTTTTTTTTTTTTTTTCCCCTCTCATGGCTTGTTTTGTCTGCCTGAAGATAATTACTGTACAAAAAGATTTCTCGTGCAGGGACTGTAGTTTACTTTACAGTAAGTAGTGTGGAGAAAGCAGTAAGCTTGAGAAAGAAAGGCCATGAGGGCCGATAATTGTAAAAGTTAACACAGTGTGCTGTGAAAAATACTTTTTGTTGCCGACAGCCCCTCTCTTCAACCATTGTTGTGGTGGAAAAATCGGTGAACGTCGGTGGTTCATCTGATTATTAAAATACTTTGGATCACTTACAATTCTGCTTAAGTTTTTTTTTTGTCTCATGGTGGTGGTAATTTAATTCTATGTAAAGTAATTACAGGCCCAGGATGTTAAATTATTCTTTAAATATAACTGCTGCTTAACTGTGTTTCGTGTTAGTACCAGAGTCCCCAGGCTGATTTCTGCCCTTGTT
Source organism: Coccyzus lansbergi (assembly GCA_033558105.1). Lineage (NCBI taxonomy): Eukaryota > Metazoa > Chordata > Aves > Cuculiformes > Coccyzidae > Coccyzus > Coccyzus lansbergi. The sequence continues at coordinate 810,809 of JAUMJK010000520.1, read as the reverse complement.
CCTGTTTCGTCTCTCCCTCTGTCTGGAACGTGCAGTCTGTGGCAACTCATGAGGGGTATCTTTTTGTTAACGAGAGCTTCCCTAATTTGAACATTTAAGATGACAAACTGTTATAATGGAAATGTGACTGTAAGAACAGGAGTCTGATAACCTATCACTGCTGGAACAGACCTTACCAAACGAAGTCACCTGCTAGGTGAGGGAAGAGTTACCCTGTCCTAGGGTCTTGGAGTTGCAGAATAAGGTCCAAGCAACTATGGGTGGTTTTGGTTTGCTAGCATTAAAATCATAAGCTCGTGTCAACACAGAGCAGAGTTTGGTACAGAGTTTGGAGAAGATGAATCACTGGTGGTGAGTGTGGGAGAGGCGCTTGTCTGTCTCCACAGGGACTGGGAGAGGGATGAGTAGATGGGGTTTAGCAAAGGCTAGAGATTAGGAAGAAGTTTTTCACGCAGAGGGTCATTGGAATAGGCTGCCCAGGGAGGTGGTTGATTCACGTTCCCTGGAGGTGTTTAAGGCACAGGTGGATGGGGTCCTGAGGGACATGGTTTAGTGTTTGATGGGAATGGTTGGACTTGATGATCCGATGGGTCTCTTCCAACCTGGTTGTTCTATGATTCTATGAAAGGGGAAGGCTCCTTCCCTCAGCCAAATGGTACTTGCTGATTGTTATATTGCTGTTGCTCTTCAAAGGGCCTTGCACGTGAATCCTGACAACCCTCACCCGTCTGAACAAATACAAGTCAAAATGTTTCGTGTGTCCTGAGTAGCCAATGCAAAGGTGCTTGCAGGATAGAAACCATGAGCAAGCAAGGAATGGCTCTTATTTGGACAGGTTATGTCTCTGCATTTTATTTACAAGGCAACCTTTATTAAAAAAAACCCCAAAAACTTGAGGATTGTGAGTGCTGAATGTTGCGCAGGTTATTCCCTTGGCTGGCAAGTGGCGTTTGTATCCCTGTGTAAAGTAGAAATGCTGAGTGACCATGGGATGGACTTAGAAAGGGTATATGTGGGCATGGAAAGCAGAAGGAGAGAAGCTGTACCCAGGCGTGTTTTCCGGCTGGACTTAGAAAGGGTGGATGAGGGCATGGAAAGCAGAAGGAGAGAAGCTGTACCCGGGGGTGTTTTCCCCATAGGGTTTCTGTCCCATATTTTGCTTTTTCAGTTGGGGTTTGTTTCTGTGCTTTTCAGGTAGGTTGACAACTGCATTTAAATCCTTCACCTTTCTGCAGTTGAAGTGGAGGTTTGCAGTGTGCTGCTTGGGAGGCAGGTGATGGTGTGATTGGGATGTTTGGAAGCAATCTAATAACCAGGACTTAGGAGGCTGAGGTCACTGGGAGCAAGACATGCCCATTTTACACTCTTGAGCTCTTGAAAGAAGCTTGCCGAAAGCGTGTCTTTATGGAGTAAGCACTTCAGGTTTTGTCTCTTTCTTTCTCCGAACACATCCTCAGTTCCTCAATTGAGCGGCATCTGCCTCTTGTACCTAAAACTTTGTCAAACCGCGGCACTTGTGGAGCTTAATGAAATTTTGAAGATTTGAACTAAGTTGTAGGTACCTACTTATTCTTGGGGCCCGGAGGGAGGGAAACAAGGAGGTGGTGTGGCTGATGCAGAACAGTTTTGACTCAGATCTGATTAGGGGAAGTGAATGACTGTTGACCCTGCTCTGAATCAGGGGAGAGTGAACTGGTGTGTTTGTTCAGGGTCGAGCTTTGAATGAAAAGACTTCATTCTTTCTGGATTCGAGGTCATTAGGAAGACTGAAACTATTTATGCAAAACTATTGATAGAGAGAAAGCCTTTCAGAGGCTCATCTCTTAAGAAACACTTGAGCCTGATGCTTAAGAATGATGCCACCTTACAGCCGGGCATGTGAGCTTGTACTCCAGTGCAGAGCTTGAGAAGCCGTTGATGTGGGGTGGTGAAAGCAGGTTGATACAGACATTTGGATTTTTACTGCTGCCGGCTTTAACTGAAGATCTCCCTCCGCTTTTGGGATTTACAGAGTTGCCAGTAAATATTTGCAGAAATACTATCTTTGTTAGGTACTGATGCATTGATGAGTAATACAACTCTCTACAACTACCTGAAAGGAGGTTGTGGAGAGGAGGGAGCTGACCTCTTCTCCCAAGTGACTCTTCTTAGACAACCGTGTAAATACATCAACTAAAACTTGGAAAAACAAGTGATCTGGAGAAGAATGCGTATTCAATCTTTAGCCAAATGCTGAGAAAAGCCTTCAGGAGTAACCTATAGGGCAAGAAGGTATGTTTTATTGTAAACCGTTCCTGTTTTTTTTTTTTTTTTTTTTTTTTTTACCTGCACTGAATGCTACTCAAAATGGTAAGATGTGCAGGTCTTAACTCTTAAAAACTGTGTATTTTAATTGGAAAGATTTTAGGTAGCTGCAGGATTAATACTGAAATTAAAACCACGTTGCTTTTTTTGCCCTCTCACTGTTAAACTGTAATTTGTTGTCAGCTGGTGAAGATTTGTGAAACTTAAGGCTTACACACATTTATTAAATAGGGTTTTTTTCCCCCTGTTAAATATTTTGAGAACATTTAGCAAAAAAATCCAGACCTGAAGATGAGTTGGTTTCATATGATGTTTGCAGTGGAATGCTATCCTTTCAAAGTATTTTGTGTAACACTATTAGATGGAGCTGCTGTTGCATGTAAGTGCGTGAAATTGTGTGAAATTAAAATCCTGCATGTTTTTTGTGGGACTAATTTGTCACAATGTTGCCTTAATGCAATTTTAGTAGGTCTTTGTTCAGCTTGAGTGGTTAAGTCCGCCCAAAATAGATTATTCTTCTATTTAATTTTTTCTTTTTTTTTATGCCCCACCCCCCCATTTTTTTATCTACATTGTTGATTTTGGAATATTCCTTATGTGGTGGGGTTTTTTAACTTTTTTAAAGGGTCTGTTTACTTTCACCATAAAGAAAACACTTCAGTGGCTGAACATGAGCCAGCAGCGGGCTCAGGTGCCCTATAAAGCCAACAACATCCTGGCTTTTATCAGAAATGGTGTTGGCAGCAGGAGTAGAGAAGTGATCAGCTCACTTTACTTGGCACTGGTGAGACCGCTTCTCAAACACTATGTTCAGTTTTGGGCTCCTCAGGACAAGAAGGACACTGAGTTGCTGGAGCATGTCCAGAGAAGGACAATGAAGCTGATGAATGGTCTGAAGCACAGGTCTTGGGAGAAGTGGCTGGGGGGAGACCTTATTGCTCTCTACAACTACCTGAAAGGATGTTGCAGTGAGGTGAGTCAATGTTGGTCTCTTCTCCCATGTAACAAGTGATAGGATGAGAGGAAATGACCTCAAATTGTGCCAAAGGGGCAAAATTTAGATTTGGTCTTAAGAAAGACGTCTTTACTGAAAGAGCAGTGAGGCTTTGGAACAGGCTGCCCATGGAAGTGGAGGAATCACCATCACTGGAGGTGTTCAGAAAGTGTATAGATGTGGCACTTAGGGCCACGGTTTAGTAGGCATGGTGGTGTTGGGCTGACGGTTGGACTTGATCTTAGAAGGTCTTTTCCAATCTTAAAGATTCTGTGATTGCAGGCAATTTTTGAAGTCAAGGCTGACCTTAAGGGTGATGGCATCATTGAAGGAAATGATGGCAAGTGAGCTTCTCAGCCTCTCCTTTTGCCTTTTTTAACCATTTCAGTGTTGTGCTGCTCTCTGGGATACAATTTGTCTGGTGCTGATGGTGCCTCTCCCTTGTGCCATGAGCAGCATTAAGTTTGCATGGAAGGGAGTTAGTGAATTGTGCTTGATGCAGAGCACTGAGGGCCTCTTCCTGTGCCTGCTTGAGAGCCAGAGCTGCCTGGTGCTCATGCTCTCTGGCTCTGAGTAAATGCAGTGTAGTGTCAGGAGGAAAGTTACCACATGTGTACCTTGAGATGTGCTGCAAAGAACGTTTTGCTGTGGAGTAGCCTCTGTGTTGTGTTGCTGTTCTTCTGTAACCTTCATTGTGCCAGAGTCTGGAGAAGAGGAGGCTGAGGGGAGACCTCATTGCTCTCTACAACTACCTAAAAGGAGGTTGTGGAGAGGAGGGAGCTGGGCTCTTTTCCCAAGTGACAGGCGACAGTAAGAGAGGGAATAGCCTCAAGCTCTGCCAGGGGAGGTTTAGGCTGGACTTTAGGAAAAAAAAAATCACGGAAAGGTTCATTGGGCACTGGCAGAGGCTGCCCAGGGAGGGAGTTGATTCACCTTCCCTGGAGGTGTTTGAGGGATGATTGGACAAGGTGCTGAGGGACATGGTTTAGTATTTGATAGGAATGGTTGGACTTAAATATCTGGTGGGTCTTTTCCAACCTGGTTATTCTATGATTCTGTGATTTAGGTAGCTGGAAGAGGTTGAGCTGTACTGAAGGAGAAGGTATCTGCTCGCACAGTTCCTTTTGTAATGCTGGACCACTCTCTTGCCAGGAGCATGGCACTGCTCGATTTCAGAACACGATGGGAGGAAGAGATTTGCTGGCTGTACTGCTTCTTTCAGTGCACTGAAGAATGAGAATCAGGAAGTTGTTCTCCAAGGAGCTGCTTGCTCTCACCAGCTGTTTCACTACACAAATTCTGTTGGGGGCTAGCCCCGGAAATGTTTTCCGAACTCATCTTCATCTGCTAATTCTTAAAATTTATTGATAATACTGCTAAATAAACTCAGCTTGTGCAAAAGGGGCTACACAGCCTGACAGAACTGTCAAAAAGAAGAGGAATAACTTTCTCTACCTCCCTCTGTCACTGTTTCTCAAGTGGTGATAGCAGCTTCTCCTTGAACATAAAGAGGAAGAGCTGGCAGAGACATGAGACTCTCAGTCAGAAGCCTGGCATGAATTAAGCAAGCTGCCTTAGTTGTTCTAGTGGGTTTTGCGTTCTCTTGAAGTGTGTTTTCCATATTCCAGGCAAAGGGTCTATGAATACTGCATCTATCCCAAGTGACAGGGGACAGGACAAGAGGGAATGGCCTCAAGCTCCGCCAGGGGAGATTTAGGCTAGAGATTAGGAGGAAGTTTTTCACACAGAGGGTCATTGGGCATTGGAATAGGCTGCCCAGGGAGGTGTTTGATTCACCTTCCCTGGAGGTGTTTAAGGGACGGGTGGACGAGGTCTTGAGGGACTGGGTTTAGTGTTTGATAGGAATGGTTGGACTCGATGATCCCATGGGTCCCTTCCAACCTGGTTATTCTATGATTCTGTTTCACTTGGGCTTTAGTTCTCACTGAAGTAATTTGAGATCTTATAGTAAAAGGTGTTATTTCCATTTATTTCTTTATTTTGCAGGTTGCATAGGTTTTTGTTTCAGTAGGAATACCCTTGTAGTAAATGCAACAAATACAACCTATTGCAGAAGTGTTTTAAAATATACAAAGGACTTCCTACAGTGCATAGACCTTGCTCCCCTCTCCCCCCAAAAACCGTTTCAAGCTCTGCGTTAGCCTTGAGTTGTAGTTTGCTGAATTAAGATTTAATAAAGTAAAATATGCTGAGAAAATCCTTAAGCGTGTAGGCTCCGGATGATCTTTGGGAAGCTGTCCAAGTTGTTTCTTACCACCTAGTGTCTTGAAGGACACTGAATAAGTCAGGTGGTGAACTTTACATTTGTGGATATTGGATGACCCTCCCCTGGGGAGCAGAGAGGTTTTCATAATTGACCGTTGGCTAGTCTGATGGCAAAACAAACTAAATATGTGGTCATGTAGAATTTGTCTTGGTAGGTGGTTTAAACTTTGGTGGTGGAAATCCATTACACACTGATCTGTTACATTTTCAGGCCTTTTGAATAACCCGTCTGTTCAGTTATGTTGAACTGAATGTTTAAGATGTTACCAAAACATGCTTTTGGTTTCTTAGCTGTGATCTCTCGTGGTCTAAGTATAGAGCACTCCCAGGTGGCTTTTGGACCTCACACTTGCAGGGAGGGGAGTGGATTGGCTTGCGCTGTTCAGATTTTCTTGCACAGCCTGAGGATTAGTGGATCTGTCAGTGTGTGGTGGAGCCAGGCCAGTTGGACTGGGCATCAGGTTAATTCTTGAGGCATTGTGGATGCATTGACATGAGGAAATTTAGTATCTGGGTTACAGTAGCCTCTGGCAGTAGTGTTAAGCTGCTGCTGTAAGAAAAATACTCCTTTTCTAAATTTTTTTTTTTTTTTTAATTCCTCTGTAGTGGAAAATCTGTCCTGAGCTGATTTTAGCATTACATGGAGGTAAAAATTCCTAGCGGTTTGCAGTTATCACTGTACCACTCGCTGTGTGGTAAGGTTGCTTTCAAGCATATGTAATGGAGATATTGATGTTTTTCCTCTCCTGTTGGCGCAGTGTGTGTGTAAAATGAATGTTGAGCTTTTAAGTGTGTTTAATAATCACCCCTCCCATGAATGTATACCAGTGCATAAATGTTGCACATACTGATGCTGTTAGGTCTGTAACTTAAAGAGCCAGTTGGTCGTGTACTGCCTAATATATCACACGTAGATATATACATTTCAAAGATTATTATGTTATACTTTTAAGGTCAGTAGAGTAACTGAAACAAGAGGAAATAAAATCAAATCTTCCAAGCCCAGCATGCTGCCTCATGCATCAAGATGATGTTCAGTTTGCTAAATGTGTTTTCCCCCAGACAGTGAGTGCATCTGCAGAATTTGCAGTGCCCATTTGTTTCAGCTTGAGCACACTCCTCTGTCGACACTTGCTGTGAAATACCATAGCCTGGTTCACCTTCTGTGCTGCTGAGTTCGTGTAGCTTTATCTGCTTCCTTTATTCATTATTAAATGCATACTTTCTGCTTGACAAGTGCTATAAAATCCCTTTTGCTGTGGCTGAACCCAGGAACCTCCACTGAGAGTCTGTAAGGGTTATTAATTTTTTTTTTAATGCAAATACTGTGCATTTCTACATTCCACTGAAGTGCTTTTCAGACCTGACTACTTAACAGACTGGTAGATTCTCTCCAACCTGCTTTTTAAGCCATGTAGCCACATACTAAAAATAAGTGCTAGGTTTTTTTTCCGGATTTCTACTAAAAAAAGAAACAAGGGTATTTCATGTACTTGAAAATGTTTCTAGAAGTCTGATAATTTATTAGGTCTACATAAAAATGAATGTTCATACTGTGTAGCATGTATTATATATATTCCTATATTAATGTAGCTGGTATGCAGACCCCATAAAGAACACACGCAGGGAGCAGAAAACTTAAAGATTGCATTTCTGACATGACCTACAAGGGTTCAAGCTTTCTGAAGCTTAAATTATTTTAAAATAACTCACTTTAGACATCCAGTATTAAGGTTTTGTGACTCATTTTAACTTCTGTGAGCATTTGAGAACGACAAACAAATCAATGCTTTGTGTTTCCTTCCTAAACTCTACCTTGTGTAAGCACTGGCCTGCCTTTCAGGTCTTACTAAGCGTGTTCCAACTGGTTTTTATAACATTTATTTATTCTTTCTTAGATGAGCATTTCCAGTATTTGGGAGCTATAAACATGCCTGATATTAATCCAGGACACCAGCTTTTCCTCTAAGGGGAGGACAACAGAGTTAACCACTAGATCTTGGCTTGATAAGAATATCTCTTTCCTAATACAGGCTTGTTGATACTGTTTCTTCTTAGAATATATAGCTATGGTAGGTTTTTAGCTGTCTTCACCTGTGTGTGTGTGTCTGTATGTGTGTGTGTCTGTATGTGTGTGTGTATTTGCTTTGAAAAGAACTGATTTGGGACTGTAAGGTTCTTTTTCTGTAAGATTCACTTCTTGGGTCGAGAGTGGTAGCTTCCGGACTTCTCATGCAGTTGGATGCGACACCAGCAGTGACCTAGGGCAGCAGTATTGCAGTAAATATGCTTAAGTGTGGAAGAGATGACTATTTGTTTCCCTAGAAAAGAACAAAAGCAGATGGGAGGCTGTCTGAAGAACATTTCAAGGAAAGTCCAGGGAGAGTGAGGTGAAGGCCAGAGGAATTAGTCAAACTGTGTGAACCTCCCTCTTGCTTTCTGTGCTTGGCAGGCTGCAGCTGTGAACCTTGTCCTCCTCCACACAGCAGAAGGCCTAGAAGGAAAGGCATAATTTTTTTCTCAGACTAGGGGTCAGCTAATGTTTTCCTGTAATTGGCTGAAGAATAGCTGAAAAAGTGATGAAGCTCAAGTGGCTTTCATAGAATCATTGAATCATAGAACAACCAGTTTGGAAGAGACCCATCGGATCATCGAGTCCAACCATTCCTATCAAACACTAAACCAAGTCCCTCAGGATCTCATCCACCGGAGCCTTAAACACCTCCAGGGAAGGTGAATCAACCACCTCCCTGGGCAGCCTCCGCCAGTGCCCAGTGACCCTCTGTGCCCAGTGACGCCTAAATCTTTCCTGGCGGAGCTTGAGGCCATTCCCTCTTGTCGTGTTCCCTGTCACTTGGGAGAAGAGTCCAGCTCCCTCCTCTCTACAACTTCCTTTCAGGTAATTGTAGAGAGTAATGAGGTCTCCTCTCAACCTCCTCTTCTCTAGGCTTTGGTGAACTTTATCAGTCTACATGCTAAATGTTTGTATTGCAATTATTTGTAAAGAAGTCCAGGGAATTGAGCCTTCCCATGCCTCAAACTGATGGGTTTTATCTGGTCTCAGCTGTGACTGTTTCAGGTGTTGTACAGGTATACTCTTACCTGGGGCAGTTGCACATCTGTCCCAAGACCTGCAGCAGGTGAGACAGCTGAAGAGCAGGTCATAAGCATGACAAGGGTGCACGGGTCTCTTCAAAATGCTATAAACTGAGCTGGGCACCAGAAACCAGTTTATTCTGACTGGTAGTATTTGGTCCCCCACCCAATGTAGAAAAGGTGGGGTAATTCCTTCTGGGTCATAGTATCTCCTCAGAGGGAAAATGCTGGATTCCAGGATAAGTGTGTAGCTGAGATCCGGACCCTTGGTAAATAATTCAGTCAGTATGTGTTTAGTGCCAAGTTTACCACAACCCCTTTCTACTGAGGAATGTTGTTTCATTAGTAAGTGCCATAAGTGTGATTATCAAGTGCAAGCTCTTCCTTTCCAATAACAATGGGTCTGCTGAAATACTTCATTTCCAAGGCGTAAGATTAAACTTTCCTTTTTCTCGTAGCGCTGTAAAGCACATGGAAATTGTGGGAGTGCTAATTGGAACCGAGTGTGTCATCTGCGATAAATAAATAATTGGATAAATTTGTGTCCTTACCTCCTCTGTCTGGTTATGTGTTTACAAAAATGCCATGGTGTTAGTTTTCCAGGTGGATTTAACACCATTCCTTGGAAATCGCAGCCAGATGTGCAGAACTTGCTGTTCAGAGCTTACTGAATAATTGTTTGAATGCTGTTTCCGCACCCAAACTTCTGGATGTTGGAAGCATTTCTGGTGTGAATTACTGTTTGCCTGCTGTGAGGACTGACAGGGGTGAAGCCTCGCTGTCATTTGTGAGGGTGCTTTTTCAGTAAACTTCATTTCTCAAACATTTGTGAAAGAAATGAGCACTTGTGTAGGAACATTAGCTTACAGTTGTTAGTGCTTGCAGAGAGCAGGGTGTCCTTGTTAGCTTAGCCTTACTCTCTCAAAACTGCTTTACTGAAGTTTCTACTGGTTTTCTCCTTTTCTTTCTGCCTTTTGTAGACTGATTTGGGGGTGGGGTGGTGGCAGAGTGACTGTGAATTAATCTTGACAGTAAGACCTTTTATAGGGAGTGAAATTTTAGTTTTATGATTTGTTTTTTTGGCACTTCTGTGTATAGCCATGAAAGAGTTGGGAGATTCAGGCTAGAGATCAGGAGGAGGTTTTTCATGGAAAGGGTCATTGGGCATTGGAATAGGCTGCCCAGGGAGGTGGTTGATTCACCTTCCCTGGAGGTGTTTAAGGGATGGGTGGATGAGGTGCTGAGGGACATGGTTTAGTGTTTGATAGGAATGGTTGGACTCGATGATCCAATGGGTCTCTTCCAACCTGGTTGTTCTATGATTCTATGATATCAGTGTACGCAAAGATAGCTTTAACTCTGAATTACACTGCATTTTAGCCATTCTGTTTATGGGCATAGAGTTAGAAAGTTGGAACCTGTCACACAAGCATTGGGAATGGCGGTTTCTAGTGACAGAAAGGCTGAAGGGAAGTCTGTTACCTCAGGTCATATTGACAGTGGTGTCTGCTGTCACACTCATTTCTTGGGGTTTAATGGCAATAAAAATGCCCCCACATAAGCTTCAAGCAGTACATCGATAACTAAGTGAATGGTAAGTATGGTTATTTCATAGCATTGTATGCTTAGGTGCAGTTGTATAAAATCCTCTAGCCAGCAGCAGCCAATAATCAAGTGGGGTTGTCAGTTTACTATAACCATCACATAAATCATCTTAAACCTGTTCATGCTGACTGTGCACCTTGACTCTTCATCCGCACTTCACATCCCCCAACCAAGGCAAATCAGATCAATGTTGCCCCCCATTCCCCCTCCCAAAGATCCCAAAGGTGATTATCTGCACGGAGGGAGGGAGATGATTTAATGACAGGAGGATAAGATCTTGAATCCTGCAGTCATAAATGATATTGGGAGCTTTCAGCAGCTGTCTGTTTTCATAAGAAGACTCCTTTTGGAAAGGCTCCACTTTGCAGCTGGGAAAACACTTATCAAGCAAAAATGCACTTGGGCTTGACAAATCAACTGTTTCCCCCCCCCCCCCAAAATATTTTTCTTACATTATCAGAGCACAGAGATAATGTTGTAAGTGATTTCAGTGTAGTTTGGTGCTTCCCAGTTGTGCTTCCCCACTGAAGTCCACAGAATAAGCTTTTCTGGTCAGGTGTTGTCTCTTTTTTTCAAGTGTCCTTGAATCGTGTGGTTAGCTGTGATATCCTGGGAAGTTCAGGGCAGACATAGGCACTAACTTAGACAAATAACAAACTATAGTTACATAATTTGCTTTTTTTACACTAGTGTAGGCTATTCCTCTGTTTTGATAATGCTGTGGTTTTTTTAATGAGATCTGTTGAATTTACTTGCATGTTATAGCAGGATATGGAATTGCAATATATTTGTTATTAAAGGGAAAAACAACCAGAGAGGAGTTTTCTTGGAGTCTCTTACTCTAGGGAATGTCACCTGTAACCGAGATGGAAAGTTCTTCACTGAAGTGAGACTCCATGCAGGCAGATTTATTGTTAGTATGTAGGTAAAACCATATTGTGAGGCAATACAAATACTTAATAGATTTTAATAAATGCATGGGATGCAAGGACAAGAAGAAATATTTATAGTACTACAGGTCTGCTAATTTTTCAGTTGACCTTGACAATATGCAAGTGAAGCTGTTCTTGTTAAATTAATGTGAAAGGATGCTTCTTAGGAGAAATGTGAATCTGGTGGGGGCTGGGTGAGATCTTTGCGATTAAAAAATCTGGACGATAGTGACTAATGACATTAGCATCTGTTTTGACTGACTTGGAAGTGTCTAGGATTTGAGGCAGACATTAGGAAGTGCTAGGATTTGGGAACCATCCCCAAGTATTTATCTGGTTTTGACTGATCAGACTGGGGAAGAGATATCTTTGCCAAGAAACTAGCTTGAAGGCAGTGTTGCAGCTTTTAAATAAGAGATATTGCTTTTTCTGTGGTTAAGTAATGAGTATGAGCTACTTAAACTGCTGAAGAAATGGGAGGTTTTATAACCTCTTAGACCCAGTTTGGGTTTGGAATTGATTCCTAAAATGCAAGAAGTCTAGGATGGAGGCTACTGACTTGAGTTGTGTAATTCAGTAGAAAGAAAAGACAATATTTATAATGTCCCTTTGAAAGAATAAACCTATAGCAATAACTTTGAACCCTCTCCCAGGTCTGGAATTTCCTTTGTTGTTTGTTACGTTAGCCATAGTTGAATCATAGAATCATAGAACAACCAGGTTCGAAGAGACCCATCAGATCATCGAGTTCAACCATTCCTATCAAACACTAAACCAAGTCCCTCAGGACCTCATCTACCAGTGCCTTAAACACCTCCAGGGAAGGTGAATCAACCACCTCCCTGGGCAGCCTATTCCAATGCCCAATGACCCTCTGTGTGAAAAACTTCCTCCTAATCTCTAGCCTAAATCTTCCCTGGCAGAGCTTGAGGCCATTCCCTCTTGTCCTGTCCCCTGTCACTTGGGAGAAGAGCCCAGCTCCCTCCTCTCCACAATCTCCTTTCAGGTAGTTGTAGAGAGTAATGAGGTCTCCTCTCAGCCTCCTCTTCTCCAGGCTAAACACCCCCAGCTCTCTCAGTCGCTCCTCATAAGGCCTGTTCTCCAGCCCCTTCACCAGCTCTGTTGCTCTTCTCTGGACTCACTCCAGAGCCTCAACATCCTTCTTCTGGTGAGGGGCCCAGAACTGGACACAGTATTCAAGGAGCGGCCTCACCAGTGTGGAGTACAGAGGGAGAAGAACCTCCCTGGCCCTGCTGGTCACACCATTTCTGATACAAGCCAGGATGCCAAGGCCATTGAGACACCACGGTCTTTGTGTTGGTTTCCATGTTTCATTTGAGGATGGAAGAGAGCAGAGTAAAAGGCTTTCCAGTGAGAAAGCAGCTGCCTGTTGTGTGTTTTCCTGAACAAACCTCTGTGATGAGCAGAGTGTCAGACAGTGAGTAAGCTGAGCAGGCTTGGGCTGCTGCAAGGCAGTTTTACCTGTTAGTGTAGACAGGAGCCAGGTATCAAATCAAAGCTCAGTGGAATAGCTCTTTGCAGGCTGTAGCTAGCAGGCTTTACGGCGCCAAGGAAGAAAAGAGCAGATGGAAATGTTCAAAATGCATTTCCTCCCTTCTCTTCCCTGCCTCTTGGATCTTTTATTTCAGTCAGTAATGGAAATCTGTGCTCTGAGTTTTGAATGAATGGCTCACATTGCGCTAGTGTTAAGTACTTAATGAGCCTCATTTCTCAAAGATCTTGCAGTCTGCCTCAGCTAACCCAGCTGCTTTATTTTAAGAGTACTTGTTTTGGCAGAGGCTTTTCTATGTGTATGAAGAATGCACAAATAAACTATTGTGCAATTAGCAATTGAAAGTGAGGTTGTAGGGAATGGGGGGTTTTTAAACTCGATCAGAGGCTGCCGAGTAAACAGTTGCTTAGCATCACTTTCTGGACCTCTGTCTGGACAAGAACTGTCTGTCTGCATTGCCTTCTGAAGAGAATGGAAAGGTGAGTCCATGCTGGCAGAGTCCTGCAGGGCGTGTCAGGATCAGGCCCCAGCAAACAGATGTAGAAGTAACCTGGGAGGGCCAGGAATTGAGTTGTGAATTTTGAGGTTTTTTATTTTTCTCTAGGAGATAATTGCAGTGTGGCAAAATTCTGCTGAGTGTTTGCCATGATAGTGGTCAGGGTTATTGTGGTTCAAATGAGTGAAACTAGCAACCTGGGAAGCATGTACTTTTCAAAGAGTGGTTGAAAGGGCACAAATACATAAATGTAGAACTTGTGTAGAACTTGCCCACGGCTGTGGAGTCGTTTCAATTCATAGACACCAGTGGTTTGCCATAAGTGTAGCTGTGTTAAATTTTATCCTTATGCTAAGCTTAAATTTTTGCACTGATTAGGTTAGCTTTAAAAAAAAGACTGGTTTGATCTGATCTAAATTTTATTTGAGATGAAAAGAGAGGAGGGCTGTTCCCTGGGTAATTGCATCACAGTGGCAGTTCTAGTGGTAGCTTTCTGTTGGCCAAAATTCCAATTATAAGTGAGTTTTTTAAAGATGGACCTGTGTTTTTCTTCTTCCTTTCATACAGTGGTCTTGAACAGCTGTCTCTTAGTTGTGCTGCTTTCAGACTCTTACGAAGTATTGGGAATATCAGGGCAGGTGTAAGTATGGAGGTTAAAAATAACAGCTGTGGGCTACATAAACAATTGCCTGAATTGCTGGAGGTCAGATATCTCATATATTTGCTACAGCTAGCGTTTGCCTGGGTGCCTGCCCTTACTCTGCAAGAAGTAGGGGCATGGTTTAGTGTTTGATAGGAGTGGTTGGACTCAATGATCCGGTGGGTCTCTTCCAACCTGGTTGTTCGATGATTCTGTGGTTCTGTGATTCTGAGTCTTGGGTAACCTGCTGCTCTTGTGAGGTGGTCAGCTTTCCTTGCCAAGATGCACTGCTGAGTAAGGACCATGCTCTGTATCCAGGTTCTCGTGATGGTGTTTTAAACTTCTTAAGAGACTACGACTCGGTTCTTTGCTAGTCATCCAGGCAAGATAGAACCTGCTGCATGTTTAGCTGGCTCAAAGCAAAGGGTCTGTTATTTGAGCTGGTTAAGTCATTGGAGAACAATTCTGAAACAGGTGGGGTGAATCATCCTCTGTGAGTAGAGAAGAGGGACTCAAAGGGGCGCCTTAGACTTCAGCTAAATGTCTGTCTTTTAGATGGTTCAAATTAAATAATATGCCTTTTAGCCTTACTAAAAGGGCATGGTGTAGTGTTTGATAGGAATGGTTGGACTCATTGATCCGGTGGATCTCTTCCAACCTGGAGATTCTATGATTCTCCGCACTTTGCTTTCATATTGTGAGGTGGCGAGAGTATTCTATGCCACCTCACAGAATAGCCATCCATTTGCCTGAATGGTGTATCCTGCTCATACGTAAGTGTGTCCATACTGTGGAGGGTTTCCATGAATGCTTGGTACTTGTTTGCGCTCTGGATCCCTTGATCTAGAATGCTGTAATTGTGGCTTCTGATCTTCTGCTGAGGCCTGTAATGGTGTATGTCTGTATGCCTGTTGTGGGCTGTGGTGATGCATTTAGCAAATGTTTTGTGGAGTCTACTAGACACCCTTTCTATAATACATCCTTGTGGTCTTTAAAGTGTGTCTAGTGCTCCTTTCCTCTCTCCATTGCTTAGAGGCAAACAGAACTGGAGTATGTTGGTTGCACGCAAGATAAACACATTCAAAAGAGTAACGTAGTACTGTTGTACAATAGTGATGCATTATCAGAAATGGTGTGACCAGCAGATCCAGGGAGGTTTTTCTCCCTCTGTACTTAGCTAGTGAGACTGCTCCTTGAATCCTGTGTTCAGTTCTGGGCCCCTCACCACAAGAATGATGTTGAGGCTCTGGAGCGAGTCCATGAAGCTGGTGAAGGGGCTGGAGAACAGGCCCTATGAGGAGCGGCTGAGAGAGCTGGGGGTGTTTATCCTGGAGAAGAGGAGGCTGAGAGGAGACCTCATTACTCTCTCCAACTACCTGAAAGGAGGTTGTGGAGAGGAGGGAGCTGGGCTCTTGTCCCAAGTGCCAGGGCACAGGACAAGAGGGAATGGCCTCAAGCTCTGCCAGGGGAGATTTAGGCTAGAGATTAGGAGGAAGTTTTTCACACAGAGGGTCATTGGGCACTGGCAGAGGCTGCCCAGGGAGGTGTTTGATTCACCTTCCCTGGAGGTGTTTAAGGCACGGGTAGATGAGGTCCTGAGGGACATGGTTTAGTGTTTGATAGGAATGGTTGGACTCGATGATCCGATGGGTCTCTTCCAACCTGGTTGTTCTATGATTCTATGATTATATCCTGGTTGTGAGGAAAAGAAGCTGTTGGGAATGTTCAGAGATGTTGTAAGGGAACCCTGAACAACCATGGTTTTGATCAAGAGCAGCTTGCTTTGGTTGTAGCTGAAAAGGCTGTCCTTCATCATCTCGATGGAGACTTTTGATACTGTCCTGCTCTGGTGTGTGTGGGAAATGCATCGAGTGTTTTGGCAGTCCCCTACCTGCAGCTAGGATGGGTGCCTCTTCTGTGGTCCAGGCCTGGTGGTGTCCCACTGTGTGCTGGAAGAGGGAGGTTTGCCTTTCCCTTTGAGATAAACGCCTCTCATCAGTTGTCTCCAAATGCCTTTGTTCTAACCGTAATACCAGAAGTTTTCCCTTTGTTTCTGAGAAGAAATTTTCCCCCAAAAGCTAAAGATAAGGATTATTTTAAAACCAAATTGTTTAGAACTAAGGCAAATGCTCTTAAATCATAGATGAACAGAATAAAGTGTTGTCTAGTCTGTCACCAATTTAACTACATAGCACCAGTCTTGAGGGGACAGTCTATCAGGACCAGTGTAGTCAGTTCAGAGAATAACATATAAGTTTGTCTTCCTCTCTTAATGCAGGAGTTTCTTGTTACAGTGCTGGTTAACAGGACTCTCAAAATGCAGCCTCTGAACTGGTGACTTGCTTTACTCTCTTGGCAGTTTTTTAAAAGTCCAGCTGTGAGTCTACTTTATTATATTAACCATGGGATCCTATTTTGTATTCATAGAATGTTTGCTTAAACACAATATCCTGGGAAGGTTAATAATCCATTGTAAATATGATATAACCACTAAATGCCTTATTTCATCGAGCTCTCGTCTTTCTCCCTTCCCCCAAGAACTCTTAATTATTTTCCAAGGTTATTCATGCAGTGACTCTCTGTAAACATGTGGATTTATTTCCATCTTCCCTCCCTGCTTTCCTTCTGCTGTTTGTTGCACTGTAGTGTCCAGTTTTAAATATTAAAAGCTTTGGGGGACAATGTCTCTGTTCAGATAGGACGGCAGACTCTTGGTTCCAAAAGGGTTTGTAGCTGCCGCTTGAGCAGAAATAATGAAGCATGAAGTGTTTGTGATGATATGTTTAGTTTGGGATATAAAAAAAGAGAGAGAAGCTTAATGATTAATTATTAGAAAATCCTAACCTACTCTTGCAAAAACGCAAAGTGTCTGAAATCCAAAGCATTTTTTTCTTGTGGGCAACATTTCTGGCTTATATTTCATCAGCATAAAAAAAATGTGCCTTGAGCTTTACTGTTGTCCAAGGTGGGTGACAAATGTGACTATAACAACCAGAATGTCATAGTCTTCTGGTGAATGGGCAGTCTAGGTAGTTCCAGGTGATCTGGAAATCTGAGTGACTAGATGACTCTGCTAAGCTAAATAAGCTGGGCTGTTATGAATATTTATGGTGCCAGGGTGCTTAGGGTGATCAGAGTGATGGGAAGAAATGGAAAGACTGGTGTTTAGGGCTCTGCTTACTGGCTATGAGAGGCATCTGTACAAAGATGCTTCTCTCCGTGGGCAGATGTGATCTGTGAGGCTGCCACATGCTTATGAAATTCATACAGCTATTGATCATCTCTTCCGAGTGACTTCAATAAGTGTCTCTTCCTACAGAAATACTAATAAGCAACTTGAAGAAGTTGTCTTGTATCTGTGACTTGGTCACAGTAAAACTCACGCTAAGATGTTTTTGTTTGCTTTTTGATTACACTCAAATGAGAGGTGTCTTTTTCATTCTCAGCAATTTTATAGTACTTATGTCTCAAATATAGCATTTCAGCAAATGATGTTCTGCTATTTCACTTGACTTCCCAGAGGATTTGGGTTAGTATCATCAGGTATCAGAAACCACTCAAATCCTACAAAACTCCCTGAACCCTCTAACCCTTGTAGAAGATAAGATCTTGCAGCAGTTTGTGTGGAGGATTTTTGGCTGCTTCTGCCTCAACTCTGACCTAACAGGATTACAGTCCAATGGAAAAGCTGTTGCTTGTTTGCCTTCCTTTCTTTTGGAGAACATCTTCCCAAGGGTAGGTTTGTAATGGCCTGTATACTCCCTCTCTTGAAGCTGCCTAGGGTCATTTGAGCTTTAGATGACATCCTTATCATAGGAAACAAAACATTTTTCTTTGTTCTCAGTATTTCTTGTCTGTCTTGCGTCATTTGGAACAGGTAGAAAACAGATAGAAAACTGCAAGTGATGCCTGATGCTGTTTAGTACGAGTTGCAAACTGAAATAATGACAAACTTTTCTTCATACTCCAAGTGCAAAGTGTAAATACACCTGAGGATAACTAACTCCATGAGAACGAGCCCTGAGGTCTGTTCCTTTGGTGTGACTGCATGTATACCTGTCTCTTGGTGTATATATCAGAGATCGTAGAATGATTTGGATTGGAAGTAATCTTAAAGATCATCCAGTTCCGTGCCTGCTGCCATTGACAGGGACAACTTCTGCTAGGTCAGGTTGCTCAAAGCCTCATCCAACCTGGCCTTGAAAACCTCCAGGCATGGGGCAGCCACAACTTCTCTGGGCAACCTGTGCATCACCACCCTCACAGGAAAAAGCATCTAATTTAAATATAACCACTTTCAGTCTAAAAGTGCTTCCCCTCATCCTGTCACTACAATCCCTGATAAGAGCCTCTTGTCAGTTTTCTCCTAGCCCCCTTTAAATACTGGAAGGCTGCTGTAAGGTCTCCCTGGAGGCTTCTCTTCTCCAGACTGAACAACCCCAACTTTCTCGTTGTGTTCTCCCATGGGAGGTGCTCTGGCCCTCTGATCATCTTTGTGGCCCTCTTCTGGACTCACTCTAACAGATCCATATCCTTCCTGCACTGAAGACTCCAGAACTGAATGCAGGGCTCCAAGTGACTTCTTACATAAGTATACGGGGGAGAATCCCCTTCCTTGACTTGCTGGTCACACTTCCTTTGATGCAGCCCAGGGTATGGTTATGAGGCTGTTATACAATACACTATTGGTTTGGCTTTTTTTTTTTTTAATTAATAAAAATTGAGAGCCTGTATGGAGTGCTAGTAGGTCTCATGTCTGTTCTAGGATGTGGAGCTATATAGTCACAGTAAAAGTAGTGACCAACTCTTATTGGTTTATGTTATGGAAAACTTCATCTTTCAGAGTTCTATACAGAGGTCTTTTTAAACCTGAGTTAGAAATGTCATACTCATCTCCTATGTTGTTTTAAACCTGGAATGCGTCAAAGGAAGAAAACTGTTAGGAAGAGAAGGCATTTGTATCCTCAGAAAGGTGAAGTTCGGAATGAATGATGGGCAAAGCATTTATCATCCCATCTTCCATTAATTTGTCAATATTCACTCCACAGGAAGACCTTGAAGTGTTTCTGAGTGCTGGTTAAATCCTGCTTTTCTAATTTATAGGCATACTATTTTCAAGAGGTAGAACTATTAGATTTACTGTATACCCTGCTGGAGCAATCAAAGACGATTACTTTCTCTTCCATAGAAGTGCTTCCTGTATAAAACAAAGGGCGACTAATTAATCAGCGATACTGACTAGGTGGGGCAACATGTGTGAATAGACCTTTGATAGCAATTCCACATGTTCCTTGCAGCTTTAATTATTTTTTAATATAAGGGAAGAATTTTCAGACTTTTAAAGCACAGAACATTCTGGACCTAACTTGCCTAGACCTTTGGAAAATCCAGCTTGTTTCATGGCTGCATTTATAAGCCTCTGAATATCTTTGATAACCTGCCTAGTAGCTTCTCACTGCTGGAAAATTAGAGAAGAAATTCTGTTAGGTCGTAGTCTATGGGAGGATCAACAAAGTGTAAGATTCTTTGGGGAAAGAGCATTTTCTGCAGTGTGTTTACTATGGATATTGTAGGGTAGCACCATGGAAGGATGTTTGCATTAATGGTTTTGTAGACGTTTCAGTGGAATGAATTCTTGCAAACCAACACTTCTTGTTACTCGTTACTTGCTTATTTTTGCTTTGACTTCAAAGATATTTTAGACATCTCATACGTCTTTCTGAAAATATTCTTGTGTTTGTGGTGATTAGAACCAGGGAAGAAAATGAATGTGTTTGTGATAGAAGGCTACAGCAGGAGGGGTGAATGAAGCCACACAGCTCTGGGCTGGTGAGGCTCCCTGTGTTATCAGTGCAAAAGTACAGGAGCTTCTCCAGGCAGTGATGGATGAATCCAGATTAAGCTGCTTTTCTGAACCTACTTGTGGAGATGGCTGTATCTTTCTGTTGATTAAAATGTACTTCTGAGTTCATATATTTAGTTACCTAGCTGCACCAAACAATAGGAATATCCTCTGCTGCCATGAACCTGAGGTACATGATTTGGAAGGGGTGAGGTTGTTTGGGAGGGAATAAAAAAAGAGAGCTCAGAATTTCAGTATACAGTAAGTGTGAGGAGTAGGTATAAAAAAAATTCTTATAGTGTCAAGTGCAGGAGCTTTAAACTTTCCTAGGAATGTTTTGCCTTGACAGTTCATTAGTTTTATTGCTCCGGTTTTGGCAGGAACCCAGACGCAGCAGTATTATGTCTGCATGGATAATGAAGATTCCATTTATAACCGTTAGAATAAAAATCTATCAGTGTAAGTTAAATGATGGGCTGTATTGCTAAGTGCAGTTCTCCATCTCTGCAACTGCTTGGTGGATCTATGTTAGTCTGTCCATCAAGGCTTTCTGGAAGCATGTCTTTTGCATATCGCTCTGTGTTGCTTCCAGAAGGTATCTGTTCTTCTAAATCTGTGCTACGGTGTAGGTCCTCGGTAGAAAATATTGTGAGGGGCTGTATGTGTTTGGTTTTGGGACTCGTTGCATTCACAGTAGTCGAAAGGGTCACTTGTCACTATATTGCTGTATGACCACATCAGAGAGGAATGCCACTGCAGGGGTGGGGGAAGGATGTTCACTAGCCAGTAGTGTCACAAGTGTGGGATTTTAAGAATTGAAGAGAAATGGGCTAGTCCAGGGTGCCCATTTCATGAACCCCAGGGAAGGGGTTGATTCACCTTCCCTCAAGGGGTTTAAGGGATGGGTGGATGAGGCGCTGAGGGACATGGTTTAGTGCTCAATAGGAGTAGTTGGATTCAATGATCCAGTGGGTCCTTTCCAACCTGGTGATTCTATGATTCTGTGTTTATCATATTATGAATATCATATTATGAAGTACTAGACAGCAAACACTGTAGAGTATGTGAAATATCTTCCCAGCCTATAGAATGTTGTGTATTCCTCCCTCCTCATTTCTTCTTCCTTTCTTTTAAAAAAAAATAAAAAAAAAAAGTAAATTGCACTCACTGGCTCAGTGGATTTGTAATAAAAAAATGAATAGCTAGATAGGCCCTTGCTTAATATTCATAGCGTGGTGGTTTCTAGGAAATGAGATTAAGCTGTTAAAGCATCCAAAGAGGCACTAATTTTTAAATTTTTTTTTCCCCGGGACTTGCATTTATTTTTAATTATTTTTATTCTTACCACTAAGCGCGTCATGCTTCTATGGCATTGAACAGTATCACATGAATGATTAGTTATTATTTCCTGGCTGATGAAACCAACGGAGGCAGATTATCTCCGGCTGCAGAACACTGGTGATGCTCCCAGCCTGGTGTAAGCCAAGGAGACTGACCAAATGATGATTCATCAAACTTTATAACGATACGGTGTTGTGTATCCTGAAATCTCAAGTTTGCATCTGGACTGGGTTACTCATGGAAGACGCTGTGGTGTTTGTTCTTTTCCTCTCCTAGGCTTTGCCCAGGAAAGCATCACACATGCTACAGTGGATGTGGTGGAGAAATGTTATCTTGTTTTGCAGCCGAGATGCTTGTTTTTCTTCAGGTGTGGCAGCTGTTATTTACATCTGATAAGGGCTGTCTGGAATGGAAGGGATTGCAGCTTGTTTGAGGGTAATGCTTCCAGTTACTTTTTCTTTTCTTATTTAGTTAGGTATAGGTAGTTCTTGAACAATGCCTGCTTCTAGAGCAAAAATTCAGTAAAGATGGGGGGCAAAAGGGAAACTCTGTAAAAGAGAGTAACAAAAAATGCGTTTAGAGGGTGGAACAGCTTCTCTGGGATGGCTTTGAGATAGCTGCGCTTTATTATCTTGTGGGCGTGGTTGAAATCAGCAAGGATGACTGCAGTTATCTGAAAGGATGGGGTGATGTGAGATCATAGAATCATAGAACAACCAGGTTGGAACAGACCCACCAGATCGAGTCCAACCATTCCTATGAATCACTAAATCATGTCCCTCAGCACCTCATCCACCCGTCCCTTAAACACCTGAGTGACTCAACCCCCTCCCTGGGCAGCCTGTTCCAGTGCCCAATGATCCTTGCTGTGAAAATTTTTTCCCAAATGTCCAGCCTAAACCTCCCCTGGCAAAGCTTGAGGCCATTCCCTCTTGTCCTGTCTCCATTTGGTCCCAGTGAGGGACATCAGTGCGTTGTATTATAATAGATGAAATAAAGTTTTGCAGGACAGCACTTTGTGTGGTCTCTGACCACAGCTCTCCTATCTGCCCAGGGAGAAGAAACGTGTTACTTGTTTAATTTTTTTTTTCCATTGAGGTGTATGTTTATCCAACTGGAAGAAAAGGTTAGCTGATCTCTTCTGAAGTAATATGATGTGATCATCACTGGTTCCTAAGGCTTTGACTTTCCTTATTCCTATGAATATCTGTTTAACCAGCCAGCTTCCTGGCAAACATTCAGTTCTGCATTTAATAGTGCATTTTTCAGTTTGCTGCAGTAATAATAAAGATTTTAAGGCTTTGTTTACCACAGGTTTGCAAAAAAAAGTGTCATGCTGCAAGGGCTGTTTCTTATCCTGATGATATGTTGTAAGGCAAAGCTTTACTATCAATGAATTGATTTCAAGGCCAACTCTGATGCTGAATACTGGAGGCTTCACGTAGCTACCTTCCCACTAAATGGGAGTGTTTCATGTGACTCTTCTCTTAAAAGATTGTCCCTTGCAATGGCCTCTTCTCCCAAGTGACAGGGGACAGGATGAGAGGGAATGGCCTCAAGCTCTGCCAGGGGAGATTTAGGCTGAACATTAGGAAAAAAATTTTCACAGAAAGGGTCATTGGGCACTGGAACAGACTGCCCATGGAGATGGTTGATTCACCTTCCCTGGAGGTGTTTAAGGCACGGGTGGACAAGGTACTGAGGGACGTGGTTTAGTGTTTGATAGGAATGGTTGGACTCGATGATCCAGTGAGTCTCTTCCAACTTGGTTGTTCTGTGATTCTATGATTCTGAGATTTTGTAGGGTTACTGCCTTCTATTTAGTGTGCGGGGAGGCATTTTTGCACTATATAAAATAGTTTTGCTATAAAACTTCTGTGTGGGCTGTGTTGGTACCATGAGTTTGTGTCCCAGAGGCCAAGCTGGCATCTGATGTGTTATGATTACATGCATGTGATCGTATGAGAGGGAAAAAAAAATATCCCCTGAATCATATCAGCTCCTGTGCTGTTCCACCTCCCCAGGCAGTCGGGTCCAGAAGTGCTGCCCACGTTTTGGTGATGGGTGTTTGCCTAGGAAGTGATGCGTTCCGGTGATTAACACAGGGCAGCCAGAACAGGACGTTCAGATCACGAAGGAACATCAACATTCCTATTTATTTTTTAAATTTTTTTTTTTGTCTGCTATTGTTTAGAACTGACCTGTTGCTTTCTTAGCTGGTGTCATTTTATTCTAGAGGAATGTGAATTCTGTGATTGCAACTTCTTAGCAAAGAGGTCAGTAATTGTAGCAATTCCATAAAGATGAGGCATCAAAACATACTTGCGAAGAGGAGGAACTTTACCACAACAGAAGGCAAAATGTATCAGGATGGTAGCCAGTAGTAATGACCAGTAGTAATGTACTCAATTAAACGTACTCAGCTCAATAAAGTTGGGTAACTTTACTGAAAGCAAGTCTCTTTTCATGTTTTTGGGTTTGGTTTTTTTTTTCCTATTTTCCAGACTGGCTTGGAATTTTCTGCCTTTCACTCATTAGTGTGTTTTGTCAAGTGAGTAAACTCTGGCAGTTAACTCCTTGCTTTCTGTCTCATTGGAATATGCATGTTCATAGTGCTCTTAGTAAAAGCCTTTACTTTAAAGGAAGTATTTAAAGGAAGTATTTCCCCATTTGTTATTAACTTCATAGTGAAAAATCATTACTTATTTGCAGTTCATCAGTAGATACTACTTTCCTTTTAGAAAATAATGCATATGTGTATGGCTTTTCACATGGTATCTTTGCAGGTGCCTCACCATTAAATGTTTCTTTTGGAATGCATGTAAAAATCGGGGAGTGAGAAGAAACTCGTATTTGTTTTTAATGCTTTACATTTACAATTTAGCTCACACTGAGCAGTTAATTTTTGGTTTTTGTCAGTAACAGGGTCATTCTTATATAGTTTGTATACAGTAGGATTAAAGTGATGGCATTGCTGTGGTTTTTAGATGTTGTAGTCATTGGACAATGAAGTTGTAAAGTGAAAGTTGTGTTTATGAACTTCACAGTTTTGGCTCTAAGTTGTGATTTAAAGTAGTGTGAACTGCCCCTTCTTCTTAGCTCTGCATGGTAGGTGGTGTTCCTACCTCATTTGGCAAGGAAATCTTACCTGTGCAGTGATATGGCTGCTGCTCCTTTTAATCAAATCAGATAGTGCAATATACGGTAGAATCACAGAATGATTTAGGTTGGAAAAGACCTTTAAGATCACTGAGTACAACCACTAACCCGATATTGCCACGTCTACTGTTTTCCATGTCCCTAAACTCCACATCTCTACATGTCTTCTAAATATTTCCAGGTGTGATGCCTCCACCACTTCCCTGGGTAGTCTGTTGCAGAGCTTGTCAACCATCGCAGTAAAGAAATTCTTCCTAAAATCCAATCTAAACCTCCCTTGGCACAATCTGAGGCCATTTTCTCTTGTCCTGTCACTTGTTACTAGAGAGAAGAGATACCTACCTCACTACAACCTCTGTTCAGGTAGTTGCAGAGAGGAATAAGGTCTCCCCTCAGCCTTCTTTTCTCCAAGCTAAACAATTCCAGTTCCCTCAGCTGCTCTTCCTAAGGCCTGTTCTCCAGCCCCTTCACCAGCTTCATTGCCGTTCTCTGGACACACTTCAGCAGCTCAGTGTCCTCCCTGTAGTGAGGGGCCCAAATTGCTTCCCTGCTCCTACTGGTCACACCACTTCTGATACAAGCCAGGGTACTGTTGACTTTCTTGGCCACCTGGGCACACTGCTGGATTTTATATTTCCTGGGAGGGAATGTGTTGTTCATATTGTTGGGAGGTAAACAAAGACTGGAAGGTTGACCGACTTTCTGAGGAATGTGCTGGCAGGGGAGAATGCAGGCACCAAGGGCTGGTCGACAGCAGAAGAACTCATTTGTGCCTTGGAACAGGATAAACTTCTGTGACATGAGGAAAGGCAAATGTCTGTCTCAGAGGTGAGACCTGTGGCACAAGCTTAAGTAACTCGTCTGAAGTTACAAAAGAAAAAGCCTGGGACAGTTCCGTAATTTGAACCAATACCATCATTCGTGGTATCTGGGACTCCTGCCTTGGATCCATAAGTTAAGCAGTATTTTACCTGATTGTTTCATTTGGTAAGATATTATTTACTGGCAGGTATTGCAGTCATACAAAAACAGGATCATGACTGCTTGTCAGCACTGCCTCTCGTTGCAGGAAGAGAGTGGTGCTGGTAGTCATTGGAGGGAAGAATCTCAAGCTCTGCCAGGGGAGGTTTAGGCTAAACATGAGAAAAAAAAATTTCACAGAAAGGGTCATTGGGCACTGGCAGAGGCTGCCCAGGAAGGTGGTTGATTCACCTTCCCTGGAGGTGTTTAAGGGACGGGTGGACAGGGCACTGAGGGACATGGTTTAGTGTTTGATGAGAATGGTTGGACTCAATGATCTGATGGGTCTCTTCCAACCTGGTTGTTCTATGATTCTATGTATGGTAGCAACCAGTGTTTCAGGTGGGCCGACTGAAAGTGGTCCTAGTTCTCCTGGATCTTATGAGAGTGGCTTACAAGAGCACTCTTGGGTGTTGGTGGCCAGCATTACCTCTTTCGGCTTTGCAAGCTGGGTGTTCATTAAGAGTCCCCTCTACAGTGCGGTGCCCATGCTGAGAAGGTGGCTATGGCAACCTCTGCTGTTGGGGTCTGGATTGTTGCTCCCTGACTCAAGAGGCAGCACTGGCTTCTTTATCCAATGCTCTGTGCTCAGCCAAAGCTCACCTCATAACCTTGCAGGAAGGTTTTCCAAGGAGGATGGTGCTGTCTCATTGCTAACATAATCAACTTATATTTGTTCAGATGAGAGGCTGGATTGTAATCAGTGCTAAGAACAGTTCAGCAGAAATGCTGTGGACTCAAAAGCAGTAGGAAGAGCTGATTGCTTATGGGCAATAACTGTATCTATGACATAAATTATTTACAGTGTGCTTTAATTGTTCAGGCTCTTGAAAGAGAATAGGAAGCTAGTTGTGTCCTGCAGTAGGGGTGGCTTGCTCAGCCTTGCAGGGAGTGAGGTGGAGGTAAACACTGCAAACAGGATTCCTCTGAACAAAATTACTCTAGGCACTCTCTCCTAATACATGTGGAGTTCCTGCTGTCATACTCTGGCTGTTCACAGCCATTCTGACTTCACAGGTCAGTTGGTAGTTTTTGCTGGAGCAGCAGTGCCCAATTCCCATTCTTAACTCCGGGGGTGAGCCACTGTGAAAAGCAGTGTGTTTTCAGAGGAGGCTGGATGTCTGCGGAAAAGCACAATTTCATGTGTTTGAGTCCTGAATATAGAATCATAGAACAACCAGGTTGGAAGAGACCCATCGGATCATCGAGTCCAACCATTCCTATCAAACACTAAACCATGTCCCTCAGGACCTCATCCACCCATGCCTTAAACACCTCCAGGGAAGGTGAGTCAACCACCTCCCTGGGCAGCCTGTTCCAATGCCCAATGACCCTTTCTGTGGAAAAGCCTCCTCCTAATCTCTAGCCTAAATCTCCCCTGGTGGAGCTTGAGACCATTCCCCCTTGTCCTGTCCTCTGTCCCGTGGTAGAAGAGCCCAGCTCCCTCCTCTCCACAACCTCCTTTCAGGTAGTTGTAGAGAGTAATGAGGTCTCCTCTCAGCCTCCTCTTCTCCAGGATAAACACCCCCAGCTCTCTCAGACGCTCCTCATAGGGCCTGTTCTCCAGCCCCTTCACCAGCTTCGTTGCTCAAATATATGCAGACATGACTGCCTGGACTAAGAGTATATTGAGCTCAGTGGAACTATGTGTGCGTGTGGTATTTACGTGTGCATGCTGTATGTAAAATAAAGCCTGCACTTAAATGTCTTCCAGAATTTGGTTTATAAGCTGTTAATCAGTTGTAAAGCGCTTGGTAAATGTGCAAGGCTTTGTTGTTTTGCAGAACACCACGTGGTTATACTGAGAGACAGGGTAATGATGTGATCATTCATTGAAAATCAAGGTGCTTAGCATCCTGCCTGGGTGTTTTGTAACTGGCTGAGGTGTAGAACTTGTTCATAGGTCTGTGGGATGGTTTGAGAAGCTACAACACCGGAGATTTTTAAAGTCATACAGAAGAGAAATTACTTTTATGAACACTCTTCAAATAGTTCTGAAGTATTCAGGAAAAATATGGTGACTTTTATTTTTTTTCCCTACATTTAACTGGGTATAGCTATTTATCAGTGTCGTACACAAATGTTTTCAGGTTGTTCTTAGTCTGGAAACGTAACTAAGCAATTAATATCACATTTTCCGACATGAATATTACTGTAATAGTAACTGCAACATCTCACTAACTGCCTAGCTAATCTAGAGTATTTCCTAGAGAGGAAAGATTTAAAAGCGTAAGTATTTTCCTACCTGTGCAAAACACAGAGACATCCATAAAGAAAGCGAATGCCGTGAACATATGGTCAAAGCTTGAAAGTTTATGCAAGTTACTTTAAGGTTAGGGCAGCCAAGTACTGTCCAGAAATGGAACTCACACGGGAATTTTACAAAGCGCCTCCTACTTGAAGTGCTTTGACCTTCCTTCTTAGGGTGCTTCTGCTTCTCTCTTGAGGGCCTGGATACTTGCCACGTTTCTGCTCCTTGAGAGCATAACACCTTGTGGATTGAATGTTGAGACTTGCTCTTTGGAGGCCCATTCAATGAAGGGTTTGAAGCTTTAATCCAGAACACAGAATGCTGTATACTATAGGGTAAGGGGCAACATCAAGGGATCCAGGGTTTTGGTGGATTATGTGACTGGTAGTATTGCTCACTGAAACTTTAATCTCCTGTTTTGAAGCTGGAATAAAGCAATGGAACAAAAAGCTTACACTAATGACTTTTTTTTTTTTTTAGTTCTTTCTTTTTGGCATTGAGAGGGTGCTGTGAAAATTATATGCAGCACTATGATTAGGGTGTTTTTGAACAGAAGAATGCATACAGCGAGGTTAAATAAAGCTTGCTATTGAAACAAGACAGTTGTAATATTACAACTTTGGGGAGAAATTTCTGCTATGGTGACCTATGACAGAAATGGGGTTTGTTCCTTACATTAATCTTTGACTTGTGTGACAGAACTGAACCTACTTCTTAAAATAATAAAGTTGCTTTTGATAGAATCATAGAATCACCATGTTGGAAGAGACCCACCGGATCATCGAGTCCGACCATTCCTACCAAGCTCTAAACCATGTCCCTCAGCACTTCATCCACCCGCACCTTAAACAGCTCCAGGAAAGGCGAGTCAACCACCTCCCTTGGCAGCCCATTCCAGTGGGCTAATGACCCTTTCTTGTGAAGAATTTTGCAGCAGTAATGCTTCAGACAAGATGAAGAGGGGTCAAATATTGATAGAGAAGGCAAGGGTGTAAGAGCAGGCATCCCAAAAGTCTGGAAGAGTGGTTATAGGACATAATAACTGCATATGCTTAACACGAACTAAAACATAGGTTGGGATAGTCTTCCCCATTCCATTCTTATAGTAATGAGCCCAGTGCTTCAATCATGTTTCCTCTCTATTTCCCTAGAATCTGAAGGTTGACTGGAAGAAATTAGCACAGTGTAGGAGGCTAACTCCAGGAGCATGGGGTAAGAAGGACAAAAGGGAGGAAAAGTGACGAACCCACAATACGCCAGCTAACATGGAGAAATTGGCTTGGAAGTTCCCGCCGAGCTTACTGTTTGAGCTTATGTTCTGTGTCTGTAGTGGTGTCGATTCAGCAAACTCGAGCGGCTGCTTGGGAGAGTTCACTCAGCTGCAGAAGCGTGTGGGGACTGGCTGTGGGAAGCAGGCACTGGCTTTGGGAAGCAGGCACTGGCTTTTGCTGTCCCTCTGCATCAGAGATTACTGGGCAGCAAGGACTGTGCCTCTCAGGCAATGCATGAAACCTGCTGGACTCGCTTCTGCTTCACCTCTTGCTGCTTTGCTGCTGGTCTGCTGCCTGGGAGCTGGTGATTTCCTTTAACCTAGTTTAAATGTATCCTACTTTCTGTTTGCCTAGACTGTTGTACATCATCTGAACAATCATGCAGCTCCGTGGGAAAAGTCTGGCCTCCGATGTGGCAATTACACATTTTACTGGCTTCAGCAAAGTCTTTGAATACCTCCCTGAGCAAACCCAAGATAAGCATTCTCATAATAAAGTGAGCAGAAATTCACTTAGTTACCTCCTCCGCTATGTTTTCTGAAAGTGTAAAATAAACCTTGTAAAGATATACAGCGTAATAACCCCTAGAGCCCTATTGCCCCTCATCCCTCCTGCTATTTCTCTGGTGTCTGTAGCATTTGATGGTAGATTCTGAAAACCTGGGACAGCAAAGAAATGAGCTTTTGGTGGTTTGCTGTGAATGTCCCTCATCATGAGATTTGCTAGTCATAGTCAACTACTAGTCATCTACTTTTTCTATCCTTTAGCAGTTCATTCACAAATCTGACATAGAGTTGTTAGTTTTGAGAACCACCCTCTTCTGGTTTGTACATAATGTATCCCATTATACTTAGCATTGATTAAAAAGCCAAAATTAAGTATTTTGGTGAAGTATTTGTAAGCTATCTGCGATAGATAGCTACGTAACTAATCATTTATAAACTATTTAAAGTAATCTTGTACTTAAATTCAAGTGCTCCGCTGACCTTTTCATAGTTCTTGCTGCATTATTAGTCATTGCTATGAACTCTTAAATATCAGGTTAATATATTTTTCATTACAGAAAGCTTTTGTCAGAGTTTCAATTAATTTATACCTTACAGAGGGAACAGAATGAAATTAGCAAACCATCCCTGGAGGTATTGGTGTATATCTGGTGCTTAGAGGATGTGGTTTAGTGGTGCACTTCAAAGTGTTTGGTTTTGCAGTTGAACTCAGTGATTTTAAAGGGCTTTTCCTGCCTGAATGATTCTATGATTCAGTGATTATAATGCTTAGTAATTACGTTAATTTAAATTCAGTTAATTATCATCAGCGATTAAGAAATGATGAAAGCATCTACGATGATTCTGGATGTCCCCCCTTCTCTTTTCTTTTTAAATACAGCCTTTATGATGCAGCTATGCTGAACGTGTTTAATCTGCAGTAGAGCTTTCTGTGCTAAGTTGTCCAAGCCGCACAGCTCGGTGTCAATCTGCAGCAGATCCCAGCCTTGTGCTGCCCTCCAGCAGTCTCGCCTTCTGCCTGAAGCTGATGTGTCAGCAGTCGTATGCTTGATTTTTGAATTAATTAGGTGTCCAGCTACTTGGCTTGTGGGCCTAGCTGAATTCATGAATTAATAATGTTGTGATTTCCATGGAGGAAGAAGGTGATATGTTGGCCGTCCGGCAAGTTTTTTATTTTATTTTTTTTTTTTTTTTTAACTTCTTGCAAGTATAACTTACTGAAAGAATGGTGATAAAAGCACTGTTGTTTGATAAATATTGTGTAAGAGTGATTATTTTTCTGAATTAAATTGTTCCCTCCATCTCTTTTCCCTTTCTATAGGAGTATTTTTGATAGGAATGGTTGGGCTCGATGATCCAGTGGGTCTTATCTAACTTGGTGATTCTATGATTCTATGATTTATTTTAGAGAGAGGCTTCTGGTGGCTATTATAGTGAAGGTTTGATTTACATGTTTTAATTCAGTTGGTTCTTTGATACTAAGAAAAAACCCGAGTTCTTTTGTAGCTGTTTCTGTTCTGTTTGCTTGGGGGTTTTTTGGGTTTTTTTCGTTTGTTTTTTTCTCTCTTGTTTTGTTTTTTTCATAATCTTTACAGTAGCACCCAGCATCTACTTTTTGAAAACTGCAAGAAGGGAAGAAACAAGTAGGTCTTAGGGCATGTTCAGCCTGGCAGGCTTCAGGGTGGCAAGGAAGAGATGTAGGGGTGGCAGTGAAGGATTCACTGTTGGGACAGCAGGTTTCTCATTGCTGTCTCTCATGGATGTTGCACTGTGGAGGCTGGACATGACCATGGGCCTTCTACTGTGGGACCTCATTTTCACAGAATCATAGAATCACCAGGTTGGAAGAGACCCACCAGATCATAGAGTCCAACCATTCCTATCAAACATTAAACCATGTCCCTCAGCACCTCATCCACCCGTCCCTTAAACACCTTCAGGGAAGGTGAATCAACCCCCTCCCTGGGCAGCCTGTGCCAGTGCCTAATGACCCTTTCTGTGAAGAATTTTTTCCTTATGTCCAGCCTGAACCTTCCCTGGTGGAGCTTGAGGCCATTCCCTCTCGTCCTATCCCATGTTACTTGGGAGAAAAGGCCAGCACCCTCCTCTCTACAACCTTCTTTCAGGTAGTTGTAGAGAGCTACAAGGTCTCCCCTCAGCCTCCTCTTCTCCAAGCTGAAATGTTCTTTTCTGATGGGAGAAATGATTGCTGACACAGGATAATAAAAATTAAATCCTATGGCACGCTTGAAGGCCTATTTGATATGTTCATATACCTCTACAGAACACATAGTACAGAGCTAAGGAAAACAGGGAGGGATTGTGCAATGCTGTGATATACAATTGTTAGTTTATTTTGGAAAGTGTATGTCTCTTGCGTGAAACATATCAAATACACTTCCAGTTAAGTTCACCCACTAAATTTCTTCCTTACTTCTAGTTCCTAGCAGATTGCCCACTGCAAGAATAAGAGCAAATAAGCTGAGTTTGAATCACTCAGCATAAAATCAACCCTTTTAAGTTGACCTATATGGCAGTTGCACTTGCTGAGGATCACCATACCCCTCCAGTAAGGCTGCTTGTTGAAGAGAAAATAATGATTGTTCTTTATACATTCAAGTTCAGATAGTTTCTCTTTTTTCCTGCCAGTCAGCTGACCTGAGGTGAGCTACCTGACTTTAGAATCATAGAACAACCAGGTTGGAAGAGACCCATCGGATCATTGAGTCCAACCATTCCTATCAAACACTAAACCATGTCCCTCAGCACCTCGTCCACTTGTGCTTTAAACACCTCCAGGGAAGGTGACTCAACCCCCTCCCTGGGCAGCCTCTGCCAGTGCCCAATGACCCTTTCTGTGAAAAGTTTTTTCCTAATGTCTAGCCTAAATCTCCCCTGGCGGAGCTTGAGGCCATTCCCTCTTGTCCTGTCCCCTGTCACTTGGGAGAAGAGCCCAGCTTCCTCCTCTCTACAACCTCCTTTTAGGGAGTTATAGAGAGCAATGAAGTCTACTTTGTATGGAGAGAATGTAGTCTTCTAGATTGGTTCTTTATTACAGAGGTCATAGAGGGAGAAGTAAAACCAGGATGAAACCCTTAGGGATGGAGTGGAAGAGAGGATGATGAAGGAGGAAGGTGCTTCTGAAAGAAGGTACTGACTAGCAAGAAGTGTATAATTTCTCTCACTGGGCAGGACTGAGATGTAAATCACCTTGTCTTCCCTTACTACAGTTTTGTACATTGAGCGACAAACTGTTACAGCTAATAGAGAAACCATGCTGGCAGGTAAAAAGTAATCAGGAAATATGTTACTAAACACACTGGGTGTTTACTGAAATGATAGTTTATTTATGTAGAAATCATTTATTTTATGTAGAAATCATTACTGAGATCAACAATTTTTAAACTTCTTTTGCTGCTCTTCAGGTGCGGTTTTTTTTGAAGCAGGAGTGTGACTTTTTCAAGCTCAACATTCAAAGCATGCACCTCAAACACTGTATTTCTGCCAAGGGTTATGACCTTTTCTTGGCAAGGGTGCCATGGGATTGAAGTGTTTTTTTTTACGCTGACTTTTTTTCTTTATGGTCTAGGTTATCTTTCCATTTCTGCTTTTCTAAGAAAGCAGCAGTGCGGAGGAATTATTTAGGGAAGCTGGAAAACCAGGTGGACTGGCTGAATAACAAATTAAACTAGACCTTTAAGGTATTTATTTGGCTTTCATGCCTGGTGCCTGTTATTGCCAGCAATGGTTAAATGGCCTTTAGTTGACCTCCTTTACTTCTTTGAAGGTTGTTTTTGACTGGTTTCTGTACCGATATGAGAGGAAATTCCTAAACAAGCTTATATATTGTACATTGTGATACTTACCCCTCCTTGTTTTTTTTTTTTTTCCCTAAACCTCTGACTAAAGTATGTGACCCCATGAGGTGCAAATAACTTGCAGACCTTGTAAGTCAGTAGCAAGTTAAATGTATGCCAATGTTTCTTAAAGAGATGCAGATACTTCTTTAAGGTCTAAACATTGAAAACTTGGGTGTCTAATGAAGTACATGACTTTTATGCCAGGTGGTTGTTTATAGAATGCAGTATAAAAATTTTATAACTTCTGTGGGCACTGTTTTAGCAAAGTAGGTTAGTGCATGCCAAAATCCAGATAGTCAAGACATACCTGCGCTTCAGCATAACATTATGTGTTCAAGGACCTCCTCAGTAAAGAGCTCAAGAAATTTGATATGTTTTTATTTTATTTTTAATTTGAAAAGAGTTGGTGTGACTAGAGAGTTGTGCTGTATGAACAGTTCTACGTTTATTCTTGATGCCTTCATACTCTAGGGTATTTTTTTCTGTGTGCTTATTATCTAAACGTTACCAGTATTAAGTCTTAGTTAATAATTGATATTTTGTCATTGAGCAAATTTGTGTCTCTCCAACTACCCAGAGACCATTTGTTCTCTGACGTGATAGAAGCCACATGGACTTGTCTGTTTAATTACTTTTTAATGAAAAGAAAAAGTGTCTAGTGATCCTGCCGTGGTGCTTCTCTATGGATTGCTTGACACTGAAACACCAAATACTGCTTAAAGTCTACTGAAGAATGTTTCCCTCTGTTCTAGGCTTTTGATGGTGGTGAAAAACTGCATACAACCAGGTTTCCTTTCTGGTTCTGTGTCAGAGGATATTGATGATTTTCAGATCTGTGAATTGGCACAAAACTGCTTTTTCTCAGTGAAAATGTTTCTGAGGCACAACAGAAACCCAGAGAAAAGTAGATGTCCAGGGGTTTCCCAAGGTAACTTGTAAAGAGCCAAACTCCAGAGGACTTTGCCTGTTAGTGCTCCAGTCTGGCAGGACTCAGACAGCTCTTGTTTTTGGCAAGCCTGGAAAAGAAGCTCTGAGGAAGGGAAGAGCTGTCCCAGCCTGGGATATACTGGTGGATACTTCATAGTCAAATGGTTTCTTTTGAAGGTTTCTGTCTGGAGTAGTTTCAAGGGGTAACAGCTGCTTGGAAACTTAGAGCATCTGTGGTGTTGTTCTTATCCCATTTTTTGGATATCTGCAACATTGAGCCTGATAGAGCTATGTCTCACCCTAAAAGCTACACGTGGCTATTTCAATTGCATGAAGTTTTTCTTGTTTTATCATAGAATCATAGAATCACCAGGTTGGAAGAGACCCATCAGATCATCGAGTCCAACCATTCCTATCAAACACTAAACCATGTCCCTCAGCACCTTGTCCACCCGTGCCTTAAACACCTCCAGGGAAGGTGACTCAACCACCTCCCTGGGCAGTCTGTTCCAATGCCCAATGACCCTTTCTGTAAAAAACCTCCTCCTAATCTCTAGCCTAAATCTCCCCTGGTGGAGCTTGAGGCCATTCCCTCTTGTCCTATCCCCCTTCACTTGGGAGAAGAGCCCAGCTCCCTCCTCTCCACCACCTCCTTTCAGGTAGTTGTAGAGAGTAATGAGGTCTCCTCTCAGCCTCCTCTTCTCCAGGATAAACACCCCCAGCTCTCTCAACCGTTCCTCATAGGGTCTGTTCTCCAGCCCCTTCACTAGCTTTGTGGCTCTTCTCTTATGCAGGTGCATAGCCACTGGCTTTGCACCTTTTTTCCCTGACATGTTAATATTTTGTAAACAAGCTGTACAAAGAAGGAAAGTTGTGCTTTACCATCAAAAACTGGAACAGGAGCTACTGTCTTATGGAGATGTGTGCAGCAGGAGTGGCAGCTACCTGGAGAAGTGCTGCAGGGCAGGAAAGGTAACAGGAGCTCCCAGTGGGTTTATTTTGGCTGTGGCGTGTGCAGGGACGTGCTGAATCTTGTATCCTTCAGTAGAGAAACTGTTCATGAGGTATGAGGCCGTGAATGGTTGGACTCTGTGATCCGGTGATTTTTCCAACCTGGTGATTCTGTGATTCTATGAAAGCTGTTAACAGCTGTTTTATTAATTGCATTGCATTTAAAACCAGTTGACTTTTAATTCTCAGCAAACTGGCTAGGATCTCTTGCACAGATATCTCTCCCATGTGTGCCTTCTCTGATGGCCAAGACCTTTGAGATGTTGTGTTGATTTCTGCCAAGAAAAGTTGTAGTCCTTTCTGTTGACAAATTTGTGAGGTGCTAGGTATGATTCTTCACTTTCTTAGCTGGTGGATTCTTTTTTTTGTACTGCTAGTTTTTTGGGAAGCAGAAGACCTGAAGGATTTATTAAATAATCCTTAACGAAGATTCACTTCTGCAGTTGTATTTTGAGTATTTCAGATTGAATTCTCACTTCTGTACAAGTACTTTTTCTCTCTGATGGGAGAGAACCCTGTCTAATCATCTGTTTGTTCAAATTTCTCATTGAAACAATTAGTTTCAATATGAAGAAAATATTCTAATTTTTCAATATAAAAAATATGAAGCAAATGACTGTTGCAAGAAGAACGCAAAGATGTAACTAAACCAGATCTGTATTGAGAACTTCCTGAAGTAAAATTTTGGAAGTCAACTTAGTCTATGGGGAAAGTTTCTTTTAAAGACCTTAGTAAAACCTCTCATTTTTGTAAGAAATTTAAATGGTAAATGCTTGCAGAAGGCCATGATGTCATATCTGAATTGTATGGTAGAGTGAACTAATAGAAGGTGAGGAGGTTTTAAGTTCTGTCTCTGTCTTAGCGACGTTGAAGTTTATATGAGTATGTAGAGAAGCCATCAGAGGATAAAGTTAATATTATCTGCCAGAAGTAGTAATTTTCATTTTGCTACATCAAACGAAGCACTAAATAAATACAGTATTAAAAAAGTCATGATTCTTCTATTTTCATTGTAGCTTTTTGTTTCTTTTAACACCAACTATATACTTGAGTTGATTACAGTAGGGCAGGAGCAGCTATGCTAGTACTAATCATATCTTACTATTTTAAACCAAATAGCACTCACATGACAGCATTTGATCAGTCTGGTTCATGAAGGGTTAGTTCACAGAATGAATGGTAATGTTTACCCAGTGAAGTATGACAGCTTGAAACATACAGCTCCAAAATAAAATTATTCTCTCCCTCCAGGCTCATTCTGGCTCTTCTGTTCATGTTTACTGATTCACTAGTACAGAATTCATAGGAAAGAAATTGTTTCAAACACCTGTCTTAAAAGGTTGTAGGTTCAAGATGT
The DNA here is from genome assembly GCA_033558105.1 of Coccyzus lansbergi. Taxonomy (NCBI): domain Eukaryota; kingdom Metazoa; phylum Chordata; class Aves; order Cuculiformes; family Coccyzidae; genus Coccyzus; species Coccyzus lansbergi. Next base: position 774,398 of record JAUMJK010000520.1, on the reverse strand, counting down.
TCTGATAATCTAAGTGACATAGAAAAAATACTGTGCAAAACCAAAATGTGAAAAAACCAATTCTTTTGTATTCAAAACACTGTCTTGTCTTTCCAGAAAGTAAACAGTAATCCTAAAGTTGTAAAGTCATTGCTTTAGCAGGGGAAAGAGAAGACTCAGTGAGTTTTAAAATACATTAGAATCATAGAATCATAGAATCGCCAGGTTGGAAGAGACCCATCGGATCATTGAGACCAACCATTACTATCAAACACTAAACCATGTACCTCAGGGCCTCATCCACCTGTGCCTTAAACAACTCCAGGGAAGGTGAATCAACCACCTCCCGGGGCAGCCTCTGCCAGTGCCCAATGACCCTTTCGGTGAAAAACTTCCTCCTAATCACTAGCCTAAATCTCCCCTGGTGGAGGTTGAGGCTGTTCCCTCTTGTCCTGGAGAAGAGCCCAGCTCCCTCCTCTCTACAACCTCCTTTCAGGTGGTTGTAGAGAGTTGTGTTAGAAGATGGAGTTTTTGAAAAATAAGGAAGGGAGAGCAGACAGTTTTGAACTTTCTGTAATCCTTTGATTGGGGGTTACTTTGGTATTTGAAGTTGTCCGTAGTGTCTCCGGGATGAGCAGACGGTTTTTAAAGGGATTAGCTTATGTGACAAGTGCTAATATTGAAGATTGGTTCTGTGCTGGTTTTATACATTTGTCAGTGTATTAATTCTGACAACTCTTAAGCAAAGCCACTAACCAACTAAAAAGCTTTTCATCCCTATTTAAACTTCTAGAGACTTTGAGGTGGCTTTCTCAGTGAGGGGCTGCACAACGTCTAAAGGGAAAACAGTCTGCTAAGAAAGGAATAGTTTTTAGTGTTAACAGAAGAGTCAACGTAAAAAAAAATATAAAGCAAACCAAACCCTCAAACTGTAGGCACTATGAAATTGTCCAAATGTAGGCCTGGCCACCCACAGCCTAATTTTAAATTCCTAAAGTTAAAAAATGTTTACGATGAGAGTGCTGACGTTCAACAAACTCAACAGCTCTTGTGTAGCACTGCAGGGCTTTCTTTAGGGTAGAGCTGAGTAAGCTAAAAAATATTGCCTCCATCTTCTGCCGGATAGGCCTGCACAGATCCTGTCCTCTTAGGGTTTTCAAACTGTGCTATTTTCATTTCAGCACACTTGGTGATCTTCAGCTGGCTACAAGTGACTAATTATTGTGATTATGTGCATGCAAGCTTCATCGCTTTTTTTTTTTTTTTTTTCCTAATGGAGCTGGCAGTACAGGAGAAGCCTGGTATTTTATCTACTGTATAATTTGCTTGGTTTTATGCTTAGTGTAACAGCTTGCTGAATGAGTGCCAAAGTGAGATGTAGATGAGCAACAAAGGGACACACAGGCACAGGAGTCGTGAACGGTCATTGCAACTGTACAAAACCATCTATCAAATCGGCATAGGGAAGGCCAAAAGTGTGAGAGCAAATTGAGGACTGACTCATGCTGCTGCTGCAGACAGACCTGTTGACACCCGCATCCGGCCTTCGGAAAGGTGGCTCTCAGTATGTTCAAATGGATCCTCATTTGAAAGGATGGACTTGACGGTTGGACTCGATGATCCAGTGGGTCTCTTCCAACCTGGTGATTCTATGATTCGATGATCTTCAATTTTTATTCTTGGGAGGCAGCTTCTCTGTGGGTGAATGGCATCTACTTCTTGATGGGGGCTCTGTGATGGCCATGGAAGTGCTCAGCTGTTGATTTTTCTTTGTGGGTACAATGATTCCTGGCATTGGCTCCTCAGGACGTGCAGGGGTGTATGTGGAGGGCATCCATTACTGATCATAGAATCATAGAACTACCAGGTTGGAAGGGACCCACCGGATCATCATAGTCTAGCCATTCCTATCAAACACTAAACCAAGTCCCTCAAGACCTCATCCACCTGTGCCTTAAACACCTCCAGGGAAGGTGAATCAACCACCTCCCTGGGCAGCCTATTCCAATGCCCAATGACCCTCTGTGTGAAGAACTTCCTCCTAATGTCTAGCCTAAATCTCCCCTGGCGGAGCTTGAGGCCATTCCCTCTCATCCTGTCCCCTGTCACTTGAGAGAAGAGCCCAGCTCCCTCCTCTCTACAACCTCCTTTCAAGTAGTTGTTGCTCATGTGCCACCATCGTTTCTGGATTGGAGGCAGCCAGGGATGCTGACATTGCTCTGTGAGGAGAACCTGGCTGCTAGCCTGCCGGGAGGGCCACTGCAGGCTGGTTTGACAAGAGAGAGGTGGTTATCGCCAGCTCTCTGAGAATCTAAAATTACTTCAATTCAAAAAGAAATAGATAAATTGGAATTCTTCATCCTAGAGAAGACTCTGGGGAGATAGCATAGCAGCCTTCTAGTACATAAAGGGGGACTATAGGAAAGCTTGGGAGGAGCTTGCCCCATCCCTGGAGGTGCTCAAGGCCAGCTTGGATGGGGCTTTGAGCAACCTGGTCTAGCGCGATGTGTCGGGGTTGGAACTGGGTGGTCTTTAAGGTCCCTTCCAACCCAAACTATTCTATGATAAATAAAATCTTACCTATCCCTCTAGTGCAGAGTGGGAGGCAGAAGCACTTAAAGGATAATCTGCTGCCAGGTTATGGTGGTGGTGGCGGCTCCTTGCTCATCCTCTGGTTGCACTGCAGGAAGGGGCTGCCTGGGAGCCTGACTTGACCCAGCTGAGAGACGGGTGGGAGCCTTGGAAATCCTTGCTGCTTTCATGGACTGCAGTTATGCAGCAGCCCCCACACCTCTACAGCCTCGCTGCCTGTCTCAGCTTGTATGCCTGACCTGACTTCTCTGTTTGCTTCTGTGGGTATCTACACATGGTTTATGGTTTACCTGGGATCATCTATCGGAGGCCACTGCTAATTGTTAGTTTTAACGTCTTGCTGCTCTCACAGATACTGGAGGATAGGTAAACACCAGGTGCCAGTGGCTCTAGTTTTGATTCCTCGCCCCATAGACAGCTTGTGACCAGTCAGTGTTGATGGATGGGATCGTGCTAGAAGAGCTTGGGTCAGACCAGGTGTTAATTCCAGCCAGGACTCAAATATTTGTGAAGGCTTTCCATGACCCTGCTTGCTGCTGTGTTCATGCTCCAGGGAGCCCTCCTGCTGCTTCTCTGCTCATTGGACATCTCATTCAACTTCCCTCTGCTTTGCATAAGCCAAGGTTGCATGATGATGGTTGGACTTGATGATCTAGTGGGTCTCTTCCAAGCTGGTGATTCTATCATTCTGTGATACGGTGAGACCTGGGTTGTCTCAAGACTTGGTCAAGCTCTTTCCTACCCAGATTGTGACAGGGAAGAACTCTTGTCTGGATCATCTTAGTCCTCGAGATGTCAGATTAGTTGCCTGGTACGGAGTCTGCAGTAGACCCAGGAGGCAACTTGCATGACCCATGCTCAATGCTTCCGTGTGCTTCCTGAGTGGTTTGGTATTGCTTGAGTTTTTCAGTACTGGACCATGGTCATTGGTCACCAAGAGCTATTATGATCAAGTGGTAGAGTATGTTATGAAAACACCACATTTCGCCTGCTTTTTTGGGCATATCCCTCCACAGTGTACATGGAGCCGTGCTAGGAGCCACCTTTCTCTCACCAAAGAAAAGTAAAAATTCCAAACCCACACAGCAGGACCTCCTCAATCTGCTTTTCCACTTTACTTTTTTCAGTGTTTTGAGTTGAAAAGCTTGCAATGTTTGTGATTGTTCAGAAAGGAGAGGCTCGGTTCTATTTATGTTCTGGTTTTGTGGCTTTTAGAATGGACTTTGGTAGCATATCCAGGTTTTTCTTTGCAAGCCTGAGGTCCATGCTTGGATGATTTTGAGGAATGAAATGGGCTCTGTTATTACTCTGATATTGACATCAGGATGTGGAGTTTACAAAACGCTTTAGATATTATGAGACTTGACAGTGAAATAGTGAAATGTAGTTAAACATCCTTTCACAATTCTGCCTGAAGTAAGCTCATGGAAATTCTCAGTTACCTCTAAATGGTAACTTGGTTGCACTAGGAGCTGTTGACTTGCAGTAATATTGCAGTTTATCTATATGTTGTTCTTTTGGAAATCTTAGCATTGCAACAGGAAATTAACATTTTCCTATCTGAAATTGAAAAAAAAAAAAAAAAAAAAAAAAAGCAAACCCTCAATGTTTTGGAATGTAATCTTAAGAACTCTGAAATGCTATTTGGGGGGACACTGAAATGTTGAATTTCAGTAATGATGTGATTTTTAACAAAAAAAAAATTAGTTAAGGTATTAAATAGAACTAAGGCACATGTCCACTCTTGTGAATAAAGAGATCGGGGGCAAAACAATTGACATATAAATGTCAGTGTCTTTTTAGTTTGAAATGCTTGTATGTCTCTTATGTGTTTCCATGAAATGATGAAATGAAATGCTGAGCTCATGACAAAGTGATTTTGTGTGTATTGGGTTTTTTTTTTTTTGTTTGCTTGTTGGTTTTTTTTCTGTAAAGTATTAATTTGAAGTATTTTTAACAGTCAGTCTCTCTCTGCCCCTCTCCCTCCCCCTTTTTTTTTCATCTGCCATATGTTGCATGTCTTCTTGCAAGATCACTGGGAATGAGTGATATCTAAATATACTTATTTCTCAGTTTTAGCACAATGTGGCTCTCATCCTCATTGGGATTTGAATGTTCTTCAGGATAAAAATGTTAAGGAATATGATGCCCTTTGTGATGGGGGCAGAGAATACATTTCAGAATATGAGAGGTACTTTGAACCTTCAGCAGAATCAGCATTTCTCCAAAATGTCCCAGTGTTTTAGCTGAATATGGTATCAGCCCAAACCATGGGATATTAAGTAATATGAATACAAAATAAATTTTTCTGCTTTTTAATCAGGTTTCACATGTATGGCGTGTTCTCATGTTCTGCTATGAATTTTACAAGCCCCAAAGAAGGATTTCAAGACAAACAGATGTATTTGGACTGCATTTTAGAGTCTAAAGTTGAAATAAGGAAAAGAAAATTAAAAAAAAAAAATTAAAACAAACAGCCTAAGCTGCCTTTTAAACTTTCTTCCATACTAATCAAAGCAATTCCCCCCATATTTTATGGTTTCTAAGTATCTGCTACATTTCAACACTGGCACATTGTAGGAGCCATGCCTGGAAGCGTCTGGTTTAGTGGAGGCTGCTCCACGTGTTCGTGCTGTGCTCTGCTTTGATCTTACACAGGACTTGTGGCTGCCATGGGTCACTGAAAGCAGGTGAGCAGGAATCATAAACCGAGGCAGTTGTCGTAATTTGCTGGGTGAAATCAGAGCAGCACACGTGTGCTGCCTGGGTATTTCCTGCATAGATAAGGGTAAGTGGGATGCTTGACTGAGCTTTGTTCTGTCTTTGTCTGAAATACCCCAGATTTCCTGATAGGATATGTTCTCCTGTTATTTTTTAATTATCTGGAAATCCAAAAGCAATCACTCACAGTATTCAGCATAGCAGAGATTCTTGAGCAAGCCCAGACCACACTCCAGCTTGGATACTAGAAGCTATGTAGTACAGAAGGGAGGAGGTGATAGCAGCAAATAGTTTTTTCATAGTACCATAGCTGGGCTGATTCCTGAGCTAGTTCAGGTGTTCTTATATGTTGTGATTCGTGCCATCTAGACTTAACTACATATTCCCCAAGGCACCTTCCCTTCCAAAAGCTTTAAAATAGGCAAAGTAAAATCATGAGAAGAGGTAGGGAGGCTCTGCAAAGGGACCTAAACAGGCTGGACCGCTGGGCAGAGTCCAATGGCATGAGGTTTAACACGGCCAAATGCCGGGTCCTGCACTTGGGGCACAACAACCCTATGCAGGAATACAGACTGGGAGAAGTCTGACTGGAAAACTGCCAGGAGGAGAGGGACCTGGGGGTGTTGGTCGACACCCGACTGAACATGAGCCAGCAGTGTGCCCAGGTGGCCAAGAAGGCCAATGGCATCTTGGCTTGGATCAGAAACAGTGTGACCAGCAGGTCCGGGGAGGTGATTCTCCCTCTGTGCTCAGCACTGGTGAGGCCACTCCTCAAATCCTGTGTTCATTTGTGGGCCCCTCAGCACAAGAAGGATGTTGAGGCTCTGGAGCAAGTCCAGAGAAGAGCGACGAGGCTGGTGAAGGGTCTGGAGAACAGGCCCTATGAGGAGCGTCTGAGAGAGCTGGGGGTGTTTATCCTGGAGAAGAGGAGCTGAGAGGAGACCTCATTTGCTCTCTACAACTACCTGAAAGGAGGTTGTAGAGAGGAGGGATCTGGGCTCTTCTCCCAAGTGAAGGGGGATAGGACAAGAGGGAATGGCCACAAGCTCTGCCAGGGGAGATTTAGGCTAGAGATTAGGAGGAGATTTTTTACAGAAAGGGTCATTGGGCATTGGAATAGGCTGCCCAGGGAGGTGGTTGATTCACCTTCCCTGGAGGTGTTTAAGGGACGGGTAGATGAAGTCCTGAGGGACATGGTTTGGTGATTGGTGGGAATGGTTGGACTCGATGATCCGATGGGTCTCTTCCAACCTGGTTGGTCTATGATTCTAAGATGCTATGAAGTAAGGGAACTTAATTGGATTTACTGGCAAAGTCCTGAACAGACTGAGGTCTCCATCAGGTTCCTATCTGTTGGATAATACAGCACCTCTGTAGCTTGTTGCTTAAGCATTCACTAAGAATGAAAAACATGTAGGTAAACAAAGTAATGCAGAAAACTATAAGCATCTTGACAGAGTAGTGTGGATAGTAATCTGAAGAATGGCAAGCAAGTTTCCTTTTTCTTTTTTTTTTTTTTGAGTGTACTGTAAATCATAACATTATGGAGAGGAGAGCTTTCTCTCTGAGATCCCAAATGCAGACAAAAATGGTTAAAAGTCTGGACTACATTCATTGCAGCAGGATGGAGGGAAGTGCAGGAAGAACCTAGCCTTACGGCTAATTTTTTAGTGTTTCTATATATGCAGAAGCACTGAACATCTAGCAATTGTGTGTTGTTTGAGAATGCTTGGTAACCTTTCTTTATCAGGACTAAGAAGAGATGGACTAAGAAGAAATAGAAATTTACCCAGACTTATTAGTTCAGCATGATTTTTCCCTCCTTCACCATCTTCCCTTTTTGCTTCCTCTTTTAGTGCACGTGAACTATTTTGCATTTGTAGGTGTTTGTTTCATTGTGTTACAGATTCCTGGCAGGAGGTGTGGGTTTTTTTTTTTTTTGTTTTGTTTTGTTTTTTTTTTCTGCAGCAGAGGAATCTAGAAGTGTAGCAAGATTTTATTTTAAATATTAGTGGTGTGTAAATAAATAGAAATCATTAATATCTTTTCAAGTGCACATTATTTCCATGTAGTATTTATATAAAAGTAAACAAAAGCTTCCAACTTGGGAGTGTTATTGTTCTTGTAACTGGGAATTACTGGAAGGAATAAAATCAGATTTACTGACTCATTGTAAGGATATTTTGATTCCTCTAAGTTGAGCAACTGTTGTGGTTTTTTTTTCCTGGTGTTGTTGATTATCTTCATTTACTACTCAAATCTTACTTGGCAGCTAATTCTGTGTCCCTGATGTACCATGCTGTTCAAGATCTGTTCCTTGTGGGTGGATATTTTTTGTTAGCCTTTTTTTTTCAAGGCTCCTGTTAAAACCTTTTTCCATTGTTATATCTCCTGGTATTCATCTTCCCACTGAGATGTGTTAGTGGGAACACTCTTGTGTAACTGGGCAAGGATAGAGTAATTTGCTTTTTCTATGCATCTGACATGAATTCTTTGGGTTCAGGAGGCCTTCTGTGAGAAGGGAATGCTTTTCTGGACCTGCTTGCATTAAGCTGGGAAGAGCTACACCTGCAAACCTGTGGAGTCTCAGGTCTCTGAGGATTGCATAAGAAGTTAACAGCTTAAATTCTGCTGGACTTCTGGCTGGTTGTAAGAAAGACAGCCAGAGAGCAATAGGAAAAAACAGTCTGTAGGGAGTAATAGCAATGAGCATGTAAGTAGAATTTAGGTCTCCAAGTCTGGATTTTGTCTTGCAAGAAAATCCAGGCCTTATAATGTCATTATTCAAGTTAGCTTTTACTAATTCTTATTAAACTTTACCTGATTTCTCAGTGAAGCCTGCAATTGCTGCATTTCAACTGCATAATGTATTAGCTGGACTAGTGCTAAGTATCTTTTTTGTCCCAACACTTTAAAGAGAAGATATGCTGGATGTTGCTTCCCTGATTCCATTCCCTGAACTTGTTCCCACAGAGATTCACGGTGCCTTCAGGAATTACTCAAAGTGAGGAGATGTAATACAATCTAAATCAAACAAAGCAACTCTCCTTCCCCTTCAAGAAGTGGAGCTTTTCTCGTATTGTCACAGAGCACGATATTTAAATTCTAGTTCATAGAATCATAGAATCACCAGGTTGGAAGAGACCCATCGGATCATCGAGTCCAACCATTCCTATCAAACACTAAACCATGTCCCTCAGCACCTCATCCATCCGTGCCTTAAACACCTCCAGGGAAGGTGAATCAACCACCTCCCTGGGCAGCCTATTCCAATGCCCAGTGACCCTCTGTGTGAAAAACTTCCTCCTAATCTCTAGCCTAGATCTCCCCTGGCAGAACTTGAGGCCATTCCCTCTTGTCCTGTCCCCTGTCACTTGGGAGAAGAGCCCAGCTCCCTCCTCTCTACAGCCTCCTTTCAGGTAGTTGTAGAGAGTAATGAGGTCTCCTCTCAGCCTCCTCCTCTCCAGGCTAAACACCCCCAGCTCTCTCAGACGTTCCTCATAAGGCCTGTTCTCCAGCCCCTTCACCAGTTTCGTGGCTCTTCTCTGGACTTGTTCCAGAGCCTCAACATCCTTCTTGTGGTGAGGGGCCCACAATTGAACACAATATTTAAGGAGCAGTCTCACCAGTGCCGAGTACAGAGGGAGAATCACCTCCCTGGACCTGCTGGTCACACCATTTCTGATCCAAGCCAGGATTCCATTGGCCTTCTTGGCCACCTGGGCACACTGCTGGCTCATGTTGGCTGTTGACCAATACCCCCAGGTATTTAAAACAGAAAAGTTAGTGCAACTGCAGTCTTGAAGTCTTCTGGCAAGCATTACTGTATCACTACTCTTTTCAGGAAGCTCTTTGTGAAAGCAGAGACGGCTGTGTTAAAATCTGCTAAAATATTGATGAAAGAAAGAAACTTTTCTGAGAGGGGAGTGGCTCACTGAGTTTAGTCCCTGCTGCTACAGGCACCCCACATCACAGAAGAGCTCCCCTCTATCAATGGAGATGTACTTCGAGGGTTTTCGCCTCCACTGCTCCCATCTAATGTCTTGCTTTCCTGATGGTGAGGAGCCTTCCAGTTTCTGACAGATGCCGCTGTCACACTTGGTTCAGCTGTAGTTGTTCTTGTGCCAGTTAAACTCCTTGTAAATTTAAGTAGCTCTTCTCCTTTTCAAGAGTTAATGAATAAATAAGAGAGGCACTTACAGTCACCTCAGAATATGAAGACACTGAGCTCTTTCTGGTGTCCTGTCACATGAGTAGTTGTCTCTCTTCTTGATAGTTTATTGATGAGGCCTTCAGTCTTAATGTTGAGGATTTTTTGTCTTGGTGTCCTGGGTGAAATTTTGAGTTCTGTAGTAGTCTGGTTTTGTAGAGCTCTCGCATTATCCTATACAACGAGTTTCCTACCTACTTCAACATTATTCCCGCCTCCAGTGTGCTAAGCAATACTGGTGCATGCTGTAGGGTACGTCACTCACATACTTCCTTCACCTAGGAAATGAGCTGCTGTGTTGAGAAAGAATGTCTTGTTAGTGTGGTGGTATTCTTTTTCATAGAATCATAGAATAACCAGGTTGGAAGAGACCCATTGGGTCATCGAGTCCAACCATTCCTATCAAACACTAAACCATGTTCCTCATGGTGCTAGCAAACTTGTTGTTTTGTTCTGTTTTCCTTAGGCCTTTTTCTTTGACTGTGGCTCCCTTTATAATGAGTTCCAATGCCATATATTTCTACTGAGGTGATTTTTATGAGCAGTAAAACTTGGATAACTTGTTTTTGTTTGCCACTACCTCTACTTTTTTTTTTTAAACTGTGTTTATTGAACATTTCAGAACATTTGCTACTCTATACTTAATGGTTTTATTATTATAAAGAACTATTAAAGTCTTCGCATCTAGACCTGTGTTCTTATTTGCCAGTTCTTTATAAATCCACAGATAGTGATTATTGAGGTTTTTCTAGTTTTGAGTGGATTAAACTGAGTTTTGCTGCTGTTTTCATGCTCTCTGCCTCACAGGCATCTTGTTTTTCCCAGGCTGTAAAATAAGAAATTTAATTCCATTTGGACACTGTTGAAAATTTTCTGTAGATGTCAGATGCTCTGCACAAGTGTTGCAGGCTGCTTAAATGATTTTTTTTTTTTAAAGTAAGGATAGTGATACCATGAAAAAGCCTAAAACTGTGTCTTGATTTCTTTTTTCACCCAAATGGAGTAGGCATCCTGCTCCTCCTCTGCACCCGTCTGTGTGCTTGTTCATGCTTGTTCATGTGTTTGATAGGAATGGTTGGACTTGATGATCTGATGGGCCTCTTCCAACCTGGTTCTTCTATGGTTCTATGATTCTATGCTGAGTTGGAGTGGCAGTAATGCCTCTTCTCAGTGCTTGCTCCAATCGTTCAGTGATCTTCCATCTGACAGGCATCCCTTCCAACCACCTCATCGTTTTGCCCAGGAGGAAGGTTGTACTTGTTCTGCTGTTGTGCTGAACTCAATAAAGGAAGCGATTTCTCCGCTACCTCTCAGAATTTTGCAAGGACGAAAGAGGTGGAAACACATGGCTGGTTAATGAAATGTGGTATTTCCCAACAGCTGATAGACCCCAAATGATGCTCTCTGAATGTATAGAGTAAATCTAGGAGTGGGAAAGATGTGAATGATGTAAAGAGACTGACTCAGTTTGGCAAGTTTAAATGGTTTGTGCAATTTCCAGTTCACAATGTGTTAATATCCATGCAGAGTTATAAACAGCACTTCCCCAGCTGATGGTGAGTGATCCCAGCTCATCTCTGATTTCATTGGGGAACTACAGAGCAGGTAAGGACAGGTAAGAAGATAAGGCCACCATCAAAAAAGTGGATTTGAGGAAAGGTTGTGACTTTGTGTGGTGGCTCCTTCACTGACAACTCCTCTTAAAATAAAAACGTTTTGAAAAATAGAAGCTCGGCAGATGGCCACATAATCTGTTGTTGAGACTATGAAGATGGAAGCTTGAGGGAACTTCTGGAACAACTTGATGCACTCTGACAGAGAGGCAGTAGAGTGCATTTATCATTTCCTCCAGTCCTTCCTTCCATTCCATCTGCCTCCTACAAACCCTAGAGAGCAGATATAAGCCCCATTAAATTCAGGCTACTGGTTACAGAGGGAGGCTGAAGGGCTTAGAGGAAGTATGATTTTTGAAGATGATGTAGCATCAACTCTCTAGCAATGGTGTTTTCCTTTCTCCCCCTGAGTTCCTCTGGGAGCTAGGACTGAACCTTAAAAACTTTACAGTTTTAGAATTAAAGATTTAAAATTTAGAGCTTCAGAATCAGCAGACCTGAGGAGGCAAGGGTTGTCATTCTGAACAGGGGACTTTAAGCTTAAACAACTGCCTGCCCCTAGACCTTTCTGTTTGGATTGCCATGGGAGAGGCTTGCTTGACTCTAATGGTTTTTGTCATTGCCAAGCCAGCTTCTTTTAGTCTTTCACAGAGCAGAAAAGGAAAGCCTTGCTTGTGTTTTGAGGAGTATTTGAAACCTACTGTTGCCTCAAGCTTTAGCTTCCTGTGCTGTGCGGTAGAGTGTCTGTTAATGAAAGATGAAAGCTTTCTATTTTTGTCTTGTGAATGTAGCTCATGTTTTGTGGGCCAGATTGGTTGGTTTTTGTGTGTGTTCCTTTGCGGTGCTGCCTTTATCTTGGGGAAGAAGGGAATAGCAACTTCGCTGAGATGCTAAATTTAGAGTGGTTAGAAAAAGTGAGGATGTGTATCTAGAGTCTTTCTAGCTTTTCAGACTGAAGAGGTGGATATGTCACCAAGCAGATCAAGTTGAAAGGGTAGTGGCTGGACACCAGAAAACCCCTTGCTCTTCAACTCATTGAATGTCACAGGTGGCATCTCTGTGCACCCTGTCATGCATAAAGAAAATCCTTATTGCTTTGTAATTTGAAGTGTATATTGTAGAGGTAGTTATTGATGCTGTGTTCTGATGCAGACAAGCTTAAAATACACATTATTAAAATATAATAAGTTGTGGCCTAGTATGCTAAAGAGCTTGATACAATAAGCTTTACTTACATAAGATATTGTCAAATGTGAGGAACAGCAGATTTGTGAAGTTTTTTTTTTCTAGCTATGCAAAATGCAGAGGTGATGTAAAAATGGAAATGGAACAATGTGAAAGAGGGTATAGAGTAGAGGCCGTGATGTTGTCTGCTTGGCTGTCACATATTTTCTGCCTTAGATTTATTGGGGAAACTTACTTATCTGAACTATAGCTATCCAAGTGCTTTTACTATATGGATATAAAAGCTAAATATGATTTGTATTTTCTTTCTCTAAAACCAATAGCCTAGTTGCAGAATTGATCTTTTTATAGTTATTTGTATTGTACAACTATAACAACCAGGTTGGAAGAGACCCACTGGATCATCGAGTCCAACCATCCCTATCAAACACCAAACCATGTCCCTCAGGACCTCATCTACCTGTGCCTTAAACACCTCCAGGGAAGGTGAATCAACCACCTCCCTGGGCAGCCTATTCCAATGCCCAATGACCCTCTGTGTGAAAAACTTCCTCCTAATCTCTAGCCTAAATCTCCCCTGGCAGAGCTTGAGGCCATTCCCTCTTGTCCTGTCCCCTGTTACTTGGGAGATGAGGCCAGCTCCCTCCTCTCCATAACCTCCTTTCAGGTAGTTGTAGAGAGTAATGTTTGTCATAGGTGCTGCTTTTCATGATGATACACCCGAACTATAGTTTCAGAAGCAGAATGGCTTGGCTGTCCTGTTCATGATATGCTGTCTGGCTTCCTTAGCATTTTTACAATATGTTCTTTTTTTTTGTGATCACATTAGCCAAACTTTGGATACCAGACACCTTGTGGAACCAGGTGTCAAGTTTTCTTCTTTAAGAATCTCCTTGGTGCTGCTGGCAGAATGCCATAGCTTCCAGGTAAATCTGCTGAATTGCAGGAGTATGTGAGAAGCGTTCAGCTTGCCTAAACTTACAGTGTTAGGAGCTTCTTCTCAGGCCCTGCGTGCACAGCACAGAAGGGAGTGCAGAGGTACTTGGGTAACCTTTCCCGCTGGGAGCAATGGTGTTTGATGGAATAAGCCATATTTCACATGAAAGCATCTGGAAAGGCTTTATTCACCACCTTATTTTCTAGAAAGCAACAGCTGCACTAAGGCATATGCAGTCATCAGAGGTTTCCTTGCTTTGAGCGAGAAGATCTGCAGTGATTTTTCTTTTCTTCCCCCACTTTTTCTATGACAAACTCACAGAAAAGGAATGTGAGATTAGAGTACAAATGATGAACACTGGTGCTTTGTGTGATAGCTAACTTGATATTTGTTCTGCAATATGAGCTCAGTGTTTGGTTTTACCTGGTTATGAAAACAGGAAGATTTTTATCTTGTGCTGTTTCATACACAAAGCAAAGAACACCTTACAGGGTATTATGTTGATCCTTATAATTCAAGCTACGCTATTCAGAAGACATTTGAAAGTATATTTTAATCCAAATCAAAATGACAAACAGGAGTTTGTGTTAGAGAGCTGTATTTGGATTAAATTTACAGCGAGATGCTGCTTTGTTGTCTGAGTGTTCTGAGACAGAACAGGCTGTAAAAGGAAACCTTTGTACGCTAGTCTCCCTCTTCTCCCTTGTGCTTTCAGAAGCTCATGTACCCTGGTATGATATGCACTTAAAGTGGCATTTTGGTAAGCAAAAAGAGGTTATGCTGAAGTTGGTGTTGGGAGCCAGGCAGGGAGCATCAAGCGTGGAGGGTACAACTAAGGAGACCCTGTGCCCTACTCTGGAGGGGCTGTGTTCACAACTAATTATGTGTATGCACGTGTAGGTGTTCACAAATAGTTGTCCCTGTGAAAGGAATTGCAGAAAGCTGACTAGGTGCCTGGCTAAACAGTTACTGAATCTGGTTAAGCTATTGCACGTGGATATTCACAAAAATAATTGGTTGTTTTCAGAGAGTGAGTTGTGTCTGTTCTGCTTGTTTAGCATGAGGCAGGGAGGTGTTTTGCAGACTGGTTTTGTTCTGCTTCATTCCTGCTGATGTTATTTTTCCACATGTGCAATTTTTTTTTCAACATTGCTAGAACTAAAAGTTTTTCCTCTGAAATGAAATATATCCACTATTAAAAAAAAAAAAAAATTCTTCTGTAAGCTCGTTTCCTGGTGGCTAGGATGTTGCTGGAGGATGGCCAGCGGGTCTCACTGATTGAAGATAAGGATTGGAAAGTGGCAGCATGCGAGTCTAGAAATGGGAACTACTGGTGTCTGGCCACACACAGCTCGTACCACTTTGTGAGTGGAGTCTGAGAACCATAAAACAACCAATCACACATCTCCGTATGAAAGATGGTTTTGGGTTAAAATCCACAACCATGCTCCCAGAGTTACAGAGCAAACTTCGATTCGTGTTTGCATTTATTTGGTTTGGTCGGCAGCTCTTTTTCAATGTTTCTTATGCTAATTTGTGCTTTTTCCCTTTTCCTGCCTTCCTTCACGGAATCACAGAATCCAGAATTACGAGATCTTTTCACACAGAGGGTCATTGGGCATTGGAATAGGCTGCCCAGGGAGGTGGTTGATTCACCTTCCCTGGAGGTGTTTAAGGCACAGGTGGATGAGGTCTTGAGGGACTTGGTTTAGTGTTTGATAGGAATGGTTGGACTAGAAGATCCGATGGGTCCCTTCCAACCTGGTTGTTCTATGATTCTATGAAAAGACTCAGAGGATCATCGAGTCCAACCGTTCATACCTACCTTCCCTCTTACAATATACAATGCAGTTATTTCTCTGCAGTCTTTAGTGTTTTCTCTTGGCTTTCTTCTTTTTCGTGTTGCTTGCTGCTTGGGGTTATAGGGAAGAGGATTCAGTTCTTCCACCTGTATGCTGCATTAGTAACTGAAGCTGCTTCTTTGGAGCAGAGCAAAAGGAGATGATGGTTTCTATAAACTCAGAACTCTGCAAGGTCCCATGCTGCATCAGTGTGACATTTTCATTGTTAAAATGGGTTTCCCAGAGCTGGGAAGAGCCCTGTGTAGGTTTAGAAGAAAAAAAATGTGTAAAGTCACAGGGGAGTTCTTTGTAGTCAGTGCCTGTTATTTAGGGATTCCATAATTATGACAAGTTAGACTCGTGGAGAGAGAAAAGCCTGTAGGAATCGTCTGGGAAGTTGATAACAAAGAACAACAGTACTTTTAATATTGGATAAAGATTCAAAGCAAAGCACAATACATGTCCTGCGGTAAATTACTGTGCTTTTTTATGTGTGTTTGTTATGTATTGTGGGGGTTTTTGTTTGTTTGTTTTAGTGGCACCCCTAATCCTGTTTGGTATTTCACATCTCCATTACTATTTCAGATGCTTTTCTATAGAAGTGCTAGAGGAATAGTAACAGTTCAGCAAAAAAAATGAAAGAATGAAAAAAATGAAATGTGGATTTAATATAAAACCAGTAGAAGCACATGCAGGTGGAGACATGTTGCTGCGTGAAATATTGATGCTGTCTTTGTTGGGGGGAGATTTCACTGCTGTCCTACTGAGGACTGAAATTTCCTAGAAGCCTTTAAGGTTTTGAGGTGCATTTTGCATCCTGTAATGCACAGTGGCAGAAAGCTGAAACATTCAAATGATAACTTTATATTGTTTGTAGAGATGCTTTATTTAATATCCTTGCTTAAATGTTGCTGATGAAAATTTGAAGTTAATATTTACATGACCCAAGGCAAACAACTTTGAAACAAGCCTGTTCCTGAAGTTTTCTGTTTCAGCAGATGCCTGATTTTAGACAAAACGCCGAATAACCATGACTCACGGCCACTGATTAGAAGTGTTTTATTGTTCCTCATGGTACAAGACAATTTCTTTTGTTTTGGGCAGCAGTCATGGCTGAAAAGCATATCAGTAGCGGTGTGAAGGCAGATGGGATAAAGTAATCCTATGGTACCACCTGGAGCTCTGTTTGTTGTTTGTGGAGATGGACTTTGTTTTGGTGCTGGAGCTCTTGTGGATTAGTTGTAATAAATGACCAGGTGGTTCATAAAGTTTGTTCTGCTGGTGTCTTTGACTGACCTCCCCTGGAGTCATTGGTGACGAAGAATGGTGAGCTTCCAGTGCGATGCTTGTTAGGGACGGATAAAGACTGCTGATGAATATGATTTAATTGGAGATGAGGCACAGGATTGTGCAATGAACTGATTGGATCTTGCTTGACTCAGCATGCTCCCCTGTTGCGCACGTATCAGTATTTGCAAACCATGCAGGCTGCTATTGCTTCCACTCGACTCCTCAAGCTGGGCTGACTACTCTCTGTCATATGGTCTTGTGGGGTCAGTGGGGTATCCAGCCTCTCCATTAGACTGGCTCAGCAACAGTTAGAATCATAGAATCATAGAGTCACCAGGTTGGAAGAGACCCATCGGATCATGGAGTCCAACCATTCCTGTCAAACACTAAACCATGTCCCACAGGAACTCATCTACCTGTGCCTTAAACACCTCCAGGGAAGTGACCATGTGATTTCTGGCTTCTCATTGCATTTAAGGTAAAATGAAAATATCTTGCCTTCACTGCGAGCTAGCTTGAGAAGAGCTCAGCCTCCTGAAGTTACAGGTGTTCTTAAAAAAAATGAGAGACATATTTCCCTGACAGTAAAGACATGGGTAGCAGCACTTACTCTAGAGCTGTAGATGTGGGATAGAAGCTCCTTCAGGTGAAACATGAGGAAAAAAATGAGGAGCGGCTGAGAGAGCTGGAGTTGTTTGGCCTGGAGAAGAGGAGGCTGAGAGGAGACCTCATTACTCTCTACAACTACCTGAAAGGAGGCTGTAGAGAAGAGGGAGCTGGGCTCTCCTCCCAAGTGAGAGAGGACAGGACAAGAGGGAATGGCCTCAAGCTCGCCAGGGGAGATTTAGGCTAGAGATTAGGAGGAAGTTTTTCACAGAAAGGGTCACTGGCCATTGGAATAGGCTGCCCAGGGAGGTGGTTGATTCACCTTCCCTGGAGGTGTTTAAGGGATGGGTAGTTGAGGTGCTGAGGGACATGGTTTAGTGTTTGATGGGAATGGTTGGACTCGATGATCTGATGGGTCCCTTCCAACCTGGTTGTTCTATGATTCTACCTATGTGTAGTTGGCAGTGGCAGTCATTGATTCAAGCTACCTTGCCTGTCTTCAGGTCTGAAGTTGTTTCTTCCTGTGTTGGATGGATTTTTAAGCTTGGGGTTGGGTATTCTGGCTGCACGTGCCCGACTGTCTCTCTGTGCCATCCTCCAGTAGAGGTGAGTAGGGCATTTGTGCTTCTCAGCTGCTTCTGCTGTGGTTTCTCTGGTTCTGGTAGCATCTAGATGCAAATGTGTGTGGATTCACACACCTGATTCCAAGTTAGGGGTGTAAGAGTATAACTGATAGCTGTCATTTCTTTGTAACTTCGCTCTCAGGAGGCAGGTCATTTTTTACTCAGGCAACCATCAGGATTTTTACTCATCAAGCAACCAGAAAGGCAGAAGTTGCCTGGCCTCTGTAGTCCAAGTATTTCAAGTTTATGGGGCAGCTGGGCAAATAGTCAGACTGAGTTCCCTGGTGACTTCCTCCTCAGAGGCATGGATTTGATATTGTGAAGGGTGTGGACTGCAGCTGACTTCCCCAGTGACTCTGCTTGTCTGCTGACAGCGCTGTAGATGGAAGATAAATTGCTCATCATTGCAGTCTGACAGCTGCCTAGAGAGCAGACTAGGATTAATACCTGAAGTTCTTCCTTAACTATTTCATATACCTTGTGTGGGTGAATAGTCGTATAATTATCTGGCCTACTCGTTTCTTGTACACTTAGCATCCTAGATAACACAGCTAGTATATTGTTATTTATGTCTCTTAGGAAAAACAATCTGGCTTGTTAAAATAAGCTGGTAATGCAGTTTCACTGTATTTGATAGTCTATTGCCTTGGGGTATGGTTTATCTCATTAGCCAGCCATGAAAACCTTGCAATTTCCCATCTCTGCTCTTCATCAGGTTTATTACCATTCATATTATGTATCTACAGTTTGTTCAGGGCAGTAGAGGATATTTGTGTATTTCTGGTGTGTTTACACAAGGCTGCTTGCTCTATGATGATTGCAAACCCTAGTCTTGGGGCTTTTAATGCGTATGTAGATGTACAGCTGCTCTCGAATTAAGGAAGAAGATGCCCTATTCATTCAGCAGTTACGTTTGAATCATAGAATCACAGAATCACCAGACTGGAAAAGACCCACCAGATCATCAAGTCCAACCATTCCTATCAAACACTAAACCATGTGCCTCAGCACCTCATCCACCCATCCCTTAAACGCCTCCAGGGAAGGTGAATCAACCACCTCCCTGGGCAGCCTCTGCCAGTGCCCAATGAACCTTTCTGTGAAAAATTTTTTCCTGATGTTCAGCCTAAACTTCCCTCTGCGGAACTTGAGGCCATTCCCTCTCATCCTGTCCCCTGTCACTTGGGAGAAGAGGCCAGCAACCTCCTCTCCACAACCTCCTTTCAGGTAGTTGTAGTTGTTTGCTTACCTCGTATTGTGCCATTCACTCACCTGTTGAGGTGTTACCCTGAGAATGTGCTGTAATAACATGAACTGGTTGGAAAAGCAGGTAGCAAGACTATAGCCTGAACCAAGATACTTTCTGGAGGTATCTCAAGGCTGGTTAATAAACAATTCCTCAGCTTTTAGTTGTTAGAACATCTTGTCTGAGCTCCAGCCAGGTTACAAAACATGTTTTGTCTGGCAGTTGTATGGATCAGTGAGCCAAGGGGTTATGAACAGTTTTAAAAAAACCAAAAAAATCTTTCCTGACAGAGTTCAGGCCCTTGTGTGGGAAAAGCTGTTATCAGAGCATGAAGGAGGTTAGGCTTTCTCCTGGGTCTCCAGCACAGGAGTTTGATAATTACTTAGGTAAGTGGGGTTTATGGAATGTATTTGTTGTTTCAAAGCTATCATCCTGTAGTGCTTTTTTTCTACTGGTAAGATTCAGTATTGATTGGAGAAGACTTCTTACCCAGTTTATTGGGCAATGAGCATGGCCACAGCCTTCCAGGAAGGAGAAGACTTCAGCACAGGGTCCCGGGAAGGAGGTTAGGCAGCTGTGGGCACCACAGATTGGGGCTGGGTCTGAGTGGGAGCAGGCAAGGACCCAGTTTGGAGTTCAGAGGGGTGGGCTGGCAAGGGCTGGAGTGCAATGCGAACGTGCAGGCTCTGACCAGCGACACACTGGCCACCTTTTCTATTAAAGTAATAAGTAGTGTTCTGATAATTCATTAAAAAACAATCTTGGAGAATGTTATGCATTAAAATTCCTGGGTTTAAGATGTAAGTTGTTAGACTATTTTCCCAAGGGCAAGGGAGTTGGCTTATTTGGCATGTTTTGTGTCCTTGAAAGAGAAGATTCTTTTGTAGAAATGAAACCTTATTACTGTGTAGAGTTCTGGGGCAGAGGCTGTATGTTGTCATGTTGCTCTCATTGGAAAACCAGCATAAATATAGCTACAGCAGTGTTGAACACTGTGACTAACCTAAGATGCTCTGTTACATAGTGTTTAACACTTTATGCAGCCAAGCATATTATCTTCCACTGAAAGGACGTTTGCTGCAATTTTATTTTCATTATCTGTAAGGGGTTTCTATGTGTATGTGACAAATTGATTGCTACCTGCAGTATTGTGTAGAATATTGTAAAGAAAATCGTGATGTTTTCTGCTCCTTTGTTACTAATTGAGTCCTGTGGAAAAATTCTCATGTGCCTTTTCTGTGTATTTTCTCCCTTCACTGTATACCTTTATGCATGTGTACCTATGTGTGGGAAGGGTAACCCAACAGAAAAATTTCTTTATTTGCTTTTCTCCTATTTAATTGCTGATTACTTGAGAAGAAAGAGGACCATTGAGTCTCATGTTTTCATGTTTTTCCCTTTCTATTTCACAAACTCAATAGTTAATCTGTACTTCTTTTAATATTAGGTTGTGTGTGCTCAGAGTAAAGGAGGAAAAAAACCACTATGTCTTCTTCCATGGTGCTGTGGAGGCTACCGTGTAGGTGACCTGATTTTTAATTTGCAAGGAAAACAAAGTTTCTGTGAGCATAGTCAGGCACAAGTTTTTCTGATTGTGGTTGCTTTTCTTTGAAAAACAGCATGACACTTTTAGAAAACTGCCTGAAATATGAATGTACTTATCTTGGCTGAGGTGATAACTAAATGGAAGCTGAAAGGGCTCTTTGAAAACCACTTGGGTATCTGTAGATAGCAGCAGTGCCAGAATTACAGCCAACTTGACCAAAATGACATGGTTTATGTATGTTAGGGCATGCAAACGAAGCAAATTGCCACCAGGTAAGTTTTCCCAAACTGGGAGCTGATTTTACTGTCAGTTCATTCCATTTCCCCAGTCTTCTTGAGTCTGCTTTTTAATGCTGTGAATTAGCATCAATACACGTGGGAGGACATTTTCTTTGGATTCCGCACTAAATTATTCTGAACCACGTAGAAGCCCTGACGGTGAGGGGAGTTGAATGACTGTCTCTTCATCTATCCTGTTAATGGGCTTTTTCACTGAGTGTTTTTGCACCTATTTGAAGCAGTAGTATTAGTCTTCCAATTACTGTTCAAGCTCTTTGTGCCGCTGAGTGGTTATGCAACATGTCTGAGTTGCTTCCTTTCCTCCCAAGAGTGACAGGACAAGTATTCGCTTCTACGTGCAGGTTAACCTTGAACTGGAGTTCAGAGCTCAGGCTACAGGTTCTCTGAACAGGTTCTTGAGAAATGAGGGTAATAGGCTGCCAGTTATTCAAGAATGTATGTTGTGTTGCTTAGCACAGCATGAAGAGTGCTGGAATTTGTCTTGGTGCTTCTGAGATGTGGAGTGCAAATTCATGCAGCAATTTCATCTCACCTCCATTGTAGGAAGTGGTTACTTTTTATATTTACTTAAGCTTAATCAGCCCAAATGGCACTGATTGTTCTAGTGTAGTGGTTAAATGTATGAATCCTCGTGTGTGGGCTTGTTACTGAGCTACTCGGTGCCCTGGTCACCTGCCATGGCAGCTTCCAGAGTAATTTTTCTCCTTCAGAGACCTCCACCATGACTGTGCTGCTGCTGTTTAAATGAGGGGCAGCTTTCATAGAATCATAGAACAACCAGGTTGTAAGAGACCCATCGGATCATCAAGTCCAAACATTCCTATCTAACACTAAAGCTTGCCCCTCAGGACCTCATCTACCCGTCCCTTAAACACCTCCAGGGAACGTGACTCAACCACCCCTCTGAGCAGTCTATTCCAATGCCCAGTGACCCTTTCCGTGAAAAAAATCCTCCTAATCTCTAGCCTAAATCTCCCCTGGTGGAGCTTGAGGCCATTCCCTCTTGTCCTGTCCCCTGTCCCGTGGTAGAAGAGGCCAGCTCCCTCCTCTCCACAACCTCCTTACAGGTAGTTGTAGAGAGTAATGAGGTCTCCTTTCAGCCTCCTCTTCTCCAGGCTAAACACCCCGAGCCTGTTCTCCAGCCCCTTCACCAGCTTCGTGGCTCTTCTCTGGACTCGCTCCAGAGCCTCAACATCCTTCTTGTGGTGAGGGGCCCAGAACTGAACGCAGTATCCAAGGAGCGGCCATACCTTTGCCAGATTCAGCAGCAGAAGCATCTCCAGATGAGGTGTCCATGTCTGGTAGGATGCTTGGGGGTTAACTGCCAGATTGCTGGAACAGAGGGTTGCCAGGGTTCGATCTGTACACCTGAATCCCAGAATGACTCCAACTCATCCATCTGTGGTGCATCACTGGCTTGTTTAGATGCTTAATTGCATTGACCTCCCTCTTCTGCTCTTTCCAACACTAATAGAACCCATCTTATGTCTGGACCTTTCTAAATAAAAGTTAGGCTGTGATTCTTTTCTCTTTCTGGGGTTTTGTTGTGTTGACCAAAAGTGACAGTGGCAATAAAAATCACAGAACTTGTCCAGCTTGGAAGGAGGACCCTTTCAATATGAGATGACCAGCAAGCTCTGGCTGAGGCAGCTGTGGAAGTTTTTATTTCCATTTGCCACCTACCCCTTTGGTGAAGGCTACTGCTCCTTTGCCTGGGTTGGTAGCATGGACATGGGCTGCTGAGGCTGATTTGATGTTCCTAACACTGCAAGCAGTTTTGTGTATTGTTACAGGGTACACATTTAGTTCCCCCCACCCTCCTTTTTGTTTAATTAGGAGGTTTTTCATGGTTGAGTGACTTAGACTTATTGCTGCTTATCAGTGGTTTAGTGGATGTGGTCAGATCTTGGAAGAGACCAGCCTGTTCACAAAGACAGGGAAGGAAGAAGAGGTGGATCCTGCTAGTTCTGGGGACCATCTTCAAATATTTCTGCATGACTGTGTGGTTAGCAAAAAGGCATCATATATTTGTGTGATGGATACTGAAGACAGTGAGCTTTAAAACCCAAATTGGGAGTAGCTATTGCACACGCCTTTCCCCGTCTGCTTTACGTCATAACTAGAGTAAGACAGAGATGATTTCAGCTGTAGACATTCTGCTGGTTTGATGTTCAATAGATTTCCTGGCTGTATTTTGATAACCAAACTCACATTTGTTGCTATACCAGAAACATATCAGTTCTATGGATTGGTGAGATAGCACTGACTGTAATTTTTAGTTAGGTTTTGGGGTTTTTTTAACTAGGTTAAATTTGAAGTCTTATTCTTGCCTTCATAGTGTTCAGACTCCATCATTTGTTCATAGTTCTAAAGGAATCCTCGGGTCTCTAGGAATCAGCAATGTAAACACAAAAAGAAACAGTATGGTTTTATTTGATTGGACTGGATGATCCGATGGGTCTTTTCCAACCTGGAGATTCTATGATTCTATGATTTTTTGAAGTTATTGGTTGCCTTGTATCTATATCTCTCTGCATTTATTTATATACAATGAAATAAAAATCAATGCTTGAATTAGTACTGGTTTTGTAATGGAGCATTAAGTTAGACATACAAAAATCACAGGAGTATATGCATTGCGCAGGATGGTGCAATAATAATTGCACTAATTAATAACTAATTGCACTTATTAATAACTAATAATCTGGAATAGAACAGCACTGTCTTATATAAAGGAACTTTGGTTCTGCAACCACCTATGCATTTGCTGCTGGAAAGGGCCATGTTTATAACACCAATAGAGTGGGCTCAGAGGATCAAAATGTGTTCCACTGTAGAAGTTACCTGGATAGAAACATATTTTGTTGTCACTGTTTTTCATTCATTAAACGCACCTACATATATATCCCTGGCTGAGATTTTTTAATTATTATTGTTATTTCTTTTTTTTTGGGTTTCAGAAGCTTCTTGACTTTTCTGTGAGAAATATCTGGTGTCCCAGATCTGCCAATTATGAGCTTCTTAAGCTTCTGGGCACATGAGCAGGGAGGCAAACCTCCAGGCAGAAACCTGGTGCAAATAGCATTGAAGCAACTGCAGAGCAAAGGGCAGGCTGTGCATTTTATAACAGAAGAATTGAGTTCACTGGGGTTGGAATGTAGGCATATGAAAGGTGGCAAATTTAGCCCAGGGTAAACTTGCCTTTAGGAGAGAGGCTGCCCCTAGTGAGTGTCAGGTATTCACAGCTTGACTTGTCAAAGATTAACCCTTTAGGGAACCCCTATCCTTGGTCTCTGCAACTCATACACATTTGGGTTTCTCTGGTCATGTTATCCATTTCCACTTTGGGGAAAAAAACCAAAACTGGGTGAAATGTTGAAAGTATGGTGCATTTCTCCTGGATTTCCAGGCCTGTGGTGGTCCAGATGAAACTGTGGCTTTAAAGAGGACAGGAAGTCCTCTGCTGGAGTCTAAGAAAGCTGTGTAGACATAGCACTTTGGGACATGGTTTAATAGACCTGGGCTGATGGGCTGATGGTTGGACTTAAGTCCAACCTTAAGTGTTGGGCTGATGGTTGGACTTAAGTCTTTTACAACGTTAATGATTCTGCAATTCCGTGATTATTCAGTATCTGCATGTTGCTAACAAGTAGCAAATTTGGACAGCATAAAATTTGGAGGTGTTTAAGGGATGGGTGGACGAGGTGCTGAGGGACATGGTTTAGTGATTGATAGGAATGGTTGGACTCGATGATCCCATGGGTCTTTTCCAACCTGGTGATTCTATGCTTCTATGAAACAAAAATCACTGTCCTTACTGGTGAGGTGTATGTGGGATGTTGTGGTCTATGAACTGATAATGCTGCTTTCCAGAAGCAAAAAGGTGACAAAGACTGGAAATTGAGTGAAAAGGGAAAAAAAAAGTGTTAATCCTTGAAATGGGATTACCTGGACATTTGTCACCTCTGTAGTTTTTTTGCTTTGCATAAAAAGGTCCGGTTTGATTGCAGGGAAGTATTTATTTTGTGTTTCCCTCAGGAGGAAGGATACCCAAATTATGAGAGCTGAGGCTTGGCCCTGCCTGGTTGTGTCTTACTTCACATTTTTGTTTGACCTCGCTTTTTCAAGGTTGCTAAACCTGTTTGTTTGTGGTCATCCTGCCAGGCTGTTGCAATGCTTGGCCCTGCACAGGGCTCCTGGAAACCTGTGGTCTGCAGGCTTTGACCCCTTTGGAGAGAGCATTATTGAGTACCAGAGTTGTCAGACAGCTGTGATTTATTCAGCATGTGTTTATAGTGACAAGATCGTTACAACCAGGGGTCAGGTCACGAATTGTGACCCTTGAGGACGAGTTGTGTTTCCCTAGCTAATTTACTGGGATTCAGGAACTTCATAGAATTAATTGATTTGTGCCACAGGTGGGTCAATGATGCACTTCAAAAGCTCTTACTGATTTTCATGTAGCTCCAGGAAAAAATGAAACTGCTGCCCCTACCACTGCTGCATGTTTTGTTGCAACCACAACAGAAACTCAGCTTCTGAAACTGCTCTAAGGCATGAGATTGAGGAACCGAAGTTATAGGCTCTGTGCTGATACTGTTGGATGAAGCACCATGGTCTTTGTTGCACAAAGTGTGAGCATAAGGATATATTAATTAAAACCCCTGGCATTTGGCATATTTTCTTGAAATGGTTATACATACTTGCTTCTGTCATCTGCATTTCTAAATTAAGGCGTTCATCACCTGCTTGTGTATGGTAATAGCTTCTAGGGTGGGAGTGGCCTCATAAAAAATTTATATTGTGATCATGCTAATGTGAAGTTCATTTGAGGTGAAAAGACAGTTTTTTCTTTCAGATGCATTGGGTTGTGAATGACCTTGCATTTTTAGCTTGAGCAAAGTAATGTCTCTTGGAGCTTCTTTATTCAGCCTGGAATAGATGTCAATAGGGCATCCCAATGTTTCTGTCTCCCTTGACCACTACTTTAGTAGAAATCTCTAATTGAGAGCAGAATCTCTCTTAATTTCTTATCTAATTTATGACCAAGGAGGAAGTTCTGGCCCTTTCAGCATGAGGGGGAGCCTTGCAGTGCAACTGAATTTGAAAACTCAAAATTTCATGACAAACACATTAATGTGGATCTTGTCTTGGTGCGCTTGCTGTGCAAAATATGCTAGGATTTAGGAAAGGGGAAAGATGGGACATCTGTATCCACTCTGCAAGAAAATAAAAGATAGAGCATAGACAAATTAAGTGATCACGGAATCCTGACATAGAAGAAACTGAGGATAAAACACGGGTGGAAAGGAGGTGCTCCAGCTGCAGTTTTGGTGGGAGGTTTGGGGTTTTGATGACTGTGCTTTATTGACATCATTAATGCTCTCAGTTGAATAATGAAGTAAACAGTCCAATAATATGAGTGTTTGTGTGTGGGCAGAGTTCAACTCTTCCATGTGTCTGATGTTCTTTTGGGTGCAATTTTCGGCTAACAAGACTGTGATCATTAATTTGTGGCATGTTTGGGAATTTAACAGTGCAATTCAATAACTTTACAGTGATTTTTTTCTTTTGTTAAGATCTAATATTATTTGTATGAAACTTCTGTGCTGATATAAGTATCAAAGCTCCTGAGGGACATGGTTTAGTGTTTGATAGGAATGGTTGGACTCAATGATCTGATGGTTCTCTTCCAACCTGGTTGTTCTATGATTCTGTGATTCTATGAAAAGGAATGGAAAACATATTTACAACTCTTAAGTGAAAAAAGATCCTGAGAAGAGATAATAGGCAGTGAGTAGGTTGAAAAGTTGTGAATTACATACATTGATCAGCCATTTCAGCAGTTGAATTGCCAATATTTTCCTTTATGACTTGTGGGAAAGGACCAGCAACAATGGCTGAATGTAGGTGAGTTTAAGTAGTTGACAGATTATGTATAACTCCAGCAATAGTTAATCAACATCACAGTGAACTTAATTAGGCCAAGGCTGACAGTCACATTAGAAGCAAATTTATCTAAACTGGTGCGCGTGTATTAGTATCATACTTTAAAACTGCCATAAAATTAAAATTGCACTTGTAATGCTTACTCTTACAAATGAAACTTAGAAGGACTGTCTTTAAACCAAACCAAAACTTCACTTGCAGTATCTAAATTATTAAAACACCACATGAAGGAGACAAAGAAAGCACCTCATCCACCTGTCTTTCAAATATCTCCAGGGAAGGTGACTCAACAACCTCCCTGGGCAGCCTGTTCCAGTGCCCAATGACTGTTTCCACGAAAAATTTTTCCTAATATTCAGTCTGAACCTCCCCTGGTGGAGCTTGAGACTGTTCTCTCTCATCCTGTCCCCTGTCCCTTGGGAGAAGAGGCCAACTCCCTCCTCTCCACAACCTCCTTTCAGGTAGTTGTAGAGAGTAATGACGTCTCCTCTCAGCCTCCTCTTCTCCAGGATAAACACCCCCAGCTCTCTCAGCCGTTCCTCATAAGGCCTGTTCTCCAGCCCCTTCACCAGCTTTGTTGCTCTTCTCTGAACTCGCTCCAGAGCCTCAACATCCTGGCACGAGGCCAAGAAGTTGTGACGAGGCGAGCACTGGCCTCTTCTCCCAAGTGACAGGGGGCAGGATGAGAGGGAATGGCCTCAAGCTCCACCAGGGGAGGTTCAGGCTGAACTTTAGGAAAGAATTTTTCATGGGTAGGGTCATTGGGCACTGGAACAGGCTGCCCACAGAGGGGATTGAGTCACCTTCCCTGGAGGTGTTTAAGGGACGGGTGGACGAGGTGCTGAGGGACATGGTTAGTGTTTGATAGGAATGGTTGGACTCGATGATCTGGTGGGTCTTCTCCAACCTGGTGATTCTGTGATTCTCCCCAAGATAATTTTTAGGGTGTGTGCAAGAGTGACCTCTTGAAAGTGCAACCTTGGTTGGAGGAAGCTGATCTGACAGCTCTTGAGGTGTGGGAATTGTGCTACCAGCTCCCAGGGGTGCTCCAGTTTTTCACCCTGGTTGGTGCTGCTCCTCCATGAGCCCCTTCTGCTTCACGTAGCCCAGGAGGAGTGGAGAGTGGCTTTGCTTGGTCAGCAGAAGAGCTTAAGAGGTTCCAGAAAGGATGGG
This sequence comes from Coccyzus lansbergi, assembly GCA_033558105.1. Taxonomy (NCBI): domain Eukaryota; kingdom Metazoa; phylum Chordata; class Aves; order Cuculiformes; family Coccyzidae; genus Coccyzus; species Coccyzus lansbergi. Next base: position 746,588 of record JAUMJK010000520.1, on the reverse strand, counting down.
GGAAAAGTCTTGGCTATTGGGGGAACAGGGCAGAGTGTTGTCTGCAAACTTGCCATCCATAAAGAGCTAAGGCTGTTCTTAGATATGTTCCTTTTTGACTGACTGTACTTCCATAGCAAAACTTAAAGAATCTGTCAATTAAACAGCTTGTAAATCATGGTTCTAGATAAAATGATAAAACCCAGAAGATCTATAGCTTGTGCTGACAAGCCGACTCAGTTGTTCAAGTTTGCAATAGTGAAGTAACCTTTTTAAAGCTCTTTTCTCTGAGTCTCTTGTGCCCCAGTTTTTAAATAAACAATGATTAAGCAGCAGCAAGCATGTGGCTCAGGGCTTACAAAATGAAAATTCATCCACCAAGTTGTTCTGAGAAACAGATTGACTTGGAAGACCTTTCCCATCTGAATCATGAAGGTTTTTGGGGGAAATGGGCTGAATTATCTTTCTGATTTCTCAAGGGCTAATGTGGTTTATGAACTGTTGGAGTCTTCTACATAGCTGGGGGCTGACTCTTCATAACAGCTGTACTTGACTTCAGAGTTTGAAGAGCAGAATTACTTGCTTTTGTGTTCAGTGGATTGTACTTTCTGTTTATTTTAATATGCTTTCTGCCATTTTTTGGAAGTTTAGTTACCATTTGGCTGTTAGAAATTGATATTCTTGTCAGGTAAATAGGGATATGTTGTTATTACGCACCTTTTGTCAAGGTAATAAACTTTATACAAAACTGTACCAGAAAAACAAAGGCAACATTACTGTGAAACATTTAAATAAGAATCCTCCCAAAACCACAAGTATTAAAATAGCTTTTATATTGGACAGAACTGTATTAATTTGCCCAGGGAGGTGGTTGATTCACCTTCCCTGGAGGGATTTGGGGAACGGGTGGATGAGGTGCTAAGGGACATGGTTTAGTGTTTGATAGGAATGGTTGGACTTGATGATCCAGTGTGTCCCTTCCAACCTGATGATTCTGTGATTCTATGAATTTGTTATAATGAACAGTGTTAGATAATTGACATCATATGATTTATAAAAAATCAGCATAAAGAAGAACAACTCTCTTTCAACAGTTACTTAGTGTTTTTTGCCCAGCTGGAAGACAAGCAAGATGTGTGTTGGGAGTGGGGTGAAACTGCAAGGTTTGTTTTTTTTTTTTTCTGCAGGATGTTAGAGGCAAAATTGATTTCCTGGAATGTGGCAATTCCTGAATTTCTCTCTAAGGGGAAACCAGATGCAATGGGCTGTGTCACTGCCCAAAGCCGGCCTCGCCTCTGGCTTTCCTACTTGCAGCTCTCACTGTGCTTAGATGGAGTGGGAGCAGGGGAGAGACAGTCAACTGGGATGTATCATCTGTTGCAGAATTTCATAAGAAAGCAGTTCATCCAGCATCATGCACCTGCATGATGGGGGAGTGAGAATGTTATTCACACCTCTGGTATTTGGCTGCCCTGGCTGTAATTCTGATGTGCCCGACAGAAGCTTTTGTGTGTTTTCCCAGGGAGATGCTAGCTACTAACGGACTAAACTGGTGAGTGAGTGGTTGGCACTGGGTAAACCAACAGAGGACACCTCAGCCGTCCTTAGCTCCCATCACTTAAATAAGGAAGCCTTTTAAGGCTCTGGAAGAAAATATTTCTTTAGCTGAGGGGAGATCGGATACACCAGGAATAAAATAGCTGCAAAAGCGATCATTTTATAAAATGTAAAACAGTATAAGGAAAAAAAAAATCAAGTTTGGGGGTTGGGAGTATAGTGGTGGCTTTTAAGGATTTTTAACAACCAAGTGGCTGGTTCCAGCACTTAAGAACCATTACTGTCTTGAAAGCTTGATGGTCTTGAGATATCAAAATATAAAAAGTTGAAAGCTTGCAGCATGCCTTAGGTGATTAAAGATGAAGTGACTGTCACATTCATGTTAGTTCCAGTGGGTATTTTGTGGTTTATCGTTGATAGAGATGGAAAAAGGGTTCTGTGGAGAAGCAAAAGGAGAAAAAGGAAATCTTGAGGGCAACTGAGGAGTGTAGTGGGGCTTCTGCAGTGATGTAGAGGTGTAGATCTTGAGTAATCCACTCTGGGACTAATGGAGAAAAGGGTTTTATCTTGCTCCTGTAACAGTGGTTTCTTTGGGAAACCACTGATTTGGAGGTTTTCATAACCTGTAAGTTCAACTTGTTTGTTTTGTTTTGTTTCAATCTGTATATGCCACGAGGAGGATAATGACTTAATTCTGCAGATTTATTAAGCTGGCATCTCTTAGCTCTTGAGGCTATCCAAGCTCATTGTTATCGGGACTGTGGTTTATGAAAGCGGGTATTGAGGAGAATTATTTTACCATGCTTATTCATTTTATTTTAATATTAAGTGGATCCAAGTGCATTGTACTTTACTAATTGAATCTTTGTTTAATTGTTGATAACTAAAAGCAAATAAGAATGGTTGTAATTAAAGTTTCTTATAAAATGCTTGCATTATGGATCAAATTGTGGTCTTCCTCTGTCCCTAAGGTTTTTGGTTTGTTTCCTAGTCTTTAAAATTTGACATACTTACAAAGAGAGCGACTCTGTCACCAAGGAATGCTGCAAAATATTTAATCTGTTGTGTCTAAGTGATGAAGTTAAAGAAGATAAGAACGAAAACACTGAAATAGCAAAATTTATTTCAGCTGTTCTGTATAGAAAAAACTCTCTATGCTATGTGCCAAAATGGTTGTAGTCTTACCTGCTGTCTGTAAACACAGGAGGAGGCTCCATGTGGGGAGATGGAAGATGTATGGATGTTTCTTCCTATTAATACCAGGGCCAGGTAGTAAGAGGGTTTTCTAAAGGGGGCCAGTATGCTCTTTCTATGATGGAGGGAAGTAATGTGAGAGCATGAAAAATTGTGACACGGAAGTTACTGGAGCCAGGGCCTTTCAAATTACGAGCCAGCTGAATGTTTTCAACCTATTATTTAGCCAAGTATCAAGGGCTAGAACATCTTAAAAGGCTGCTATGTGGGGAAGGTATCCTGCTGTGGTGCTTTGTATCCTGAATTGGGGCAGTGAATCTGTGTAGTGGCTGTATGCAGAGGGGAGTGAAAGTGGGAAAAAGTCCTGAAATAAAGGTATTTGAGCGCTAATGTGCTAGTGACCTATTTAAGTATAATGTAGACGCAGAGAAGGAAGAGGATCCTTTGGGGTTACATGCTTCATGGACAAGTTACAAATGAGTGTGGTTCAGCCTGCACCCCCTCCTGCTCCTCTCCTCTGCCCCAGTGGGGTCATCCCAGGCTGGGTACAGTGCCACGGAGAGGACTGTTATCAGTGAAACACTGCTGCTCTCTTTCCTATTTTTATGGCTCAAGGCAGGCTTGAATTGACATGGTAGTTAGGTCTTTGGTATTTAGTGCTTTAGAGTCCTGGAGTGTTTTGTTGTTGGGAATTGTGTGGCGGCGAGGTGAACGGTGAGGAAATTTGGCAGTCTGCAGGTGGTTGCCTTGGCTTAAGCACTCTGTGTTGGACACGTCTCTCAGTGGCATGGAAATGAGTTTCATAGCTGACGGGGTGGGGGAAGAACAAGGGAGCTGTGTATATGTGTACATAGAATCATAGAACAGCCAGATTGGAAGAGACCCACGGGATCATCAAGTCCAATCATTCCTATCAAGCACTAAACCATGTCCCTCAGCACCATGTCCACCTGTCCCTTAAACACCTCCAGGGAAGGTGACTCAACCACCTCCCTGGGTAGCCTGTTCCAGTGCCCAATTACCCTTTCTGTGAAAAATCTACATGGTAGATAGCTGCCCCTCCACAAGCAGCTCTGTGGTTAATGGAAATGATAGATGATGATACAAAAATGTTGAGTGTGAGTACAGTCTCCAGTCTGCACCGCTAGCAACTGTACCACAAGCTCCCTAAAGTGTCAGGACGTGGCAGCTGAGGCACCCAAGTCTCCTGTTGCTCCTGTCGGTAGTGTCTGGCCAAAGATGACTCCGTGTCTCGGCATCTTCTGAAATCCCACCTTGCCTGGAGTAGCTGGGTCATCTGCACATTGCAGACAGGGTTGTAGCAAGTGTCTGTATTTTTTTATGCTTCAGAGGTTAGAGAAGCACAATTCAATTCATGCTTCCTTTACAGATGGTTGCCAGGGCCAGGACACTGCCTGAAGGTGAAAGTAGTAGCTGTTGGAGGAGCCAACTAACAAATTTCATTTAAGCAGGAGGTTTTGGTTTAATTTGCTGATAAAGTCCAAGCTACGTTGTTTCCTCTCTTACTCCAGGATGAGGAATTAAGGCCAAGCTTCTCTTTGACCCTTGCCACTTCGTTTTAGAATCATAGAATCATAGAAAAACCAGGTTGGAAGAGACCCACCGGATCATCGAGTCCAACCATTCCTATCAAACACTAAACCATGTCCCTCAGCACCTTGTCCACCTGTCCCTTAAACCCCTCCGGGGAAGGTTTTATCCTTTTGTTTTATGCAAATCTCTTTACGTGTCCATGTCTTAATTTTTGTCAGTTTTAAAATAAAGATACTTTTCTTAACTACCATCCAGGGATGACTTGTTAATTTTCGCCTTTGAAGGAGAATCTTTTCTGAGTATTGGAACAGCTCTCCAATAGTGTTCAACAGTGTTTCTATTGAGAGGGTCCTCTCTAATTTAGGCAGAAAGGGTAATTTCAGTGAAGGACTCTGTTGTGCCATCTTGTGGTGTCTCCTGTCTTGTTCAGTAGATCAGTTTGAAAGGTGCTTCTCTTCTCTTTTCTTGAAACACAGCAGATATATTGCCAGTGGTTCTGATCTCTGACCCCACTTTTTTGTGAAAACCCATTTCAATAAAAACTGTTCCCCGTACTATCCCTTGCCATACAGAAAATATGGAAGATGATCACCCATAACAGATGAGGCTTGAGTTTTTAACGCAGTACAATGGCAGGGCAGGCAGGCGGATTCTCCGTCCATAGCTCCAGTGATGGGACCTTGTTGAGGAAGCTGTGGTTGACTTCAGGAATGATTGTAGAGAAACGTACAGTGGAGCAGTCCTTCACTGGGATGGACAAGGTTGTTGCTTGTGCTGCAGAGCATGACCCCATCTTAGAATCATAGAATCATAGAACAACCAGGTTGGAAGGGACCCATCGGATCATCAAGTCCAACCATTCCTATCAAACACTAAACCATGTCCCTCAGGACCTCATCCATCCGTGCCTTAAACACCTCCAGGGAAGGGGAATCAACCACCTCCCTGGGCAGCCTATGCCAATGCCCAATGACCCTTTCCATGAAAAACTTCCTCCTAATCTCCAGCCTAAATGTCCCCTGACGGAGCTTGAGGCCATTCCCTCTTGTCCTGTCCCCTGTCACTTGGGAGAAGAGCCCAGCTCCCTCCTCTGTACAACCTCCTTTCAGGTACTTGTAGAGAGTAATGAGGTCTCCTCTCAGCCTCCTCTTCTCCAGGCTAAACAACCCCAGCTCTCTCAGCCGCTCCTGATAGTACCTCTATGGGGAAGGAGAGAGATAGGGCCTCTCTTGGGAAAGAGAGAGTTGTACAGATACAACCAACAGCCTCTCTTGCTGCTAAAGGTCTGCTCTGCAGTATGTTTTGTGTAGGTGTTTGGCTGGCCGAACAGGCACCAGAGACTTAGACAAGTCTGGGAACATGTTCAACTCGACTAAGGTTAGCTCAGGGAGGCAAAATTATGGATTTTATGTGCGAGTGCCAAGAACGGAATTGCACTAACATTTCCTAGAGGATCTTCCCCAGATACAGAAGTCTGCTTTAGTGTTGGTGTAGAAGTAAATATGCATTTGGAACGGGAGTGAATAAGGTTAGTCAATTGGTCCATCATAGATGGCACTTCATAGAATCATAGAATCACCAGGTTGGAAGAGACCCATCGGATCATCGAGTCCAAAAAGTAACCGAGACCAAATGATCAGAGTCACATTCATCCTCAGGCAACTGAGAGGGCTGTGGGTGAAGGTGGTGGTGCTGCAAGCCTTTAGACTGGGGCTGAACTGGGCTGCTTTGCTGTTGTCTGCGCTCTGCGGAGAAACTCACCACATGCCAAGTGATATCAATATGTCAGAAGCATCATATATGCAGCATATATTGTGTTTAGTGTTTGACAGGAATGGTTGGACTCAATGATCTGGTGGGTCTTTTCCAACCTGGTGATTCTATGATTGTATGTTGTGCCTGAGCTAATTAGCCCTCGAGAAAGACCTCCAGGATGCCTCTTTGTGTGGGGAGGTTCAGTGCTTTTAGCAGAGACTGCCTCGCTTGAAACCAGCTCTAATATCTCTAACGTGATGCTGAAAGGGGCCTTTTATCTAATCAAACTCCAGTCACTTCAGGATGGAGCATTTATAACGTCACTCATGCAACCCAGGAAATTGTCGATCCTATAGGGACTGAGAGAGACTGGATGCTCTAACAGGTATTGATTCATCTGTATTTTAACAAAACAAAACCTGTATTAGTGCTGCTGCTTTACCTCATATTATTATGTGTGCATTAGATATTGAATCAGTATTAACAAAGGAAAGGTTATGGTAGAAATCATAAAACAGCTAGTAAGTGTGGATACTTAAAAAATGATGGTATTTGGGGTAATAATGGTGATGAATAATGATAAAAATAGCGATGGTGTCACAAAGAGGTATATAAAGAAAAGCATTTCTCTTCTAGACTTCAAGGAGTATTCAAAATGATGGATATGTAAATGAAAAAAAAACCTGTCACAAATTCTTCTTTCCTCAAGTAAATTATAATGGAAGAGACTGAAGTAGTTTTGAGGCTGACAAAATGGAATGTGATTGGAGGAAAAGAAACTCAGTGGAAGGTAAGGGTCAGAGAGTGTATTTTAAGAAGTAAAATTGCAACCAACGATCAAATATGTACTATGCGCTTTTTTTTTTTAATCTGTGTCCAGCAAGAGAAAAACATTTGGCTAATCCATCATTTTATTGAGCAGAGGCAAGTTTCAAAACATCTGTGCTAGTGAATGGAGAGAACATCAGGTGACTTTTTTATAGGAATGGTTGGATTTGATAGGAATGGTTGGACTCGATGATCCTGTGGGTCTCTTCCAACCTGGTGATTCTATGACTTCCCAGGACCAATGAAGTACTAGGGTGGTTTCTTTTTTTTTTTTTTTTTTTTTTTTTTACTGTTTCATCGTGAAGCTGTGTACACTCACTGTTTCCCAGAACTCCTTTTATTCCTGAGCATTTTAGGAGTATTAGTGATTTTTAAAAGATTTCTTTCGTTTGCTTCTGACTTTGAGGCCATTTTTAATATAGATAAAGTGGGTTGAGTTGCTGTGGTCTTTCTGGCAAAACAGATGCAATTAGCACTGAGCTGTGCTGTAAGGATCTTCTCAAGACTGACTGCCAGGTAGGGTTGCTGGGTTAACCCACTGCCACCCTGTTAATTTAACTTATGGTGCTAAACTGGATAACAAGGCTAGGATTTGACAATAAATTACAAAATGCATGTTTATGTGTTGTTGATTTAATCGCAGAGGATCTGTGTTCAAATTAATTTTGCTTATTGAAACAAATTATTTATTCTGGTAAATAGAAGATGACCTTGTAGGCTATGAGTCTCTGGAGAAATAATTTGCAGGACATGTTTCTGGTGAGCGTTTCGAAAATAATTTCCAAGATTTGACTTGTGTCATATACTGTGAGCAGTGTAGGGAGCGTTAAGGAATCTGGAGTGATAAAAACACTGAGAAATCATCAACCTGGGGATCTCTGTGTGAGTAAGAGTCATGTAACATTCAAATGGTAATGCTATTTTGTGCCTGAGAAAAGGCAGAGTAGGAAGACAGACTGAAACTACAGTAACCTAAATATAATCATAGAATCATAGAATCACCAGGTTGGAAGAGACCCACTGGATCATCGAGTCCAACGATTATTATCAAACACTAAACCATGTCCCTCAGGACCTCATCCGCCCATCCCTTAAACACCTCCAGGGAAGGTGAATCAACCACCTCCCTGGGCAGCCTGTTCCAATGCCCAATGACCCTTTCTGTGAAAAACTTTTTCCTAATGTCCAGCCTAAATCTCCCCTGGCAGAGCTTGAGGCCATTCCCTCTTGTCCTGTCCCCTGTCACTTGGGAGAAGAGCCCAGCTCCCTCCTCTCCACAACCTCCTTTCAGGTAGTTGGAGAGAACAATGAGGTCTTCCCTCAGCCTCCTCTTCTCCAGGCTAAACACCCCCAGCTCTCTCAGCCGCTCCTCATAAGTCCTGTTCTCCAGCCCCTTCACCAGCTTTTAATTAATTCTCTTTTATTGTCCCTTCTATGTAGCATCAGCCAGGTTATGTACCTTGTATAAAACTCACCTGGATGTTCTTGCTGCCTTCACACAGTCACTTGGAAACCTTTTGGCTTTCATATATGTTAAAGCATTAATCTACTCCCGAGTCTCTTTCTTTTACCCTACGTGTATTTATCTTGTGATGGGATCTTTTAACTTTATCAGTGATTGAAGAATACTTGTGACCAAACAGGATGGTTATGGGGGAATGGGACTGCAACTCAGTGAGCTGAACAAGTGATTGATTGTTTATCAGAAGATAAGGTAGGGCATACACCATACTCACCTGGCATTCTTGATGGGCTGTGAGTGTGGGAATGCTTTATTAAGAGTTGCCCCTGGAACAGAGATCTGCTCCACAGAGTCTCTGATTTTCAAAGGGACTAACTTTACAATCATAGAATGGGTTGGAAGGGACATTAAAGACTTATCTAGTTCCAACCCCCTTCCACTAGATGAGGTTGCTCAAAGCCCCATCCAGCCTGGCCTTGAACACCTCCAGGGATGGGGCAACCACAGCTTCTCTGAGCAACCTGTGTCAATGTCTTGCCACCTTCATAGCAGAAAATTTCTTCCTCATATCTAGTTTAAATCTCCCCTCTTTCAGCTTAAAACCATTACCCCTCGTTGTATCACTACACTCCCTGATAAAGAGTCCCTTTCCATCTTTCCTATAGGCTCTCTTTAAGTACTGGAAGGCTGCTGTAAGATCCCCCTGGGGCATTCTCTTCTCCAAGGCTGAACAGACCCAACTCTCTCAACCTGTTGACCACAGCCATTACACTTCTCCTGTTCTCAGGGTCCTCGGGTGCAGAAGAAGTATGTCAGTATCAGAATTTTCTCTGTAAGGTGCTTGAGAGCTTCTAGAGGGTGACTAGTGGCTACTTTTGTGTCTTAGGTTTTCCGTATGAAGAAATTAAAAATTCTAGGAAATCTAGAACCCGCCAGATCCTAAAAACCAGCACTCCTGGATGCTTCTGAAAACCCTAGAGGGTTGTGCAGTTAAGCACATATTTCTTATTCACATCAGATGAATACACAGAGACCTGGGACTCCCTTCATAAAAATAGCTTCATACTTAAAAGGGGACTTGAGCTGTCAATGAGGACACATCTCTGGTGCCTTTGCCGTTGGCGCCAGTGTCCTATATTGCAGGGGAAGGAGTAAGGTGATAGATTGTTTTAAGTAGCCTGCAGTATGTTCTCTTGCCCTTGCAAGTGCTAACAACCTCACAGAGTCTTATTGACAGAGCCGTGGGTGAGCTGGTATCTTAACAGCCACTATTTGTTTATGCGCTGCAGCCTTATCGAGGAGAAGGAGGTAAAGGAAAACTGCTCCTGTTTCACTGCTTATCCAACAATTCTCTAGTTGATTTGGGGTAGAGGCTGCTATGTTTCTAAACCTGAAAAGAACTGGTGATGTTAAAATGCAGATATCACATAAAATTTTGGAATTATTAAAAATTAAGCAGAAAGCAGTAAACTAAAGCTGATGCTGTCAAAGGTCACCACGAGTCCTTGTGGATTTTAGCAGCTGAAATTGTGATAAATGCCAAGCCTCCTTCTGGCCAATTTTGCCACCGTCCAAAACAGTAAGTTAGTCCTAATATTGTCAAGATGGGGCATTAATTTTGCAGTAATAGTTGACCTTGTCTTCAGGTGACTTCATGTAAAAATCAAACTCTTGTTTGTGGCAGTCTCAGGTATAGAAACTGCAGAAACCTCAGTGCTACTGAATTAGAGGGCTCAGGCTTTTTTGTACCATCTCATTGCCAAAGAGTCATTTCTTTGCTGGCTGAGCTTTCTTTACATCAGTCTTCTCCTTTACATGCAAATACATCTTCTTAAGGTGAGTGGATGCTTCAGCTTTGTTGGTTTTAGCAAGATCACTTTGAGAGCCTTGGTACAGCTACCATAGGAAGACACAGACGTGTGCTCTTTGGGAACATCCTTTTCCACCACAGTTGTGTTAGAGCCTTTTGGTTACCTGGTTTGCATTTAACAAAGATATTTGAACTGCTCATGGGCACTGTAATAATGTTAAAGGGACCCTGTCAATGCTCATAAAGTTACTTGAACCTGTATATGCAGGCAGATGTTTTGTAACAGGACTGTGGCATGATTTTCTTTGGTCACAACAACCCCATGCAGTGCTACAAGCTTGGGGAAGTGTGGCTGGAAAACTGTCTGGTGGAAAAGGACCTAGGGCTGTTAGGTAGTCATCTGGCTGAAAGTGAGCCAGCAGTGTGCCCACGTGGCCAAGAAGGCCAACAGCATCCTGGCTTGTATCAAAAAATGGTGTGGCCAGCAGAGGCAGGGAAGTGATCGCTCCTCTGTACTGGCACTGGTGAGGCTGCACCTCGAATACTGTGTTCAGTTTTGGGCCCCTCAATACAAGAAGAACATGGAGCTGCTGGAGGGTATCCAGAGGAGGGCAACAAAACTGGTGAAGGGGTTGGAGCACCAAACTTAGAGAAGGAGGAACAGCTGAGGGAACTGAGGTGGCTCAATCTGGAGAAGACGAGCCTGACAAATACCCAAGGGGAGGTTATAATTAGGTGGGTGTTGTTATTTTCTCCCAAGTAATAAGTGATATGAGGAGAGGAAATAGCCTCAAGTTGCACCAGGGAAGGTTTAGACTGGATATAAGGAAAAATTTCTTGACTGAAAGAGTGGTGAAGCATTGGAACAGGCTGCCCAGGGAAGCAGGTAGAGTCAGCCGTCCCTGGAGATGTTAAAAAACAGGTAGATGTGGCACTTAGGAACATGATTTAGTAGGCACAGTGGTATTGGGTTGACAGTTGGACTGGATAATCTTAGAGGTCTTTTCCAGCCTCAGTGATTCTGTGATTTTTCCTGTAACCAACCATCCTGTTATGTTGTCAATACACAAACACTTATGCCTCTAATATTGTAGACTTGTACCTAGAAGGTAAATAAGGAAAGCAGCTCTTCAAAAGCTGTCGTTTCCCCTGGCTGTCTGACTTCCACACCTGAGATGTGGTCATCCAAAGCACATCAGGAGAAGCTGTTGCAGCGGCTTTGCCTGCTGCTCTGAAGATATATTGCTGGTGGTGCTTGAGCAGGGAGGGTGTCTGATAGTCTGTCGCTCTTCAGAGCTGGGCAGCTTGTTTGTGGGTGCAATGATGGGTGAGAGGGGACACTCTCACTCATAGTAAAGCTTTCCTTGTGAGCACACAGGGTTGTTACTGAAGGTGTGATCCTCCCCAGAGGCTCACAGGAGGGTCATGTGCACCTACTAGGGGTGGCTGCCCTGAGGAGGTGGGTAAGGGAGGGGAAAAAAAAAAATCAAGGTTTTATCACTGAGAGATAGAGAGTGCTGCTGTTGGGCTGGGGAAGCTGAGATTATGCAGTGGTAAAAGCTCTTTGATTGACCCTGGCACTGGAACAGGCTACCCAGGGAGGGGGTTGAGTCACCTTCCCTGGAGGTGTTTAAGGTGCGGGTAGATGAGGTGCTGAGGGACATGGTTTAGAGATTGGTGGGAATGGTTGGACTCGATGATTGGGTGGGTCTCTTCCAACCTGGTGATTCTATGATTCTATGACCCTTCCCCTTTCTCTGTGTGTTGATTGTGGAAGACCCACTTGTGCTAGGCACAGCTGGGAGGAGAGCAAGAAGGATCATTTCTCCCCCATGCTGAGTGCGCGGGGACAAGGCAAGTCTGTCTGACAAGTCTTGAAGGTACCAGTCGTGCAGAAGCAGTGGTGTGCCAGCCAGCATAATGCACCGTCAGTGAAGAAGTGTAGGAGGTAAGGGTTGCTATTCGACAGCAGTTTGGCTCTATGGTAGCGATAACCAGAGTGCTAGGTCTAATCACATCAGCTCTGACGCAGTCTGCTAAGATCCAACACAAGTACAGCATTTATGCTTTTACAGTTTAGCAAGATGTGCTTCAGCTAAGATACCGAAGCTGAAATCCAGTCACCAAAGCACTTGAACAGCATTCGGAGCTGGGTACTGGGTTACCTTCTCAGGCTGATTGTCCTTCTCTGAGCGAGAAACATGTTTTGTGCCAACCTGCTTACCTGGAGAAGAATACTTACTGAGCAGAACATGGAGTTCAGGAGGTCCCAGCTGTGTAAAAGCTCTGCATTTGCTGTGGTAGGTTTTTCACCCAGATGTTCGATTTAAGTTCATTTCATTTTTTTGTCTGGGAAAAGATTAGCCAACAGTAGCTGGTTCTGTAGGCAGGTAAATCAAAAACAATTACTGTAATTTTGTGAAGTGAGTCATCCCTTTTGCAAAGCATGAAATCCATGAATGTCACATACTTCTGGAGATTGGGGTGGTACTTTTATAGATATGATACATTGATAGGCAGTAACTTCTGAAATATTTGTCATGTTTTCTCCTCAGAGCACTAATCTAATCAAGGGGGTTTTATTGTCCTTGCTTGAGAAGAAATGGAAGGAGTGTTGATGAGAAATCTTTGCATTGTTACACTAGAAATTTACTGTGTCCAAAAGGAAAATATTTGCTTATGCTTTCTTATATTACTAACAATGTCATGTTTATCATGCATGTTTTTGTTGTATTGAAGTACACAATATGTTCCTGGTAGGACTTACCATCCCTGCTTCTTTTTAAAATATCACTAAGATTTCTATTGGATGTTAGTGATTGATGGGAATGGTTGGACTTGATGATCGAGTGGGTCTTTTCCAACCTGGTGACTCTGTGATTCTTAAGAGATTAATCGAAAATGTCTTCAGTTCAACGCTTTGCTAATTCATTATAGCTGATGAGATTGCAGCAGTCACTTCACTGTGCTCTACTGGATCTGAGCCCCGTTTGTCTTCCCTTAGCATATGACAGCAAAGGGAATCGACACTCTCTCTGCTAGAGACCTTTCCCTCTGATTTCAGGGTTTTCCTGGAAAAGAATGTTAATATTATTTCTGAAAATTATCTCTTATAAATTATGTTTTGTTTTGGTTTTTTAATAGGTGCTGGCATCATGTCGGGCATTTCTCTTAACATCTCGGATTCCCACCAAGGTAAAGTCACCATTTCCATAAATATTCTGGGGTTTTTTTTAGATACAAATACAGAGTTGCATAAACTAAATTGTAGGAACTTAGCATATGTTAATTTTACTTGTGTATCTGTTTAAAAAATACAGTTGAGGAGTGGTATGTTACATGTTGTTGAGTTAGAATGATGCTTCTATTAGTGTCTGACTTAAATGGAAATGTCAATTTATATACAGTCTTTCAGAGGAATTTTAGCTCCTAGAAGTGTATGTGGGTGAAGAATTATGTTGGAAACAACAACTCAAAGAACTGTGAGATAAGCCTTATGTCTTTGTGGTGGGACAGCTTATATTCAAACAAGCTGATGGTGTTATTCCCTCTAGTGCTTGTGGTGTCAAATAAGATTATATTTTATTTGAAGGCAGAAAATACATTGACTTCTATTAAATTCTGCTCTTTTCTGATTATGTCTGTGATTCATTTGAAAAGCATCTTGAAAACCTGCCTTGGCCATGCTGATGAATTATGGGTTTTATTCTTGTGACAATTCATAATGATTGTTGTAGCAGAGGAAGATAATTTCCAGGTGAATGAAAATTACTGATCTGGAAGAACATCTCTTGTCCAGCTTGGACTCAGTGAATGGAAATTTGGCACATGTTCTATTTTGCTGTGCTTTATACATGTGGATGTGTGTGGGTGTTTATGTGCTTTATAGAAATAACCAGAGTGACTGAGCCCAGATTTTCAGTTATGGTCACTGCCAAATGGGACTGTCCTTATCTATATAATTTGAAGAAGCTGACTGACGGGTTGAACGACTGTAACTTGAATTTCTGCAGAAATTTACTTTCCTCACTTGATTGCTCCCAGTGGTGCAGATCTCTCCAGTTGGTTGTCTGTTGGGTTTTGGATCATTGTAGTTTTCAGCCAGGTTTTTTAAGTCAGGATTTGGCGCCTGGTTGCATGGAAACATAGAGCTAGTTGATGAACAGCTCAGACGTCAGTGTCGTGGCAGTATGATGGACACATGGCAGTGGTCATCTTGTTAAATAATAGCAAAACTCTTGTAATTTATCACAAACCTCTTGAGGGCTAGGGCTTGGATAATAAAGGAATAGCTTGTAATTCCTACTTTAGCTTTACAGATACCTCTCAAAAATACTTTTATTAAATGGATTTAATCAGCTGAAAATTTTGTTTCTGTTTTCATGGAATATAGAGTACGTCAGCTATGCTAACAGAAGTGTGATATTAGTGATAACAAACAGAAGAAGAAATTGCTCATGATGGGAGAAGCCTGGCTGGAAAACTGCTGGGAGAAGAGGGACCTGGGGGTGTTGGTTGACAGCCGACTGAACATGAGCCAGCAGTGTGCCCAGGTGGCCAAGAAGGCCAATGGCATCCTGACTTGGATCAGAAATGGTGTGACCAGCAGGTCCAGGGAGGTGATTCTCCCTCTGTACTCAGCACTGGTGAGGCCGCCCCTTGAATACTGTGTCCAGTTCTGGGCCCCTCACCACAAGAAGGATGTTGAGGCTCTGGAGCAAGTCCAGAGAAGAGCAACGAGGCTGGTGAAGGGGCTGGAGAACAGACCCTATGAGGAGCGTCTGAGAGAGCTGGGGTTGTTTATCCTGGAGAAGAGGAGGCTGAGAGGAGACCTCATTACTCTCTACAAGTACCTGAAAGGAGGTTGTAGAGAGGAGGGAGCTGGCCTCTTCTCCCACGTGACAGGGGACAGGACAAGAGGGAATGGCCTCAAGCTCCGCCAGGGGAGATTTAGGCTGGAGACTAGGAGGAGGTTTTTCACAGAAAGGGTCATTGGGCATTGGAATAGGCTGCCCAGCGAGGTGGTTGATTCCCCTTCCCTGGAGGTGTTTAAGGCACGGGTGGATGAGGTATTGAGGGACTTGGTTTAGTGTTAGATAGGAATGGTTGGACTAGAAGATCCGATGGGTCCCTTCCAACCTGGTTGTCCTATGATTCTATGACTTAGTAGACTAATTTTTGCTTCAGTCTCTATAAAATATATTTGTAACATTAGTAAATGTTGGATGAGTCATCTAGCCCACAGATAAGCATATGAAATACTTGTGGGAGTGTAATTCAGGTTTGCAAATGTATTTCTAGCTTTCATTGAGTTTTGAGTGAAAAAAATTGGAAACACTGAAATTAGCTGTCTTTGTAACTGAAGACAGTTAACTGTGTGGGTCTCATAGGCTTTTAAGAACATTTTAAAAGATATATAATTTTAGTTAATAAATGAGATTATGCTTTTTAAAACTTCATAAAAATTATTGAGGTAGGTGATAATTAGAATGTGTTCTATATTTTTGCTGCAAAGCAAGGGAGGGCTGTAAATCTACGTTTTTAAGCAGAAAGATTAACTATAGAGATATGGCTGCTCTTCCTGGTATTTGTTAATTCTAGTCAAGAGACTTTTTGCAGACTGAATTTTTGAGTCTGGATCTGTGTAAACTTCTCTCAGGAACCAAAAAGTATTTTTGATCATGTTTACATATATATATGTGTGTGTGTTTGCACATGCACAGTACTTTAGCAAAAGCAGAACCTTCAATTTGGTAGGCAAATAATTTGGAAAATAGGAAGGATTTCAATCATAGAAACTTTTCCCTAAAATGTCATTTTGATTTGGGTAAACAGAGGTTAGATAGACTCATGTTTAACTTCTTTAAGTTAAGTATTTAAGTCTTGTGCCTTTGTTTAACTTGAGTAGCATTGGACAAAAAGAACCTTTCACCTTTTGTACATGCAATCTGGCTTAGTCAGCAACAAGAACTGCTATGGGATTTCTTTTTTAATTTCTGTCCTGAATAAACTATATGGGGCCATGTCCTGTCATCGCAAAAGATGATTTAGCTTAGAAATAAGATACTGAAGAGGCCTGAGGAGAAGTGAATGTACTACTGCTTGAAAAAGGCAAGTTGTCAGTGTGGGCACTGGGAAAATGCTTGTGCAGGTTCTGCTTCTTCTGCCTAAGTTCACTGTGCACGATCACTTTGTAGGTGGCCGTGGTGGCACCTCTGTGGTCTGAGACTGTCCCTGCAGCAGAATAAGTGAAACAAAGCGTGGAAAGATTCTTCAAAAACTTGAGAGCAAACTTCGTTCAGTAAAGTTAGGTCTTTGGAGGAAGGTGGACTTCACAGAAAAATGGGTGAGGGATATTTGTATCTTCTGATGTTGTCAAATCACAAGGGCAACTGAAAGCAATATGGTTCAGAAAAAAGGCAGTGAAGAAGAACTAGACAGTAATAATGTCTTCTTCACTCATAGAATCATACAATAACCAGGTTGGAAGAGACCCACCGGATCATTGAGTCCAACCATTCCTATCAAACACTAAACCATGCACCTTAGTCTCTGCAGCTATGAGTGGATGACGTAGCCGAGTGCTATAGAAAGGTTTTCTATCTCATTAAATCCTTCTGAATTTCAGTAAATAAATCAGAACTACTTGAACTGGGATTGTTTGGGCAGCTTCATTGTGCAGTAGCACTGTGTTCATGACTACTTAAGTAGATTACCCGTAAGACCTTGGCATTTAAGATCTCTTTCTACTATTTTGGTGTTTTCTGGAAAACTTTTAGCTGGTTCTTATGATTGGAAGTTGGTACATTGCTGACTTCCATGCTGTTGCAACCCCTGTGGAGAAGGAATCTTGAGAGCTGCGTCTGGGTTCTGAGCACCCCAGGAGTTTTTCAAGGTCATCTTTTAAAAAGATTCCCACAAATACAGAAGTAGAATAACGTGGTGTTTGCCATTTATTGTGGGAGCACCCTGACTGTGAACCTAGGATAAGATAAAGAACAGGAAACTTTGTGCAGCTTAAACATACTGCTCAGTTACAATGACTCTAGCCTGGTCATTTCCTTTTATTTATCATTAATGTCTTGGGCTGTAGTTATGATTCAGCCCAAAAGGTTTGTTTCCTTCTGCATATCTCAACTGTCAAGATGTTTTTCTACGTAGTTTTAAATCCAGATCTTGGCACACTCCCTGTTGCCCTGGATTTGCCCTTGGAGACAGGGACTTTCCTGCCTTCTTCTAAGCTTCCACTTGGATTCAGTACATTCACCTTTCTTCCCTGCCCGTCTTGACTGTCATCCAGATAACTCACTCGGCCAAAGCTAACATATTATTTCTTCTCATACCTTTAGACGTGCTAGAGCAGTCTTGTGTATCTATGTCTCTAGCTATATATGGTATTTTTATTTATATAATTGTATACAAAAGATTCTGTGTGCATGTCTCGTCAGCTTCTGTGTAGTAAAATTTTTCACATCTGCCATCAGTTTAACTGATGAAAGAGTAATACAGGATGCTGTAAGTATTGTAACTAATGGTTATTCAGTCACAAGAGTACACATGAGCAGGGTCTTGTATAAGTGATAATTTTTATTGTAAAATTTTGTTTTAAATTTTGTTATAAGCTCTTGTACCTGTAGCTTCCAGGAGAAAGTCCAGTGTAGTATTCCTATAACCTCTTATAATGATTCGAACCTGTAACAAGCCAATGTAAGTGTTCTTTTAGTATAAAATGCAATCAGATAAGATTTTAACAAATAATTTATGTCAGTTACAGGAATGGATGGAAAATAACAGTAGTTGAGGTTTTCTTAACCTCATTGAAAATAATAAGTACTTTTTTAGAATAAGAGAATGTTCGCACTAATATGGCATTTTCTTTTTTTAACTACAGTTAGAACTAACTTTCAGCTACTTGGAAATCCAAGGAGTAACTTCCAGTAAACCAGGTCAGGTGAGTATATTCAAGATAAAAGGTACTTGTTTGCTCATTGCCGACTCTGTTCCAGTCAAGGAGTTAATGCTCTATACATGCAGATGTCCCCATCCAGTGAACATCCTTACACTCATGATGCTTTGAAGTCTTAATGATAAGAATTTAAAGATGCAGTTTTAGGGATATATTTAGCAGGTGGGGTAACGATAAATATTTTTTTCCTACTTCATTGTGATACAAGTTTTCATTTGTCTTGTAAGTGAATATTTTTCTCAGAGATGAGAAAACAATGGCAGCTTGTATATAATCATGACCATGCAAGCCTGAATGTCTTCTGTGGTGTGTACCCTTTCTGGTGAAGCCAAAAGCTACTGCTTACATTGCAGGCAGAAATTATTTGCTTCCAACTATTCTCAGTGCCGTTACTGTATACAACACAAAAGATATTTGACAGCAAGTTATGTGCCCAGAATGTGAATGTCAAAGAGAAGGTGCTGAAAAGAATACCTTTTAATATGCTTTTCATTCATAAGATGAATGTGTTGACAAGATTTGACAGTCCAATTGCATCAGAGTCTTTACATGTTTCGTGTGTGTTTGGCTTTTGAAGAGCTTTTTAAAAATAGGCGCATCTGACACTTTATTTGAACTCTGAAAAGCTCTCATTGTGTTTAACATGTCATCTTTTTAACATGGCTTTTGAAGGTTTCGTTAAAGGAGAAAAAAAAAAAAGATCCTGTTGTTTACTGTTTTAATGGGGAGACGTTTAGTAAATTCTGTGTATGTTTTTGTGAATTCATTTATATAAGGTATTATACTAAAATGACACAGTAGGCAATGCTAATTGTTCCTGGAGGCACAGACAATCACTGTCGCAGCAAGGTTTACAAGGGATTTTGAGCAGCCTTACTTAGCATACCATTTTCCCAAGGTATTTTTTAATGTTTCCCGTGTTTGCATTCATTTGTGTTTTAAATGTGTAAGGCTTATAGCTGAAGGCAGGCAAAGTCCTAGATTATTGCTTGCAGGGCAAATGGTATTGTTGCAATTTTCCTGCAAACAGCATGTTCTGCTTGTGATACCCAAAGGACATAGTCTTGTTCTTGGCATCTCGCAGAAAGCCATGGAGAGCTCCCTCTTGCAAGATAAGTGAGCAAAGGAGCAAAGTAATATAGGGAAACGTGTTAATATTGGTGACTGTGAAAAACAGTAGTGACTTGCCTACCTACTCATTTATCTTCAGGGAGTGAGAGCAACAGGATCAGAAAGGAGTTGAATTGGTGGGAAAAGGTGTGAAGATTCCCTGTGTGCTTTTGGGATAAACCCTCTTTGAGGGTTATCCTGGTGATGGCCTGAGACATGAACTGGGAACCAAGAGCTCTGGGAACCAGTTTCAGTAGAAAATATCATAAAGGGAGTGATATTAATCATTGTTTTGCATGCTGTGTATTGATTAGAACAATTGAAGTGGGTTTGTATCTATATCTAAATTCTAGTTCAGTTTGTTTCTCTTTTATATACAAAGTGCTGCAGTGTATTTTATTCCAGAGTAATAGAAATAGAATAGAATTTTCACAGAAAGGGTCATTGGGCACTGACAGAGGCTGCCCAGGGAGGTGATTGAGTCACCTTCCCTGGAGGTGTTTAAGGGACGGATGGATGAGGCGCTGAGGGACATGGTTTAGTGATTGATAGGAATGGTTGGACTCTGATCCAGTGAGTGTCTTCCAACGTGGTGATTCTATGATTCTATCTCCTAGAGCATAGTATGCAGTATTCCCTCTTGTACTGTCTAGCCGCACTTCTTATTTATTCTTAATGTTAGCTTCTTACTCTGTATGTGCAGCTTCTCATCTGAAACACATTATGACTTGGGCTGTGCTGAATACTCACATTGGAGACGACAGAAACTGCCTCTGATGCAGCTGAAAGCAGCAGCAGACCTTCTGTCTGTCATACATGAGGCTAATTTGATTCTGAATGCTTAGAATACAACAGAAATGGGTTACAAAAGGTGTTTTCCCCCTTGCTGAAACACATATCGCCAAGACAGAGGGACAGTTATGTTAACCGAATTACTGCTTCATCTGAAGTGAGACATTATATTGCCATAACATTTTCTTAAGCGGTGTAGATCAAAGCATTAGAGCTTTTCCAGAGGACCACAGCCTGTAAAGACTTTTACTTTTTGCTGCAGGAAGCAGGCCCTGCTCATTCAATAGCTTCCTGTCGGGCTACGCTCACTTCTTCTGGTGTTCTGGGACATGTTTCAAAAGAGGATAATGCAGTGAGAAGTTCTTGGTTTTCAGAGTGTCAGCTGAGGTCAAGATGCTTTGAAACTTTTATTCCCGTGGGAAGCAAGAGACTGTTAGGAAAAGCAAAGTATGAGTGTGGGGATCTTGTACATTCAAGAATGACATTGAGAAACTTTACCTGGAGCATTGTCATGTCATGTCTTAATGTTTCCTGCCAACATACAAAGCACTCAGCAGACATTCAAAATGCTCCCTTTTTAAGTGGACACAAATTATTTGATACCTAATTCCACGACCTCTTATTTCCAGTTGATAATGGAGACTGAGAAATGCAGCATCTCCATGAAGATGGCATCCTCGGAGGACGTGAACGAGGTGCTGGCGCACATTGGGACTTGCCTCAGGAAGATATTCCCTGGACTCTCGCCAGTGTAAGTGTCTTTTAGGTCACCTCTAGTGGCAGCAGATTGTGCGGAAAAGGCTGACGAACCACTGCTGCTCGTCTATGGGTCTATGCCCCGTGACCTGAGAATTGCACTGAGGGAATGAGAAACACCTTTAGGGAAGCACTAAGCATTTATGCAGGTATATGACAGAACTGGAAGGCAGAGCAGAGCTCAGGTACGCTGTGCATGCCCTGTGGGTTCGAAAAAACCTTTGTTTTGGAGGGGTGATGCGGTATTTGGAGCTTACGTTTTCATTTTACCTTATTGCCTCCCCAAACTTGGGTTTAGCTTAGGTTCTGGGTTTTCATGTGATACTTGTTTCCTTATAAATAGCTGTGATATTCAGTGGATCTTTCTTTTTTCCCTAGAAGAAAAATCTGAATTGAGAGCAGAGGAAGAAGTTCTGTTAACTTTCAGTGTTTGTGAAATGATGCGCGTGATTGGGAGCCTTTTTCTTCAAAACTGAACCCTGAGCAGTCTTTTCATATGCTGTCTGTGGTGTAATTGGCTCCTTGGATCAGTATCTCCTTCTCTAACTTTTTTTTTTTTTTTTTTTGCTCTGCTTCTGTGTGTATTATTCTTGTCTTTGATTTTGGGTTTGTTGGACTTTTTTCCTGAATTTTGTACCTCTGAATTTCTTCATTTCATTTCATATTATTTCTTCTCTCTGTCCTTGCCTCTTCTTCATCGCTCTCTACCAGATCATACAGCTTCACTGTTACTTTCTTCGGCTTCTGACTTTCAGCAGTATTAGAGAAAATGAACTGCGCGAAAGCGTTTTCCTGGGTGTGTTGATTTTTAGAAGTGAACTTTTGTAACAAACATTAGATGTGTCTGACCAGGCTAAATTTACATGGTTTATTTTGGGTGCGTGTCTTCATTATTCTCCTTTCCTGTAGGTGTGGAGTAGGAAATAAAGTTCAGAATCTCTGGCTGGCAGTTTCTTGTTTTTACTTGCAGTTTTCCTCTGTGGCACTATTATTAACTCCTTAATGGAGGTTGGGCTCTGTCTTCAAAAAGTATTCACATAAGTGAATATTTGTTAGCAGATTTGCCACAAACCCTCAGTTATGATGTGAGAAATGCAGGCAAAAAGAGTGGAGTGAAGAGGGTTGCAAGGCTATGCACATCTGTCTGGTTGTCTCTGAAGGCCTCGAACTCTATACATTTTCTCTGGGGTTTCTTGAGAACATTGCTGGAGAATTTTAGGTACCCGTATGGAGTGTTGGCTTTCCCAGAAAAGAAATCGACTGTCTTGCTCTCCTCTCAGGAGGCACAGCTTTCCAAAATGAAGACATTGGGGTTGAGTTCTAGAGAAGAGCAACGAAGCTGGTGAAGGGGCTGGAGAACAGGCCCTATGAGGAATGACTGAGAGAGCTGAGGGTGTTTATCCTGGAGAAGAGGAGGCTGAGGGGAGACCTCATTACTCTCTACAACTACTTGAAAAGAGGTTGTGGAGAAGAGGGAGCTGGGCTCTTGTCCCAAGTTACAGGGGACAGGACAAGAGGGAATGGCCTCAAGCTCTGCCAGGGGAGATTTAGGCTAGAGATTAGGAGGAAGTTTTTCACACAGAGGGTCATTGGGCATTGGAATAGGCTGCCCAGGGAGGTGGTTGATTCACCTTCCCTGGAGGTGTTTAAGGCACGGGTGGATGAGGTCCTGAGGGACATGGTTTAGTGTTTGATAGGAATGGTTGGACTGGATGATCCGATGGTTCCCTTCCAACCTGGTTGTTCTATGATTCTATGAGTTGTACAGATGATGTAAAACAGAACAGGCAAGAAGGGGGAAAGAGGTTTTCCTGATAGTATCTCGTATTAATTCCCTGCCCTCTCTGTTATGGCGTTCTTGAGTTTATGAGGCACTCGTCATTGAGAAGAACAGATAATTTTGCTTCTTAAGAGGAAGATGGGATTTGTGTTTCTGTCTAGGGAAAGAATGCTACCAAACCACAAAGACTGGAGTTGGGTATCTAGAGTGCAGCCTAGAGGCCACTTGTAGCTACTCAGCCTGCTCTGTGACTTCGCACCATAGTGCTTTTACTGCATAAAAGCAGTGTGTAAGCAGCAGTGCTTTCAGTGTGAGTAATAATACCATGTCTCTCTCTATTTTAGGCATCTTTATGTTACAGGAGGGTTGTAAGTCTCCTTAGCTTGAGTGAATTTGTCATAGAAAAGGGCTTAGTTGTACCAGTAATCACAGGGTTAGTCATTAGAAAGAAAGAAGGGTTGAATAAATGTTACTCATGCTGGGCTGTATCATGAGGAGGAGAAGAGGAGCCTGGAGAAGAGGAGGCTGAAAGGAGACCTCATTACTCTCTATAACTGAGAAAGGAGGTTATAGAGAGGAGGGAGCTGGGCTTTTCTGCCAAGTGACAGGGGACAGGACAAGAGGGAATGGTCTCAAGCTCCGCCAGGGGAGATTTAGGCTAGACAGCAGGAGGAAGTTTTTCACAGAAAGGGTCATTAGGCATTGGCACAGGCTGCGCAGGGAGGTGGTTGATTCACCTTCCCTGGAGGCATTTAAGGTGCAAGTGGACGAGGTGCTGAGGGACATGGTTTAGTGTTTGATAGGAATGGTTGGACTTGATGATCCAATGGGTCTCTTCCAACCTGATTGTTCTATGATTCTGTGATTTGAGATACTTTCAGATAGAGAAGTGAGTTGTATTAAAGATGCTAATCCTTCCTGCACATTCATTTAAAATAGCACTTGAAATAAAAAAAAAGATTTGAGTTTAAAAATACTTTTGAAGTAATGAATGACTTTTTTTTCTTCCGCTTTGCATCTAGGAGGATTCTGAAAAAAGTAACTATGGAGCCTTCAGAAAGACTGGCTAATCTCCAGGCCCTGTGGGACAGCCAGACAGTGGCAGAGCTCGGACCTTGTGGTGAGAAGGAATTTAAAGGCTCAAATATAAAAAGGCTGGAATTGCAGTGTTGGGAAGTTTTTAATTCTATTTCTGGCAGAAGCGGTAAAGGTGTAATTAGTTTTAAGGTGTAATTTGTATGGAGCAAGCTTCTGATTGGTAGGCAAAGTCACTATATTAATCTATCTTGCAACCTCCTGGGTAAAGACAGGATAGTCTTAAGTTTCTTTCAGCGGCGCAATGGATGCCCTTCTGACAGGAAAACAGAGTGAGTTTTGAAAGACTGGGTCTTAAAGTATCCTTTTAGATGTTTTTCTGGTTTTTTTTGTTGTTTCACTGTTCTGTTAAATGCTCTCGTGTTGCTTCTAGGAGGCTTTTCGCAGATGTACGCCTGTGTTTGTGATTGGCTTGGATTTCCCTACAGAGAAGAAGTGCAATGGGTAAGTACGTGTCTTCTTCTGGAGCTCTTTTCAGCTAACTGTATAAACGATGAAAGAGAGTATAGATCATAGTACTTGGGAAAAAAACCAAACAGTTCTGTAAAGATGTATTTGGTTATGTATTTTGAACAGGATGTTGATACGATTTATCTGACACAAGATACAAGGGAATTGAATTTGCAAGACTTCAGTCACCTTGACCACAGGTAAACAATATGCAGTAGTCACACTGATATTTTGCTAATGTTCCTTGTTCCCTCTACGTGTGGGTTTGCCTGCTATTACTGAAGTGAAGGTCCCATAGCTGTTACTTGAATGCATAGATCTCTGAAATGATGATTTCTTGCATTTTTAGTTTTCAGCACAAAACTGCTGGTTTTGCACAAAAGCCCTGTGGAGATCACATTTCACGGAGGAGCCCAAGAAGATAAATATGTTTTGCTGCTGGAAGCACTCGAAAAAGCTAGCCGATAGATACTTTTCCTGTGATAGCGGATAGATGTAAGAGTTCAAATTCAGCAGGGAAAATATGCAACTGCATCTGGCTGGCAAAGCAAAAAGAAAAAAAAAGGAAATTATGCAGTCTTTACTTATGCAGAATCTTTTTCTCATGGTATACACAGTAAAGGAAGTTATTTTTGTCAGCAAGTCAGTGGAAGGTTTAAGTCGTTCAACTGAATCCCAGCCAGTAGTTTCTCCACTTACAATAGATGCTATCAGAAATGTGTACTTCCAGAAAGAAACTAATTGAGGGTAATTTTACTATGAGATGCTGAAACGTAGCCAAGTGTTGTATTTGGTTTACTGAATTTAGCTGGCTGAGAGAATTGGATTCTAAGGAAGCTTAATCTGAAGATATCTAAGTGGGAGGAAGTGGGTGGGAGCCTTAACTAAAATCCGTCATTATAGAAGGAAAATGACAAAATTAAGAAACTCTAAATAAGATAAAGAAAATATTTGTTTCTTTGGGAAAGCCTAGTGGAAGAATTAAGAATTGGTCAGAGGTAGTGCGTCCAAGTGTTGTAACAGGAAAGCTGAACATGGAGTTGGGTAAATAAGAGTGTTTTGCCACAGCAAACTTTGCAGCTTTAAGCCATCTAGCATGTAAAGTCACAAACCACCCCCTGCTCAAGCACTTACTCAAGTTCTGTGGTGGGTTTTCGTGGTCTGTGCTGAATCCCATGGCAAAGTTTCTAAGCTGTTCCTGTGTGGGCAAATTCAGAAGTAACTCGGATGAATCTCCAGAGCCGCAACTAGTGGGTGACAGATGTAACCAGACTGGTTGGTTAAGCCTTGCTGAGAGAAGATAAGGACAGGAATACTTTTCGGGGCAAGCAAATGTGGGACAAGAACATAAGAATGCTTTAAACGTATTGCAAGGTGGAAGTGCCGAGAAGACCATGGGGCATTCTTCAGAAGGTAACTTACAGGTAGCCAGCTTTAATAGAAATTAAATAGTTTGAGCAGTTTATCTGGAGTGAAAAATATTACCTATTAGGGAAGAGTTGATAGAAGTGTTTTAAGTATTTAGAATATTTCAGCAGGGTGTAATGAGTTAGCTTCAGAAAATGGAATAGTGGACTTGATCACAGAATCATAGAATAACTGGGTTGGGGAGACCCACCGGATCATCGAGTCCAGCCATTCCTATCAAACACTAAACCATGTCCCTTGATACTTCACAAAATCTTTTAATTGAAGTATAGCTTACAAAATTGACATCATTGAGGAAATGTATTTATGTTGTTAATGAAAGTCTTTCAATATCTCATGATTGTGTAAGTCGAAAGTTTCAAAAAAATTTGGAGCATTTTATATACTGTGGAATCCATCTTAGAATCATAGAATCATAGAACAACCAGGTTGGAAGGGACCCATCAGATCTTCTAGTCCAACCATTCCTATCAAACACTAAACCAAGTCCCTCAAGACCTCATCCACCCGTCCCTTAAACCCCTCCAGGCAAGGTGAATCAGCCACCTCCCTGGGCAGCCTATTCCAATGCCCAATGACCCTCTGTGTGAAAAACTTCCTCCTAATCTCCAGCCTAAATCTCCCCTGGTGGAGCTTGAGGCCATCTTGTGACAAGAGTTTCTATATATTAAGGACTCAACCGAGGAAAAGATTTTTTTGGATTGAAACGTCAGGAGAACTAGGAAGTCGAAACCTTGTTATTCATTAAAAATACAATTTGGGATCTGAGATCCCGGTCAATTCAAGTATTTTGTGATATATTTAGCACAGTGAGAATGCTATAGACTAACGATATGCTGTCATGATTTGGATTTTGAGAGTCTGCTATGTATCTTGTCCACCTAAGTTTTGGGATTGATGAAACTCTATGTTTCATGTTGTGGAGTAGCTCTGAAGCGAGGTAGAGTGGGTACACCAGTTCTCTAGATACAGGGTCTGTACATTGCAAAAAATAAACAATTTGTGTTTGTTCTAGTAAAGCATTTCTGTTAGAGGTCAACATAAGATGACATGAATTATTGACTAATTTAAGTTACCACAGCATCTGATACTTACTGTGCAGTGTGGCTTCTGGGGTTTTATCTGAAGTTACATTGTTCTGTGAACCATATAATTGTTTAACGACAACAACAAAACCCCTCAAAGTGAACAGGGTTTATTAAACTCAGTAGCATAATTTTAATCTGTGTAGCATATGTTGTCGCATATTTGGACATTCAAAAAAATGTCCGGAAAGCGTGATTGGTTAGATTTTTTTTTTTTAATTTGCACAGTTTAGATTTCTTGCCATCTTAAATGCACCGAGGGACAGAGAGGTTAAAAAAAGCTTGAAGGCATTAGGTAAACTTGAATGTTGTTGAAACTCAAAGAGATTTTCTGCACTCCAGAAGAACAGAATCTCTTTTCATTTTAAGAATGAAAATTTTGTAGATTTCTGGATGGTAATTGAGGCAACTACTGAGTATAAGGAACCCAAACTCCGTGAAGGAGAGTTACAAGAAGGCCCTGCTTTTCGAAGTTATCATTTGCAGTATGGTACAAAGGAATGCAAAAGAATTCAGATCATTGTTAGTATCACATCTAGAATTTAATAGAAGAAAGTGGATAAATTAGTATATAATTTTGAAAAGGAAAACTCAATAACAAGTGCATTGAGGTTAGGTAAGCTCAAAGCAAGAGAAGGGGTTGAGATGAATTCCTAGATGCCCCTCAGTGGCCAGAAGAACCTTCAAAAACGTAAAGAAAAGAAGACTATGTATATTTTCCTTAAGATCAGATGATAGAATCACATAAACCAGGATTTCTAGACTGTAAGTCTACTGCAGAATGGTCAGGAGTTCCACTGTCTTTAGACACGTGGAGAGAGAATCATAGAATCATCAGGTTAGAAGAGACCCACCGGATCATCGAGTCCAACCGTTCCTATCAAACACTAAACCATGTCCCTCAGGACCCCATCCACCCAAGAAGAGTGTGTATCTGCTTGTGTTACTGAAGGGTGCCAGCCTAGAGTTTGAGCAAACAGTCCTTGAGCACTGCAGAAGACTAAACTATTTAAAGATGGGAATTTGCAAATCAGCTGAGTTGTTTTGTTTTAAAATATTCTTGTCCTGCTGCAGCAATGTTTCTTTAACTCGTTGAAAACGCGATAAGTTTTCCCACTAACTCTGAGCACCCACTGTCCTTCAGCCATTTATCTTGCAGGCCTGGGGAGGAGAGTGGAGAAAAAAGAGATGGTCTCACTCAAGTTCTGCCTGTAGTCACTCTCCTTCCCAAAAGTTTGTGAGCTCTTTACAATCCTCTAAGCTGGTTTAGAAGCCCCAGGATAATGTAAATGCTTGAGACCCTGATTGTTGTCCCTTTGTTCCTTTGGAGTAATTGTTTCAAGTTTGTCACTTCCGAGGTAAAGGCACTGGCAGGAGGGACATGAAAGCTGCTAATTCATTACCTTCTTACTGATTGCACCAGAGGAAGGCAAATGAAGAAGTAACCTCTGTGTGTAGACATTCCTTACTCCATAGCACTGTTCCTGCCTGCCAAGCGTAGGGGTGAAATACCTCTGAGTTATTTTCCTCCTCACTAACATTTCCCTAGTCAGTTTGCACTTTACATGGAGGTAGAGTGTGTGTACGTAGGAACAAAAACAACGTGGTAGACAGAAATAAATCTATACATTTCATGAAGCTGATAACTCTGCTGTGCTAATGGAAACGAAACACCACAAGACTCTGTGTACTGTGAACAAGATGGAATTAAGGCTTAATCCTTGAGGGGCACTGGTTCCTTTGCAGGATTGTGCAAACGATCGATTTGCATGAGCTTCACAGTTGGTGGGCTACAGTCTTTTATAGAATCATAGAACAACCAATCTGGAAGAGACCCACCGGATCATCGAGGCTGCACCTTCTTGCTGTCACTTTAGTGATGGGCTTCTACTTGCAAATCTAGCAACTGCAGATTTCTATATAGACTGCTGGAGGCTTATCCATCTGAAGCTGCCTTGTCTTCTGACTTTCCTATGTGTTTAACAACCACTCTGAAGTGTCTGAATGGTGGTGGAAGAAAAGTGAAGGAGGGGAGAAAGGAAAAGATAGTGTGTGTGAAGGGCGCTGCTTGTTTAGTGTAGATCTGTGCCTACTTGCAGATGTACTGAATAAAAAACTATGAGAGTGTGACTAGCTTATAGGAAACCGTATTTTTAAATTTCTTCCCTCAAGAACTGAAGCTCGACTGGCATTGTTTTTCGGGTCAGATAAGTTCATGTGTGTTACAGCTGTTCTATAACTGCTGGTGTGACCAGCAGGTCCAGGGAGGTTATTCTCCCTCTGTACTCAGCACTGGTGAGGCCGCTCCTCGAATCCTGTGTTCAGTCTTGGGCCCCTCACCACAAGAAGGATGTTGAGGCTCTGGAGAGAGTCCAGAGAAGAGCAACAAAGCTGGTGAAGGGGCTGGAGAACAGGCCTTATGAGGAGCGACTTTGAGAGCTGGAGGTGTTTAGCCTGGAGAAGAGGAGGCTGAGGGGAGACCTCATTGCTCTCCACAAGTACCTGAAAGGAGGTTGTAGAGAGGAGGGAGCTGGGCTCTTCTCCCAAGTGACAGGGGACAGGACAAGAGGGAATGGCCTCAAGGTCCACCAGAGGAGATTTAGGCTGGATATAAGGAAAAAAATTTTCATGGAAAGGGTCGTTAGGCACTGGAACGGTCTGCCCAGGGAGGTGGTTGACTCGCCTTCCCTGGAGGTGTTTTAAGGTGTGGGTGGATGAGATGCTGAGGGACGTGGTTTAGTGATTGGTGGGAATGGTTGGACTCGATGATCTGGTGGGTCTCTTCCAACCTGGTGATTCTATGATTCTATAACCACAAGAGATGTCTAAATGTACATATGTATTTAATCAGTTTTATCAAAATTACCCAAGCGCAATGCTGCTAAATAGTGTGCTGGTGCCTGATGCACGATTCTGCTTGGGGATAGCACATAGACATGACATTTATCCACATCTGTTATTGAAGAAACTTAACAGAGGGAGAGCAGATCATGTTAAGAAGCTTGGAATGAAGAAAATGGGAATAATTTAGAATTTCATTTGTGAAATCCCTTTTACAATTAAAGAGGGTTTGTACTGAAAGTAGCATTATCCTTTTGCAGGTCTCTTGCTTCCTGGGGGAATTTCGCTATAGAGATGAGACAAGGAGGTGTTCTCAAGAAGCATTCAGTCATGGAATTATATTAAATCACCAGACTGCCAAAAAGCTTTTTAGCGTCATGCTCAATTATAATTAGAGGTGATTAAGAAGCTTAAATATGTCACCAGCTGAAGAAAAAGTAGCGCTAAAAGTAGGAATGGCAGCCCAGACAAATTCCTGGTTTAAAAATTCATGCTGGAATGGATGTCAGTTGGCCAGACAAAAATTTGTATTCATATATGAGAAAGGCACACAGCTGCTGGTAGTGCTAGTTTTTTTCGAAATCAGAGCTTTCTCTAATGGCTTTGGCAGGCAATTAGCCTTGCAAAACCAGAGGGAATTAGATATGGAAGAACACTTAAGAGATTGTTTTAAATGACCAAAGCCGACAATTATATGAAATGTGTGTAAAAAGTGTTTTTCTTTTTCTAGAGACTTAATACCTATAGTCGCTGCTCTGGAGTATAATCAGTGGTTTACAAAGCTGTCCTCCAAGGATCTGAAATTAGTAAGTAGTGCATTGAAACATTATACCAGCTCCTGCTGTGCTGTTGTGCTTTAGAGGATGCTATTAACATTTTTCAAGGGGCACTCTTAGACAAGTAAAACTGGGCAATCTCTTGACATGTTGGGTTTTTTTTTTTTTCCCCTTTAATCATATCAGGTGAGTATAAACTCTTGCATAGTTAACTCATGGCATATGAAGACTGCTAAGAGTCAGGTCTCGTCAAAATTTCGAGTGATTAAAGTTAGAAAATGTGCTGAGCAATAACAGTAGCCCTTAAAACTACTTCCTTAATTGTTTCTCCCCCCTAAACAATACTGGGTGACTAAATAGGAAACTAACTGTAAAGCAGCCAGAAATCTCAGTTGCTTTTTGAAGACCGAAAGAGAATATCGGGATTCTGTTTGGGTTTTTTTTTTTTTTTTTAATTTTTTCTCACACATAAAGCAGGCTTTTCCTCTTAGTTTTCATTGTAATGTGATGAATTTTTCTCCCAGTTGTCTGAAGCGGACCTTGTGTAGTAATAAGTGTGTAGTGATTTGTTGCATTGATACTCCTCCACATCAGTTTTCTTTCGGAAAAGTAAAAAAGGGGCAAATCTAAACAAGCTGGAGTAATGAAGAAAGGGCCAAGAAAATCAGGGATCAGGTGACTTTTAAAATACATCAAAATATACTGTTTCTTCTAAACTTGGAAGTTCATAGTCATGAGTAGAATAAGTGGTTTGAGATATTGCTTTCACACTCACGTGCAGTAGCAGTGTTCAACCTGATGCAATTTTATTGATCTGAAAATTCTCTTGTTGCATTCATAAGCGATCATTTGCCATGAAAATTCAGTAGAAATTAGCTTATGTGATTCTTGGCAAAAGAGCAGGCAAGAAACATTCCTTTCTTAATGGGGCATCTTACTCGAAATTCTGTGCGGAATGAAACTGGGGGTATTTTTAATTCTGTTGTAGTTTGTTGTTAAAATCATCATTGTTCATTGTATGTTCATTGCTTCAATGAAATGAGATCATTTGCTTAGTTAGAACACTGACTGGTGTCGTTTGCTTAGAACAAGAACTGGCCATATTATCTATCCAAGATAATTTTATATGATTTTTTTGGTTTTTTTAAATTCCTAGCAACTTTTCTGTGGAAAATAAATCAACTTTGTCAACCAATTCCTTAAAAAAAACCCCAAACCAACCAAACAAAACCCCCCTTTATTTTCCCCACATTCCATTTGCAACCAAAAGCACCAGGAAAACATAAATTTTTGGACAGTAAATGGGTGCTATAGGAACACTGCTGAGGGTCATTATGAGGTCAGACATATCTGGAGGCCATTGAATGCTTTGTGCTTCACGAGTCCTGCTCTGACATTGTGTTTGATAGATGGTATCCATAGTGTTTTTATAGTACATGCATGAAACTTTCCACTTGCAATCACACTGCTGTGGAAGCATTGTGATAATATGCTGAATTATGGAAATAATAGAAAGATAGAATTGGGAAGATGGCTGAGTTGACAGTCTTCAGGAAAAAAAAATGTCACCTTTGCTCTGTAAAGGATTAATAAGATTTTATATGTGTGGTAGAGCAGGCTTTTTCTTTATAGGAAATTCAACAAGCTTAAAATTTTAAAAAATCCTAGAAAATATCAGACTGTCATTATCTAAAAAGATGTCCCAGGTATGAATGTCACATTGTTTTTAAAAGTGGGTAAAAGAGTAGTTTCAGCACTGTGTGATCATAACTGAAATTCAGCTCTGGACTTTGCATAAATGTTGATTAGTCTGTGCTGTGGAAAAAGAAAAAGACACATCTAGAAGCAAAATAAAGTTTACAATAAAAGGTGATGAGGTACAGAATTTGTTGTATGGCTTTTGAATTGTTAAGGTTTTATGTCTGTTTGAATGAGCACAGCAAACAAACTCTTTTGTTATCATGTTTTGTTCACGGTACTTGCAAATGTCCATGCAAATTCTAGAAAACAACAACAACAAGATCATGAGATGAGATTTACTTCTGTGTAGTTTGAGGGAATTCGTGTACATGGACTCTTCAGGTCTGGTCCTTAGCAGTCTTCAGAGCACCTGTAGCCGGAGTGCTTTTGCTCCTGAGTTCTTTTTCTTCTGCCATAAAACATCTGTATTTATCATTAGTTGTCATTCCTGGTCAGGCTTTATTCTCCTTTGCACAGGTTACCGCTTTCTTCTGAAGGATTAGAATGCATATCAACAAGATTTCTTTAAAAATTGATTGAGCATATTTTCTGAATCACAGAGTTTGGGGTTTTTACTATCATTATAAAAATTCTGCTCCCTGCGATTAGGTGACCTGCTTCATAAATGTCTTGCTCTCTGTCTGCCTCTCACTTCCCTGAGTCTTTCACAAAAGTTCTCTGTTGCCATCTGACTCCCCCTCTGGGATGTTTCTGGTATTCTTTCTTGCTGGTTACATACAACAAAAAAAAATTATCGTGACCTGGATCCCATTAGGATGTACAGCTTAACTCAGTAACTGTCTGTTCTACGTTTGTGTTCTTTAATGCTGTTCTGTCTTTTCTGTGGCAGTCCACTGATGTCTGTGAGCAGATCCTGCGAGTGGTGAGTAGATCCAATCGATTGGAAGAGCTGGTATTAGAGAATGCCGGGCTTAGAACGTAAGTAATTCCTTTGAAATGTTGCATTAGTTATTGCATTTTCCCAGGGGAAAAAGAGGGGGGGGGGAAGAAAAGGTGTCTGATGTATTAGCCAAAATAAGCATTAAAAAACCCTTGTATGCAATGACACCCTCTTTCTGAGGAGCATGAAGTCATCATCAAGTTTTTCAGAGGTTTCTTATGTCCAAGAAATCCCTTTAAACTGAGTATTTTTAAGATTCTGACGGGAAGGTTGGGTTAAGTGGAACAAAATGAGTTGAGTAAAGGCATAGGACCTAAATTAGCTCACACTGTTACTCTCCAAATTTGGTTACCAGTGGAAGTATGCACATCTTTTTATCATTTAATAAAGTGTTTGAGATTTTGTTTAAAGAAGCATATTACTCCATCTTGCTTAACAAATTATTGTTTGATTCCCAAGAGAACTATTTTTAACTTACTGTGAATTGCAGACTGCTCAAATGTAACAGATTTCTCTAAGAAAATAGATAATTAAGCTTAATGACCTGCCGTAGTCTTAAAAGAAAGATACATAGAAATAAGCCATACAATTTAATCCTTGCATAGCTTTTAAATACAGTAAGTTGTAGTATTTAGGTAAGTAGCAGTATAATCTAGTATATAGTAAGTAGTAGGTATTTGCTTTTTCCCCCTTCACAGGAAACAGAAGCGAAGTTCAACATACAAACTAGCCCAGTTGAAAGTATTTTCAGTTTGTTTCAGAGTAGCATCCAAGACCATGTAGACAACAAACTCTAGTTCTAACGAATTTTTATGTTAATAAAAAGGTGGTGGAAAGGTGGGAGAAGCAGAACACTGTACTGAATTACAAATAAAGAGAGGAAATTCATAGGGAAGATATTTGGTGTGCTTTACATTGTCTTCTTTTCCATTGTATGAATCTTTTTTTCCTTTTTTTTAAAATGAGTTTTGCATTGAAATACCATTAAAAATAAGTTGCCTAAATGACACGGGAAACTTGAGATGGAGGATAGAATTACACCCAAGCTTTCTGATCCGTTGTGCACTGCCTTTAGTAGCTGTCATTGAGACATAAGTGCCTGATTTTAATCTTGTTTGTGCCATGAAATCCAGTGATAATCGTTAATATGAAAAGATACATTGACTACCTGTACACATTGCCTATATTCACTTATTGTATTTGGATTAACTAGTTTCAGTTTTAACCGGACTTGACAGATAATCAACCTGTGACTTTGGTTTTCACGTCTGCATGTCACTCTCCATCTACATGCACGGTGTTTGTCATTTTGCCTTGATGTGTATCTGCTCCGATCAGCATTGTTTGTCTTTTTTTTGTCAAGGATACATTTGTCAGTTTTACCATTCATCGTATCTGCTTGATAGGAGGAAATCCTGTTGCTGTTGGGCATCTCCTTTTACATAGCTTACTGACCAGTCATTCTTAATGAGCTGTGATAGAATGCAAACTAGGGTTAAGAAAGAGCTACCGAGAGCAATGCTATGAGAAATAACCAGGGCAGCTGCAAGAATGTATTTCTTCCTGCAGCAGAGACAGTTTAAGATGATTCCATTCTTTTCTCCCTCCTGCCACTCATTTCTATGATTTGGTTTGGGCCGTGGCCCCATAAACGTGTATCAGAAATGGTGTGACCAGCAGGTCCAGGGAGGTTAGTCTCCCTCTGGACTCAGCACTGGTGAGACCGCTCCTTGAATCCTGTGTTCAGTTGTGGGCCCCTCAGCACAAGAAGGATGTTGAGGCTCTGGAGCAAGTCCAGAGAAGAGTGACGAAGCTGGTGAAGGGGCTGGAGAACAGGCCCTATGAGGAGCGTCTGAGAGAGCTGGGGTTGTTTAGCCTGGAGAAGAGGAGGCTGAGAGGAGACCTCATTACTCTCTACAACTACCTGAAGGGAGGTTGTGGAGAGGAGGGAGCTGGCCTTTTCTCCCAAGTGACAGGGGACAGGACAAGAGGGAATGGCCTCAAGCTCCGTCAGGGGACATTTAGGCTGGAGATTAGGGGGATGTTTTTCATGGAAAGGGTCATTGGGCATTGGCATAGGCTGCCCAGGGAGGTGGTTGATTCACCTTCCCTGGAGGTGTATAAGGCACGGGTGGATGAGGTCTTGAGGGACTTGGTTTAGCGTTTGATAGGAATGCTTGGATTAGAAGATCCCATGAGTCCCTTCCAACCTGGTTGTTCTATGATTCTATGATCATCCCAACTGATGAGCCAGCAAACTATTAAGCAGTAGCAGTCGTAAGGACTTAGGACTAGGGAAGTGTGGACAGGATGTCAAGTGAAAGCCTGTGCCTGCTAAAGTTTGTGCCAGTTTAGATGCTCTTGAAAATTTTCCCCATTGCTATTTCTTTAACAGATGTAAAGAATGCAGTCTGGGTCACATTGGATGGCTTTGTGCACATAGGAAACACGAATGTTTTGGTAAATGTGGGAACTGAGGTAGGTGATATCCAGGTTTCAGGTGAAGGAGAATCATTCAAGATGACCTGAACAAATGAGCGTGGAAAGAGGGTTACATCCCTGAGGGTTTCTATTTTGTCAGACATGGGACAGAATGTGATAACTGGAATATTAATTTCCACGAAACCACAAGGTAGATTCTTCAATCCCCAAAGACCTGTTTGCAGGAGCCAGTGAAAATGATCTATTTGTTGCGCTTACGTACTCTTTCAAAGCTGACAGACAGAATGTCCCTGCTGTCTTCCACTCTGTCCTCTGCAGCTCTGTTCCAAAAGGAGTGACCAGTTATGACAGAGGGGAATAACAGATGTGCCTGCTGCTGGAGGGCCTTTGACAGTGATGTTGCATATAGTCTTCCCCTGCTGGGTGGGCTCTGAATGTCCTTAGACCTAACAGCTTTAGTTCCTCCCATGTGTCCTCCTTTTTTTGTTTTTTTTTGGTTTTTTGGATGTTGTCTAGACAGGCCTTGAGGAATTGTTTTGTTTGTCTGAGCTTTCCAGATCTGTGGTTTTCTTACTCTTGGTGAAAGATGCTTACTCTGCCATGCACAGAGTTACGCTGAATCTCTTTTTGGGCTTTACCTCCAAGCCTGAATGTCTTTAGTTCAGGCAAGCGTGTCTGTGCAGCACATACAGAGTGAGTTTGATGCTTTCTAGAAAGTGTCAGTCTTGTGTTGTATGCTCTATTCATGACGTGTGCAGCCAAACAAAGTAATAAATTTTAGGACCTGAAATAAAGAGTGGGCAAAGGGAAGAGAAAAGATGGGATACTGTCCCGTGAGCAGAGCCCAGGTGCCTCTGTTTATGGTAGGGGCTGCACAAGGAGTGGGGAAGTTGTATTTTTTTTTTTTTTCCTGAATGAGTCTTGGAGCCCCGTGTGTCCTACATAGATAATCTGATGCCTTTTGGTGGCAGTTGATTTACTGTGCAATTGCTAAGTAATTCACATACCCTAGTTGTCCAAAAAGTTCTCCTGGAGCAGAGTTTGTAAACAAGGCTGGAGGTGTAGCCAGAATACTGTAGTGATCTGTTAAAGATGAAGGAAGAGGAGGAAACTCCCCATAAAGAAAGAGGGGGTTTGTGTGTTTTTAACTCAAAATCTCATTTTTCTTGGCTGGGCATATGAGGAGCTTGATTCAGTTGCTTAAGCACAGGCATCTGGTGCCAATGAAATGCTGGAGGATATCCACAAAGTGTTGGCAAATGTTACTGAAGACCTACAGGAGATGCGTAGCTCTCTGCGGCAGCAGCATCTAGGAGCAAAGCAGGATACCCTGAGGCCTGTCAGGTGGCAGAGATCTAAGCCCAGAATTTCTTTTTGTTAAGTGTTTGTATTCACATGCTGCTTGTATTTTAGGAAAAGACACATTTTTCCTAGAGGCAGCTCATCATCACACAGTTGCAGTAATGAAACCTTTTCTAGCCTCAGCAACCTAAGGACATAGGGATTCAAAAGGAAACTAAACTTCTCAGGAACATCTCTGTATTCAAGTACACCTTGCAATAACAGAGAAATAAAAGCTACTGAGACTATTGCTGTCCAGTCTCCATTCTTCTCCAAATACTGGAAGAGGATGCTACCTCTACCATGATTCTCAGCACACAGACCGATCTACCAGTTCTCTGGCAGGCAGGATCTGTCCTGAGGACAGAAGGCAGTGTTAATTATTGCTCTTCTAGCAACGTCGCTGGTAGTTCTCCACCAGTCATCTACAGGAGTTGAGATAATGTACTTCAAGGCAGAGAGAGAAGGAAGCTCAAGGCTTAGTTTTTTGTTTCTGCCTCTTACTTTGTGAAGTAAGAACATAGACATTTTAGTCTCAGTTTAACAGAAGCACCCAGCAGGGCTAGTCCCTTAAATACATAAAAGCTTCCCAGAAGGTATGAGGATAGGTTTGAGCATTTGTCTTCGAGCTGATAAGAGCCAGCAGCCTTCTAACTTAATGCAAAGAACTTGACTGAGAGGAGGCTGAGAGGAGACTTCATTGCTCTCTCCAGCTACCTGAAAGGAGGTTGTAGAGAGGAGGGAGCTGGGCTCTTCTCCCAAGTGCCAGGGGACAGGACAAGAGGGAATGGCCTCAAGCTCCACCAGGGGAGATTTAGGCTGGACATCAGGAGGAAGTTTTTCACAGAAAGGGTCATTAGGCATTGGAACAGGCTACCCAGGGAGGTGGTTGATTCACCTTCCCTGGAGGTGTTTAAGGCATGGGTAGACGAGGTCCTGAGGGACATGGTTTAGTGTTTGATAGGAATGGTTGGACTCGATGATCTGGTGGGGCTCTTCCAACCTCGTTATTCTATGATTCTATGACTCCACCAGAGTCTGACACTGTTGTCGTGTAGGAAAACCCAAGCTCGCTTTGAACTTAATGCTTTAGATGATATTAGTCCAGCTACGAAAACCCATCTTGAGATAAACAGTGTCCACTTGCCGCTCAGCCACTTACGTGAATTTGAGACAGAGGCAGGTCACACTACTACAGTTAGTTCAAAGCTGTCTGTGCTACTTGACTTGGCTTTTGTGAGCCTTGTAGGACAGGCACACCACCTGTTTGTTGATCCTCTGGACATGCCGCAATGCCCACCTCTTTGAGTGCCTGTTGGCAGGGAGCTGCTGCAAGCGAGGGGATTGGCTTGTGAGTGAAGGAGAGAGTGGTATGCAAGTTGATGTATATGTTTTCCATGCGTGACATGGAGAAGATGAAAGACGTGCTCGAGTTTTAACTTATTCTGCATAACTCCTATTTTATATCTTCAGATATGCTTTATCAAAAGCAGTTGGAGCTTTGACTGAGTTCCCTTCAGTCTCTTATGCCGCAGAATAAATGCATAATAAAATAACCTGCCTTGAAAGATAGCAAATTAGCCAGATAAGCATTGTTAAAAGCAGTGAAGAATCAGTTACTGCTTTGCAGTGGGATAGGCCACTTCTGTGTAGCAATACCTTGACAATTTTAAGCCTCGGAACATACTGTTGGTACAAGAAATAATAGGAATCTTTCTTTCTCTCCTTTTCTTGCAGCGATTTTGCACAGAAACTAGCCAGCGCCCTAGCCCATAATCCCAACTCAGGACTCCATACAATCAACCTTGCTAGCAACCCACTTGAAGATAGAGGTACTATAATATTTCTATTTTTCCTCTCTGCAAATGTAATAGGATTACTATTGCTCTGTTCAGCTTTGCCTGAATAATAGATTATTGTCCTGTGTATTTTAAATACCCATTGTACACAAATGACTGAGAGTCGTTGTTCTTTTTGACTGATACAATCCATTAGCTTGCTGAGAAATGTTTAAATGTCTTAAACCAACCATGAATTTTGTTAGATTTCATTACACTTTCATAGAGGTTTCTTTTAAAGGAAGATGGAACACAGTGACTGAGTGGGACTAGAGAGTAAATAAAGTGGTGTGTGTTTTTTAATGTGTCAGTTGAAAGATGAAGCACGAGGCAACTTTGCTTGGATTATATTTTCCTGATGATTTTGCGGTTTTATTTCAGCTATAATTCTGGATTTATTCATTTTTTCAGCTTTCTGCTAGTCTGTGTAGTGCCAGCTTTGTGCCAGTTCTTGGCAGTGTTCAGTCATACAGGCACAACTGGCATCCTTATGGAGAAAAGTGCTGTTGGCTCTACCAGATGGAAAATCAAATTGAACAACTCAGCTTTTCTCAGAGCAGACCAACCACTTAAGCATGATTTCAGTACATATCAAGTCAAATTGTTCCCTTCCCTTGTCTACTCTCTTTTCACCCAAGAGGCATTTATTTTTAAAATAAGGTTACATTCTTTCAGTCTGGAGCTGACCCTTCAGCGCTGCCCATGTGAGATTTCCATTTGCTTCCCTTAATGCATTCCAGGCACACAGTGTTCTGGGATCAGACTATCTTGTGCTCCTGTTGGGCCAGAACGAAACAAAGAATTGTATACAGTGAACATTTTCTTGTTTGGTTAGTTTGTTTTGGGGAAATTTTGCAGTCTCTGTGCTGTCATGATTCAAAATGGAAAGAGCGTTCATTTTGATTACAACCTGACTGACTCAGAATAGTGTTAATTCAGCTTTGTAGGTGCCTCACCTTTTTTATGGTTCAGTTAGGAAAAAAAGATGGGGAGGTTGTTCCTCTTTTGTATCTTTTCCTTTTGACTGGAAAGAAATATGAGTTGTTTTTTTAATTTTAACCTATTCAGAGTATTTTTTTTTCTTATATGGTTCACATTAATTTCTTAAATTCTTTTGATTACTTCTTCCCTGCTGATTACCACTTAGCCTCCTTAAGAATCTGTATAAAAGCGAAAGCCAATGTTTTGCTGAAGAACATTGTTATTACAACGTGCCACAGGCATAACAGCATTGTAAAAAAATTCCATCGCAAGCTGTCACATTGTTGATTTTGCTTTTGAAGAGGTGCATTTAGATTGTGTTAAAACAAATGAACAAAGCATTTGGTAGATATTCCATAGTGCAGGGTTGTTTTTTTTTTTCTTTCTAAAGCACATAACTGAGTAGTTCTCTTTGCAACAAACCTGTAGATTCTAACCATTCTGCAGTAACCACATTCAAGGTACAAATGAAATGCAGAAGCTATAACTCAACAACTTGGAGAAATTAGCAGAGTTTTTTCATTATCTCAGTGTCTCCTGTCACATATGCAATTAAGATTTGACCTTTTCATTAG
Organism: Coccyzus lansbergi; assembly: GCA_033558105.1. NCBI lineage: Eukaryota > Metazoa > Chordata > Aves > Cuculiformes > Coccyzidae > Coccyzus > Coccyzus lansbergi. The sequence goes on along the minus strand of JAUMJK010000520.1, from coordinate 706,552 downwards.
AGAATTAGATGAGTTATATGAGTAGTTAAAGAGAAATTAGCTATAATTGCACTGTGCAAATGTTGCAGCTTTTCAGTTGAGGAAATATTTACGTGTCCTGTGATCTGATGTTCACCGAGTGCAGGGTAGGATTGGCTTTATTAAACTGAAGGGGCAGCGAGCATTTCACAGGTAAAAGCTGAGACAATGGAGATTCATGTCAGCATCCAGATTTTGGAAAATACCTCTTGAAAAATCACCTCTTCAGGAACCAGAAGTTCAATCAGATTACTCTGCATTTATGAGGGAAATAACACAGAGCTATGTATCATGGGGAAGAACATACTGTTCTGCCTTGTTTGAAAACACCCTAAGGTATTATATATTACCGAGTACTAATGTATGAAGTGATTACATTAATGCAACTGTCTGCATTCCAATAACATGAGAAGTGTGTTTAGTTTCACTAAGCTATAGGACCTGACTTCAGCTCATATATGGAGCGGTGCTTATGTGACATGATTTTATACTGAGACCACTCTCTTAATTTGTTGGTGGCTTCCCTTTATGGTGCTGTCAGTATTTGTGAGACTAACACCTGTAAAGTTTATCATCAGTCATGTTTTATATGCTGAAGTGACAGGAGTTTTGCTTTTGGCTTGAATAGGATCAGAATTTAATCTCATATTTTGTTAAAAATAGTGCAGAACAAACATACTGAAGCCTAACAATACTCAAACTGTTGGCCTGGATGCAGTTAACTGTACTTCTCTCCATTAGAGCTCTTGTCTTTGTTATGAGATTATAAAAAAATGAGTGGCTTAAAGAGTGTTCAAAGGCCTGAGTGACCATAATAACCTCCTCTTTTCTATGCTTGATTCCTACACCTTATAACTGGGGTGGATCCTTAACCTCCAGTGTTAAAATTAATCCAGATGTTAAAATTATTCAGCTTGCCTAGGGTGATAAGTGTTCTGTAGATTTTTAGCTAAATACAAAGATGGAGAAGTAAAATTATTTGGTGCACTTCTTACTCAAAATATTTCACAACAAAAATTACCCTTGTGTTACCCTTAGCGATTCCGATTGTGCTCCTTTTTCTCCTCTTCTGCCATCGTAGCGCTAGCTTAATTTTCAAAGTCTGTATTTGTGACTAAACTAGCTCAATAGGTGTGGACAGTTAGCTACTACAGAATATAAATTCTGAGGCCAGCTTAAGATAGGTTGAACCTCCTACTTCAGGGGAGCTAAAAAGATACATGTTCTAATAGTAAAGCTATGAAAGAAAATCCTGTTAGTATGACCTGATTAATTCTTGCTGAAAATTGTGAAGACATCCAGTTCCCATTGCATTTTACAATTAATTGTGCCAAGGAACCACCATTCTGATATTTTGGCAGTAGAAATAAAATGCAGTATGTTGTTTTGAGCTGTGTGGACATTGCACCTTTCGCTGGCATATGGGGAGAAGAGCATCGGTTTTCTCATTTATTGTGTTTTAAAACAAGTGAAAGGTATGACCCTCTTTCTCTTTGCCCTTTCTCACCAAGAGAGTTGTTGTAGAGGACTATATTTCACATGGTAGGTTAAGCCAAAAGTTTCTGTGTTGATTTATTCCACTAATAAATATTTCATGGATAAGTTCCATTGTTATTTAGCATGTACCCTTTTAATCAAATTTCAATCTTCTGCTTAAATGGGGGTATTAAATTTATGGAGTGTGGAACTTGGATACACCGAGAAAGGACTTTAATGAGAAGTGTGGTGGTTTTTTTTTTTTTTTTATTTTCTGTCATGGGATTTGTGCTGAGGTAGCCTAGTCCTTGTCAGCATCTTAATAGGTTTTTACTGTTTGGGGTTGCAAGTGGTTGTAGCATTTCCAGGCTGGTAAGCTGCAGGCATCTGTAAGGGAGCGACTGAGGTAGCTGTTACAACTCAGTGGAGGTTTCAGATTTGTAGAATTTACCTCAAGAAATGAGGACAGAGTTAGGTAGCATGGACATCTCTCTTGCCTACATCTCCTCCTTTAAAAAGAAAAAAAAATAGTTCGAAATTTCATGTGAAGTATCAGCACTGGATTTTCCTTTGGGCTGGCTTGTTGTTTTTTTCTTAACTTATATAATTTATTGCCCCAAACTGTAAAGCTTCCAGATTTCCCAGGTGCTGACCATTCGATATGTACAATACCTTCCCTTTGACCCCCTTCTCAAATGTACGTATGCATTATATGGCTTTGAAACTAATTAAGGTGGCTCACTGATTGTTAACAGAGATCCCTGTTTGTTCAGTGGTTAACAAAGAAAGCGTCTTGACCACATCAGCCATTTCAAAGGTCTGTGTTCAGAAAAAGACTAGGTAATTTTGGGCCCACCCTGACAGTCAGCACAGTTCATTCTCGTAAGAGTGTTTACCCCCAGCATGATTGCTGGGAATGCATGGAATCACATTGCTTATCGGAAAACACCCATTTTTTTAATTATTTTTTTTTTTCACTCCTCCTACAGGTGTGTCATCTCTGAGCATCCAGTTTGCCAAACTTCCAAAGGGATTGAAACATTTAAATTTATCCAAAACCTCCTTGTCACCAAAAGGTATATTTTATAAGTGTGCCTCTTTTTCTGTTCCAAAAATTTCAGGCATCCATCCTAATAATAACTTTCGTTTCAGGTTTATAAAGTAATTAATTCTGTAAGCGATTTATGTATGTATTCATGATAGCACAGTTGGTTTTTTGCAATCCCCTTCAATGTTTTGAAAAACTTCTACTCGCTCTGTAAGCTTTGGGCTTGAATCTATGTTGTGAAGAATGATTAAGCTTCATATGTGCTTCAGAATGATGTCTGAAGCAAAGATGGGCAGAGAATTTTCCATATATTTTGCATGCAATTATTTTATGAAACAAAATGTTCTGACAATGGCTGTTAAGTGGCTTGGTCTGAGTAAAGACTCCTTTTTGTTTTAGAATTTACAAATTTCCTATTTGATAACGTAATTAAATGTATGTATAATTTAAAGGCAGTAACAGTATTCAAACACAAGTCAGACCTTTTCAAGGTTGTTTGCTTTGCTGTTTTACCAATAGTAACATATTGAGGCTGCCCAGGGAGGTGGTTGATTCACCTTCCCTGGAGGTGTTTAAGGGACGGGTGGACGAGGTCCTGAGGGACATGGTTTAGTGTTTGATATGGTTGGACTCGATGATCCGATGGGTCACTTCCAACCTGGTTGTTCCATGATTCTATGATGTTAGTTGATATCAGATAGGAGCCGTGTTCTTTCCTTTTAATTACTGTTCTGTGAAGTGCTGATTCTGTGTTCTCTTAAGGGTTGACCTGAGGGGTATATGCATGGGGGGAAAAAGAGGTCTTCAGTGTCTGAGTATTTTGTTGTTCTTGTTGTCCCTAAGTAAATAGTAAACCCTAAACTGAATTATTCAACAATGATTTTAATTCAATCTTATTTAACGCTGGGCCTGCTAACTCATTTTTTTTTTTTGGCAAGCAACTAATTGAGAAGCTTGTCTAACTTCACGTGTATTCTTGAGATTAGAAGTTCATGAAATTTTCAGTTTCATGCAAGTTCTGTTACGTTCATTCATCCTGTGCTTTTCATGTGGTCTGAATGATTTCAACCAGTGTTTGTGACTGCTGAGTGAAAAAGAACATTGGTGAAATCCCATGATATTTTTTAATATATTAAAAAAGTATCCTGGGATCGTCAGACAGGCAGGAGACTTGCACAAGATGGGTCCCAGTTAATGATTGTTGTTTGTAAGTTTTATGGTTTGGGACGAAAGTTTGTTCAGCTGCATGATTAGATAATAGTGCAATTTATTAGCATGACTTTTGAATGGGGACTTGGGTGCTTGATTAAATTAGGGAATTCCAAGACAGTGGTTTAGTGGGAGGGGATTGGGAGGAGTTGACTGTCCAGCACCCCTAAATATCCTCTGGAAATGTGTGCAGAAGGTGCAAGGAATGACTTGGCATTTATTAAAATTACATGTAAATGTGTGATTACATACTTGATGAATAATGTGTAACTTTGTGTATAAAGGTGACAGACAACTTGAGGTGTGCTTTGATTTGAGGAAAACCTCCAAACACTCAAGATTTGTGCAAACCTGAATAAAGCAATCTCTCCCTTGGTGATGTAGTTATTGGCTTATTGCACACTGGGTGAAGGATCCACATTTGGACAACAAGAACATTCTAGCTACACTTCCATCTTCATGAAGAATAAGTGCCAGCTTGATGAAGTTCAAGCACAAACCTCTTCTCAATAAAAACTAATTCTGAGGTTATGAAAATAATTTGGAAGGGTTTTAATACTCTTTTTTAAGACAGTCTTTAATGAAAGCTGAAAATGAGGTCAGTATTAGACATACTGAAACATATGTGAATCCTTATCCAGACCACATTGCAACAACTAGCTCTTCTCAGAGAGTAATGTGTCACCATGAATATCGTGCTATGACAGTTCCTCAGAATTCCTTAAAAATTGTGACATCTTAATATTAGAGTTCTTATAATGCTCTGGACCTGAAGAAGCTCGACTTTCAGTTCTTTGGTTGTCTGCAAAACTCTGTCTCAGCCAGTTTTCCTTTAAATGGAGAGGACAATACTTAATTTGTTTTAACTTGTGAGGCTGCTTTTGAACTTGTAATGTTGAGAGTGTATATTGTAATATTTTTTGTTGGGAAGGTCTAAAGGAGGCCTTGGATTGAGTAGACACCAAGGTGCATGGATTTCGTTGTTTTAACAGCCTTGAATTTTCTTAATATTTTTATATTTTGACCTTTTCAGTTTCAGAAGTTCTGTACAATCCCTCACTGGTTTTGACCTTATTTAAAAACTGCTTTCTATCCAGGATAAGTTTCTAAGATTGAGAAGTGAAGTTCGGGTGGTAACTTCTCAGCTGATCTTTCTTCAAATATTGTATCTCAAAGTTCCTGAGAGCTATTAACACTCTGAGCCTCCTGAGAGCAGTAAAAGAGCATGAAAGATTGTCTGCAAATGAAAGTGAGATTACTGTTAGAGTGTAGTGTGTGGTAAGGTGAAGTTCAAACAAAAGTTTATTGATTTGAAGATTCTGATTAAATGGAAAATTCTAGTATACTCATTCCGAGATAGGACTTGCTTTTTGAGCCCCAACACAAAAGCTAATTAAGAAATCCCTCATTCCCATTGTTTGCCTTCAGTGATGCGGCTGATTTTGAGCACCTGGCCCTTCTTAAACACGAAGCCAGCAGCAATGTTACGGATTGTTAGGTAGCACTTCTTTTCCCCCAAATTCAGGCACTACTCCTGAATTCCCAGAATTGCTTATTAATAGCATTTTCTGCATTGTTGACAGTACAATATGTTCATTTCTGCTACTTCTTGCTTACAAATGCTGTTGAGAAGACTCACTAGAGTGAATCTAGAGCTATAAGCTCTAGTAGTTGAATAGAGCTTTTAGGTTCTTTTGCACTTTACCTTTATAGGTAGGGTATGGATTCAACGATGAAATGTTAATCATAGAATGATAGAACAACCAGGTTGGAAGAGACCCACCAGATCATCGAGTCCAACCATTCCTATCAAACACTAAACCATGTCCCTCAGCACCTTGTCCACCCATCCCTTAAACACCTCCAGGGAAGGTGACTCAACCCCCTCCCTGGGCAGTCTCTGCCAGTGCCCAATGACCCTTTCTGTGAAAAAGTTTTTCCTAATGTCCAGCCTAAATCTCCCCTGGTGGAGCTTGAGGCCATTCCCTCTTGTCCTGTCCCCTGTCACTTGGGTGAAGAGGCCATTACCCTCCTCTCTACAACCTCCTTTCAGGTAGTTATAGAGAGCAATGAGATGAACACCTGGAGGTGTTTAAGGGACGGGTGGATGAGGTCCTGAGGGGCATGGGTTAGTGTTTGATAGGAATGGTTGGACTCGATGATCTGATGGGTCTCTTCCAACCTGGTGATTCTGTGATTCTATGATTCTATGAATTAAGATGAGTTAAGATGAATTTTAAGAAAAATTACACAAAATGAAAAAGTTTTGAAACTTGGCAAAAGTCTTACTGTGTTTCTATTCTGTTCAGCATCAAAAGTCAGCAGAAGCCAAGACCCATACTACCAGTGTGATTTCTTAATATTTGGAAGCTAGGAAATCTAAAGCACTGAGGTTTTTTGTGAGATTTTTTGGTCTCCAGTGGCTTGCTATAGCTGCTTCCTCCACGTGTTCACCGATAAACCCAGTTCGTAATAGTTTTTAATGGAGAAATGTACGTGTTCTCTCCATTGAATGCTAGTCTATTTTCACTGCCCAGTAGCTTTGAGATCTGTTGTAGGTTATAACCCTTGCTGGCTTTATAGCTTTGACCAGGCACTTAAAAAACACACATGTTTAAGAGGCACAGGCCTTTACTGCTTGAAAGGCAGCAAGAGACATAAATTAACATCTTGGTGATAAGCTACAGACCCCTCAGATGAATGTAAGTTTGCTGGAAGTAGCCATGTCCTAAGTTGTATTTGAAAAAGCTGAAGAATTTTAGAGGATGTGAGCTTATAGAATCATAGAATCACCAGGTTGGAAGAGACCCACCGGGTCATCGAGTCCAACGATTCCTATCAAACACTAAACCATGTCCCTCAACACCTCATCCACCTGTACCTTAAACACCTCCAGGGAAGGTGAAGCTTCTTAATTTTTGTATGAGAAATATATATTTGTTCTGATCAAGAATTTTGAGTCTTTATGCATCTCTTGATATTTAATTAGCTATTTTTCTGAAATTGTGAGCAAATATCTAATTGAAATATTTTTAATTTCTAGTCCTTATAAGTTGCTTTTGAAGTTCTGGCAATTGTAATCGTTAACATACTTGGTTTTCCACAGATTCTTTTATCTAAATATTATTGTTTGTAGGAAGACACTATCTTAAAATTATGGAGTAAACAAACAAGTTTTAAAATGTGGTTACGCTGTCCAAGCCATTAAGACTTTGCAAAAATACTTCCTGGCCGGATCCAGGACCTATAAACACACTGTGGCTCCATCAGGGCAGCTATCGGAGTGTGATCCCAACAATCCTAAGCTTTCTTTGGCAGGGAAAGGTCTTGTATTTGCCTGGTGATCTGTACAGTGGTGGTAATGGGAAGTCATTAAACATTTCTGTGTCTCTGTGTTGACTGAAATTGTGTGTTTGCAGAGCCTTGAGCTACTTTTGTCTGGACTAGGCTTAAGTTTAGTGCTGGTGTTTATTTTGGCAGGGGTGAATAGCCTTTCCCAGTCACTGAGTGCCAACTCGCTGATTGCAAGCACGCTCGTTTATCTTGACCTCTCAGGGAACGCACTCCGCGGTGATGATCTCTCAGTAAGCACTTTCTTATTTCTGAGTTAATGAATGGATGTTGTAATTAAAGAGGAGGGCAAAACCATTTTGTTGATTCCCTTCTTTTGCCTTTGTTTCAATACAGTTCTAGTAGGGTTTGAAGATAACATTTTAATCCCTGTTCTTCAGTATATAGTCAGAGAATTAAATTACCCCAACGTTAAAGAAAGATGTATAATATTAGTTCATACTTTTAGTCCTTGGTTTGTACTAATAAATAAGACAAGTGCAAGTGTGCCCCTTGTTTCAGTGGACTTGCCGTGCTCCCTAAGTTCTGTTTGGAAGTGACCAAAACACAACTGAAAAACTTCATCTCCTTTTTAGGGATAAGCGTATTACAAATTTTTCATTGGAAGGTAGGAAACAATTTATTTCTAAATTTAAGTCTGCTTTTCAACATTTTTATTTGTGTAAATAAATTCCTGCACCTCCGTGGCACATGCTATTGAAGCTCACGACTGTTTGAAGAATGTAATTCTTTTTGAAATTCCTTTGTTCGGTTTATCAGTTGCCTTAGATATAAGTGCAGCTATATTTTCTCCATAACAAAATCTACTTAGTTCTCAATTTGTATGTATTCAGTTTTTGACAGTTACATCTGTATTTCTCTCACATCAAGTTTCGTACATTTAAGTGTCAGGCTTTTGAGTTCCTTAAGAGTTGAGCATTGAAAATATGCAACAATGGGGTCTTATCATTTAAATGCAGTCAGATATGACTGCGAGTTTTTTGACAGATCTTAGTAGTTTCAGATTTATCAGCACATTCAAAGAATAGTCTCTTCAGACACGAGGTGAAAGTTGCAGCAGGACAAGAGGATTTTAAATGTAGCAAATATTCAAATGTAAATGAAGACATGCAGTGAATTACTTTTAAAGAATAACATAGCAAATAATGTAAAACAAAAGTTAAATGTTCAACTTTGATAGGCAATGCTTAAAAAAATCTGATGTCTACCTACTATATTTTAAGGGACATAAATACAAAAAGTGAGGCTTTTCTTAGCCTAGTAGAGAGACTTTTATGGTTCAAAGGAAAAGATGATTAATAGTGAGATCTCTCAATATGTGGAACAGTTTTCCAACAGGAGTAAAGAAACCCTGTTACGTAGCAATTAAAAGAAACCCTAGCAAAGCACAAGGTTTAAATGGGGACCTTTCTCTTGCTGTAGATCTAGGAGCTAAATGACCCAATTTTTAGAAAAATCGATCTATTTCAGAAACACAGAACATGCTCTGTTTGGCTGGATTTCATGTGGAGTTGGGCATTGCACATTTCTGTGAATTAGGTCATACTTCAATCTTTTTGTGTTCTCTGAGACTGAAAAAAAGTCCAAAATAAAACAGTATATAGTCAAGTTTTACATACGCTAACATTTACGTGACGTATCCTCTGCAGTACTGAAGCCATCACTTTAAAACCTTGTTCCCTGTCCTGTATTCTCCCTTAAACCTCCAGTGCACTATTGGTATTAAGAAATAGCTATGTCCTTCAGAGGCGAATTAGTCGCTTCCCTCATGCTTAAAGGGGCTAGCTTAAACTTAAAAACCAATTAGCCTTTCTGAAATGTAACGGCAAACTCATTGACATGCCAAGGTATTTCTAATTAAATTAATTATCATTTGCTTTGAAAGTAACTTGCAAGGTAACTTGTGCATTAAGAGTAATGTTTGGTAGGTGAGCACCATTTTTAGCTCTGTTTTAAGAACTGATAGCCTTCAAAACTATAAGTTGGGTGAGAATTAATTGGGTGGAAAGTAGCTTTAGACACAACTCACTTAGTGCAATTTTATTATAAAAGCCTAAAATGTAATGAGTAGTAGCGATCCAGTAATTGGTGTCATAATATCAAAATTAACATGGGTAACTCTTTTTTTTTTCTCCGTTAATTATAGAGCCTGTACAATTTTTTGGCCCAGCCAAATGCTCTTGTTCATCTGGATTTATCCAACACGGAGTGTGCGCTAGATATGGTAAAGATGGGGTTTGTGGAGATTCAACCACCAAGGAAACATTTTCCCACCTTCCATCCCTAGGAACTTTTCTGGGGTTAATATAAAATCAACTTTTTTTTGCTTTAAACCAGGTGTGTGGAGCCCTCCTTCGTGGATGTCTTCAGCATCTAGCTGTCCTTAGTCTCTCTAGGACCCTTTTTTCTCACAGGTACGGTGTAAATGTCATTAGTCACAATTCATAGAATAATTTGGTTTATAATTTCTTGCTCTTATATTGCGTCTTTCTTTTTAAAAATAAATGCAAGAGTTTCATAAAAGTCATTCAAGTCTTCATTCTCTATGAAATAGGTGCTATTTATTTCAACAAAAAATACTTTCTTTCCCTTTCTGCTCTTTGCTAGATGCCTGTAAAATAAGCTACTTTGTCTAATAAGTTTTTTGTGATACTGATGCAGCAGAAAGTCTATATTTATATTTTGCCTCTAAGAGGCATAACATCAGGCTTTGAAGTCTGACCGACTTGACTCCTCTTTAAGTTTGGGTTTTAAATTTTGTGTTTTTCATGATTTGATGATAGTTACAAATGCTTTTTTTACCTCTTTTGTGCTTTTCTCGGAGGAAGTCTCTTTGAAAGTCTTTGAGACTAATCACTGACTTTGTACAATACTTGCATTATAGGAAATAGTAACATTACCTTTCATTCTTTTCAAATCAGTGTCCTGCGTCCATATCACAGATGTAACCTAATTGGGGGCTTAAGCTAGTCTGGCATTGAGTAACCGTTTCTGGTGGAGAAAAGGCAATTTCAGGGTTTTTGTAATGTCCTATTTGATCTTCTGCTTCTCCTTTAACCAGACCTAAACAATCATTCTTTGTAGTTGTAATGTACTAGCATCTTCTGTGCAGCAATGCAATGCTCAAGGTTGATTGTTGAATCAACATTTTGATGATATTATATTTCTTAAGATAATTGAGAGCCACTGATTAGAGAGCTGTTGAAGGTAGAACAACTGAAATGTAAAGATCATGACAACTCTGACGGCTTGCATTCGTTATTTACTGGAATGAAGAATGTCTAGATGCTACTTCCTAATGAATTTGTTTACTTACAGAAAAGGAAAAGAAGTCCCTCCCTCCTTCAAACAGTTCTTCAGCAGCTCACTTGCTTTGATGCAGATTAATCTTTCGGGAACTAAACTCCCTCCTGAGCCTCTAAAGTAAGAATTTAATTTCAATTTCTCCTGTTGCCCAAAACCTAGTTTGCATTGTTATTATGCGACTGCCTCATTGAAAACAAATAGGAAAGGATTTTGCTTTTGTTTTACTTCCCCATTTGTACATTATTGATATTGCAAGAGTGAGTTTCATAAGTGTTCACACATTCAAGATACATTTCCATCTCACAGTTGAAACTATTAATCATAATTTGTTCTCTGGGAATGTCACAGCTGTTTAGCTTCCATCCACAATTTTTTTTGTGATACGTTTCTTACCTTGTGGCTTATGAACAGAACCGTTTGCTTCACAGTAAAATGGGATTATGTAACTTGTGTGAGTTTCCTACCTTCGATACTGCAGCGGTGCAGTAGTCATTGTGAAGCTGAACCTTTGCAATGCTTGGGAGAAGAAACATTGCACAGAGAAGAAATATTGCCCACCTTTTGTGGGGAGAGACAACAGCAACAACTTCTAGGAACATTAACTGCAATGTGTCTCTCTGCTCTGTGTCGCCCGTCCTGTGGCAACAAGCTCTGGTGATGTGGATTGGGCACTTCTGTTGCATGTCCAACACTGGAGAGAGATTCCTTTTAGAGCCTAGTGCGGGCTGAGGGAAATTGGGTAGCACCGTGTGACCCTTCCCGTGACGTCTGCAGTTTTGAACTGTGTTGAACTCTCCAGATGTAAAATTTAAAGGTGTGTAATTCTGGCAGAGCCCTTGTGTTTGTTAATTCTTGCAGAGCCCTTGTGTTTGTTAATTCTTGCAGAGCCCTTGTGTTTGTTAATTCTGGCAGAACCCTTGTGTTTGTTAATTCTGGCAGAACCCTTGTGTTTGTTGGACTAAATTAAAGAAAGGGCTCTTTCCAGGGGGTTTCTTTGCAAGCTGATATGCATTAAAGCATGCATGACTCTATCCATAGTAGACACTTAGATGTATTCACTAACCATTTCAGGGAATACACCTCCAAAATCCTAATCTAGACATAGATACAGGCATATGTGTATACTCGTGGTGGCTGGGAGCCTGCCTCCTAAGTTGGGGAGAACAGGGAAGGGAACTGGGCAGTAGCTTAGCAAGGGAGTAGCTAATGAATGGTAGTTGATGGCAAAATGAGAGATGTGGGATATAAAGAATAATTAGTGAGTAATGAACGGAAAACTTTTGATACAATCTGGGTGAGAAAAGTGAAAAGTGCTATCCAAAAAAGAGTAACGTGCATAGTTTTGGGATATTTCTTCTCAATCCAGTTTGACATTGAAAAGGACAGTACAACATGATGTTTGAGTAAAACACACTGGATTGAAATTAATACATGACTGCAGGAGTGAATCATTTTAGCTCTGATCTTTCACCCTGTTCTGTATGATGTTCTTTTTGCTTAAACTTTGCAAAGATTAGGCAGGTAACCTACTGATGTGTTTTCAAACAGAAGGTGATTATTGGGAAGCTCATTTGTTGGTTTTGATTAACTTAGTGCTATTGATTTTATGGTGGAGGGCAGCAGGGAGCTATGTTTAATAAAGCAAGAAGAATGGAGGGTTATGTGGCTTATGCACAAGACAGTCTTACAGTGCTACATGAAAAAAAAATGCTGTGAGACATTGAAATGTCTACACAGGTTAGGAAAGGCTAGAAACCCTAAACACCAAGCTTCTTATTTAGTTCTTCTCCTTGGCATGTTGACTATCTCCTGGGGTGTGAGGAGTTTTGACAGGTGGATGCTCTACATTTGTCTGTGCTCTTGGTTGATGTTATTGTATTAATTTGTCACAAATACTTGTGACCCCTTGATCTGCCAACTGTGCAGCAAATGAGCTCTTCCTAGGCCTTTTCAACCAACTCTGTATCTGTTATAGCAAAACTCTGCTCTGTTGATAGTCTCCAAGCTACTCTGGCTCAATTTAACTGAATTGGATTAGAGGCAATTGCTCGCGTGAATAGTGTTGGTAGAAGTAAAGAGACAGTGATGGATGGTGTAGGATGATTTGAAAGCAGTAACCTCTTTTGCCAGCACAGACAGCTCTGGAAAGGAGTACCTGTCCAAAATCCAGATGGCTATGGATAGTCGCAGAGTGTCTATGCCACTCTCAGCTGACTGATGTTTTTGCATGGGCTTGATTTGTTTTGTGCTGAGAGGAGTATTCACTCCTGCTAGAGGGTAGGACAGAACTCTTACTATTTCTTGGTAGTTTCCTTGATGTGATTTTCTCTGGGTATATCTCATGACACTACAAAGAACTACGACCTGCAGTACACCATGCTTTCCCTCTCAAACCCTGTAGGGCTTGCTTAATGCACTTTAAAAGCATCCTGTGGAAGCTAATTTGGTGTTAAAAGGACTGAGGATGTGCTGTATCTTGGCGCAGCTGCTCAGCCTTTTGTTCTTAACTGTAGGAAATCACAAAAATTCTACAGACAGTAATTGTTGAAGTCAAGATGGAAACATATTTTTAGACACAGATGTGTAAATGTGAAGATTGCTGTAGCACGTGAAGGATAATTTTGAGAAAGAAAATAAAACCAATGTGGTGTACCATAGTAGTACTTTCTCTGGCATCTTTGGTCAGTGAATGTCAAAAAGCTTTTGACAACAAAGGTTATCCTATGACAAAGGAGAAGTTCCTGATTTGTGTCCATGAACCAGAGGTCAGATTTGGATGTGTGATTCAAGATCAAGCCTACTTTGGGAAAAAAAATATAGATTAAATGTAGATATCCGACACTCCGAGTCCCAAATTCTCCTGATTAATTGTTATTCGATTGCTTTCTTATCAACTGCCTTTAGATAACAGTTATGGTGTGTTTAATCATGTATGTTAATGCAGTGAGTTGGAAGCTATTGGTTAATAAGTGCAGTCAGGAAAGGAGATGACTTTCCTTGTACAGGGATGGACCTGTTAATGGAATGCTAAGAAAACTGAACTGCAAGGATGCCACATAGTAGGTGGGGAAAGGGTCCTTTTAGCTCTTGTACGTAGTTAGATAGTTAATGTTCCATTGCAGCTCACTCACTTTCTTATTTTTTTTTGACTGTGTGAAGCAGTTTATACTCTCTTTTCCTCATTTAAATGTATCTTGGTGGTTTTGTTCATTTACAGACATTGCCAAAAGTTGTATTTTGATCTGTCAGTGCTATAACAAGACAAAGTTTCTGATATACTTCTCATGCAAATGCTAATTACAAGGCCAGTTCTTGCATTCTGTATCTGACACAATTGACAAGACCTTTCCATGTATTGCCATGTGTGGGATTTAAACATAGTGGCTGAGTATAATTATGTCTGCCTTCAGTGCCTTGAATTCTGGTGATTTTTCATGACAAAGAATTACGAAATTGTGAGATTTTCACAGGATGAGTTTATATGAAAGAGGTTAGGAATAAAACCCCTTTTATTTCTTCCTGTGAAGAGAGTACATTTGAGGCAGCACCGTGTCTTCTTTTTTAATATTTGGGGTTTTTTTTATGGTTGCACTGTATTTTATTTTTCTTCATTACCTCAAAACATTTAGGAAGTTCTTTGCAAAGTTATCATCAGCCAGACTAACTTTGAATAAAAACATGTTTGGGAAGGAAATATGGACAAGGATTGTTTTAATATTTGTAAACTGCTACAGAGCTTTTTTTTTTTTTTTTCCCGAAGTCTGTGTATTAATAGCTTAAGAAGTAAGAAAGCAGAAGATATTTGCCTTTCTTAACAGCAAAGTTCTGATTAACATTTATACCTGCAGGGTGTATAAACAGATTTAAACGAAAACCTTCCTGGGACTCACACATTTTAAGCATGACTTTTACATGCTATTTGCATAGCAAGTGTGTGGGCAAATGGCTCAGCAAAATGGCTTGTTTTCTGTCTATATGCATCAATAGTTTGGATTCTGTTACCTTGCTTTTGGCTGCAATGAAGTTTGGAAGGAAGTCCTTCTGTTTATTCAATTATTAATTTAAAGCAGCATCTATTCTAAAGATAATTAAAGATGTGAGCGTATTGTATGTGCTCCTTCTCTAAGATATATAGTGTTGTGTTTCTGATTCAACAACATTAATATAAGTGTCATATTAACACTCACTTTTATATGCGGAAACAAACTTCCATAAGGGTTTAAAGGTGGATTTATGAAAATCATAATCAGTCGTTGCTATACTTGTCTGACATTCTGCCTGAAGACAAAGGATATCATTGCCTGGGAATGTAATTTTGAAATCTGTAAATATTTATTGGGTCACAGAAGCAGAGAGTTGTGTGATACTTGAACACCATCCAGCGTTTGAGTGTCCCAGGCACTCTGTCTGGGTTAAGTGACTGGCTGTGCTGCATCTTGTGTTTATTAAAAATGTGATTTTTCTACTGATTTTTTTTCTAAAACAGACTGAGCATGGTTGTAAAATCAAACAGTCTCTTTTGTAATTATTTAATACTCTTGATGTTCTTTGCAACCAAATTTTGAAGAAAATTCATCTCTGATTAATGTTATTTAATGTTGATGTAGCGTTGGCTTTATAGTTTCTTAATTAGCTTTGCATCCTGCAGTTTTCAAAGCTGCTGGAGTGTTTGAAGTGTGGCAAGTTTGTGCTGCCATTGTTCTTTAAGAAATAACTGCTCGACTGCTGTGGTTTTTGTTTTGAAAGGATTCTTTGCATTGTAAGTGTGTTAACCTGTGATCATTTAGATGATGATGATGATGTAAAACTGCCTTTTTTTTTCTCGTTAAATGGTTCTAAAAATTGATATTTTTCAGAGCGCTTTTATTAGGCCTGGCTTGCAATCACAATCTGAAGGAGGTGTCTTTAGATCTCAGTAGCTGTGAGGTAAGGAATATGTGTCAGGACTTGTTCAAAAGATGTGATGATGTGGAATTTAAGAGTTCCCATGAAATGGGTGAAGTATTCTTCCTCTGTAGTCAAAAATTGTGGGAAAGGTTTAACTTGGAGAAGCAATATGGTAAAAATTGGCTGCTCTGTGTGACTGCATCATCCTAAATACTGAGCACACAGGGACTGAAAGCACCTGATTGGCAAAACACTCCTTGCAGTGTAACTGTTCTAGATATTAAACCACTGTGCTGTGTGCTGCTTGGCAGCTTTTGTTCTGGTGCTGTGATTATATAGGTCCCTGCAGCAGGACTTCCCAAGGTGCCCAAACTTGAAGGGGTCACAGGTAGCTGCACACCCTGAAGGCATGTCTGAGGTTTGATTGTCTTCCTTCAGTACCAGAGACATGCTTCCTCTTCTGCACTTTACTTTTTAACCTTCGGAGAAATTCTGCTTCGCTAATCAATTAATCAACTCAGGCCAATAGGGAGCGTTGGTAGAAGTTAATTAAAGCATGCCATTAACATCAGAGGCGCTGTGTAAATGGCTTTAAACCTCTCAACAAAAATAAAAACAATAGTGGCAGCTTGATTTGCTTTGTCTTGTTTCCTCGTGCTTCTCTGAGCTTTATCTCTCCGAATTATCCATATTCTTGCAGAATGATCCCTGCGTGGCTATGGTTTATGACCAAAGTCCAGCCACAAGATTGGGGAGCCCATGAGGCAAAGTTACGGGGAGAACCATATGAGCTCTTGCCAAAACCAACATGAACCAGCTTAAGCTCAGACTTTCTCTAGCTGAGCAGGCAACTTTTCCTTTCAAAGCTGCAAAGAAGGCTTCTCATTTGTAGGCAGAGCTTTCCAAGTCTGTCACCAAGTATTATCTATTCTGGAAGTGCCTTTCAAATGCAATGGTTCGAGCAATATGATGAGCGTGTTGAGGTGCAGTAATCCTTACCTTAGGTACATGCGAGATTGCTTTTGAAATGTGCCCAGATTTCCTTATGAAAAAAAGAAACACATCATTATGAATGGATTTTTTAGTTTGTTCTGCTATTTTCTACTTTTTTAAAAGTGGTTTTGCTTTGAAAAACACTACATGTAAATTCCAAATAGAGAAGCTTTTAAGTCAAGTGCTTCTGGCTTCTGAGGAGAGAGATCAGAAGGATGATAATTTTTCTTTCAGAGGGAGGAAGGAAAAGGAAGAAGTAACTAAAGTAACAAAAATGAAGTCCTGTTATCATAACCTTAAAAAAAATAAATCAGGACAACACAAACAACAGTAATGAGAGTATAAATTAGCATGTAAATCAACAAGGGTTGACAGCAGTGTAAAAGTTATCCGTTCATTATATAATGCCCAAAATGAGACATGGCAGAGCCCTTTGAAGGGGCACTTTGCTTTATTGGGCACTAAAACTCTCATGACAGAAAGGAAGAAATTGTGCCCAACTAGTGGTGTTGAGTTCCCGTAGCTGGTCCCACCAAATGGACAGCACTTCCTTAGATCCTTCCCTTAACATTTTTTCACATCACTGAGCTTTTATCCATTCTCATGCTTTGAAAAGAAGAAGTTATGCTTCTGGCAGCCAGGGAGTTGATGTGCCAGGAGCTGGGAGTACTCTCTGTGGGCACCACAGGGTCCTACTCCACCTCTCCCTGACCCTCTGTGAGCTGAGTAGTGTGATCTACACCCAGAAGCAGCAGTGGGAAGCTCAGAAGCAGTGACCTGTGCTACTCCCAGTTCCTGTAAGCACATGCTGTTAGGAGGCTGTGAAGCTGGTGCTTCAGCTTTGCCCTCCTCTTTCCTACACCAGGCGAGCTGTGCTCAAGTATGGAAGGATAACTCTTTGTTCCTTCTTTCTCCCACCACTTTTAATTTGCTCCCATAATTTTCTGGTATATTAACTCCAAGATTAATCATTTTATATTGCTTGCTTGCTTGTTTGTTTGTTTATTTATTCTTTTTACTATGAAAATTACATATTTTTTTTTTCCTACCTACTCAGCACTGATGTATTTCACTCTTTTCCCTTCTGCTTCCTTTAGCTTGGTCACTGTGTAAGTACCCTCCATGCTTTACCTTAATTGTTAAATCAGTAAGCAGCTTTGTTTGCCCTTCCCATGTTGGTATCTCATAGCTTTGAACATGCTTGGCATCTTTAATTGTTGAAGGGTTGTTCTTCATTTACAGAATAAGAACTTGTATTTGTAGCCTCAGAAGTGTGTGAGATGTTGCAGAGGTAGATTTTCTCGGTATCACAGTCCACAGTGACGAATAGCCCTTCAATTAATCTCTGCTTTTATATATATATATATCATTTTTGATGAAGTTGCAATAAATTTTAATCTTAAAAGTCAAGCTATCATCACTTTCAGATTAAATACTTAACACCATTTGTGCACATGAAAAGTTTGTGTATTTAAGATTTTGAAGATAGTTATCAGTGCAAGATTGAAAGATTGAAAAATTGTCCTCTTCAACCCTCAAATTATATATAGCATAAACATTTTGGATTTTATTGTGAGCATAATTTGATGTGTAGAACTTCTACCTTAACAACAATGAATCCAGGACCACATATATTTCTCCAGTTCCATGGATTCTGCACTAATACATGTGATGCTCTGTGTAAAATGGTTGTCTCTGAGAGAGCACCACAGAGCAAAACAGAATGTTTTTGACATTCATAGAGCAAGTGCAACAAATGCTTCTACAAAAATAATGTTGAATTAAAACTGCACCAGTTCTAACTCAAATACAGACTTTATTCTGTGCACTTCTTGAAAGGGATAGGGTGAAGGATAGGTAAGCTTTGCTCTATGCAGAAGAAAGATGCCTTATGTCTGTACCTCTTATACTTCCAGACATGGCTCATGATTTAGATGTTGTCTTTGACTACTTCTGTTCTTTAAAAGCTCTGGTCAAGTTGTTGAGATGCTTGTTAACCAATCACAGAGCTCAAATTTTAAAGTGCCAAATCAATTCTTTAATGAAAAATACTTCTGAAAGCGTTTGTGGTTCCTTGGGTATAGTGTGGATAAAAGAGAACATTCACAGAAGTATCAGCAGGTTGGTTCAGGATATTTAGCCAAGTTAGTTAACTGAGTAAAATGCTACCAATTTTTTATGCACAGGAAGCAAAGAGGCTATTTCATGTTTGAAAAAGATTTTTTTTTTAAACAGGGAGAGTGAAAATGGAAAATGCAAAAGTAGATTTTTTTGGAGAAATTCTACCCTCTTTCATATAAGCCTTTTCCTAGGGGATGTTAGGGAAGTGAAATGCATTTTATATAGTTTTGTGTGGCTACAAGAACCACACAAGAATTCTTCTCCTTCTTTGAAAAAAAAAAATTGTGTTGTTTAATTCAGTAGCATTAATAAACAAACATGTAAGTTTTAATAACTTTGATTCTTAATGTTGATATATTCCCCTAGACCATTTCATTGTTTTATTTATTAAGTGCTGACATTTATTTTATATTCATTTAATATTTCAGTTTGATAATGTCATAATTGATACTGTCCAGCTAGGACTTTTTTTATTGTTGCTGTTTTTCTCTTCTATGCCATTTTTAAAAATAAGGTAAATGACTGGTTTATCTCCTTATGATCTTTTATGGCTATTTTACAATTGGATTATTTAAATTTTCATTCGAGTGACAGCGAGAGATAATTTCCTTGAATTATTTCTTTTTAATTTGCTGCTCGTGTTTGATCTGGGCAGCCTAACGTTGTGCCAAGAGCTGAAAGATGATGCTCACTATAATTTAATATAATTGACTGGAATTCTAGGATGACAGCATTGCATGCTCATAGACTGGATTAAGCTCTTTTTTTTTAATTTTTCCTCATTGGATGCTGGAAATCTGGCCCTTTCACACAGAGAATCTGCACCAAAGTGCTGCAGTCACTGCTTGGCAGAAGTGTTAAAGGATTCATTCTGTCTGCAGAATCTTTCCCCAATTTTACTCCTGAGCAGTAATTTTAAGAGAAAGGAAAGAGAGTCCCTTCTCTCATTTATATGCAAATTGTGTGAGCAAGGATGAGAACAGTAGGAATGTGTGCATATGCTGTCATTTCAATGTCTGTAACTTCTTCTGTTGCTGTTGTTTTGCTGCTGACAGTGCCTTCTGTATTCACAAAGCTCCTACCAATGTTTTCTGTGTGATCTTGAAACTGTAACTAGTTTGCAAAAATGGATAATGTTTTGTCTCTAGTTAAGATCGGGAGGTGCACAAGTCTTGGAAGGATGCATAGCAGAAATACACAATATCACCAGCCTAGATATTTCAGACAATGGTAAGTACCCAGAACAGGAATGGAGGGTCGTGCAAGTTGAGAATCTGAGAAACGCTTTTTCTTTCAGCTCACAGTGTAATCGAGGTTGGTTGCTCTTGTTTTATGAGTATTGGCCATATTGGCTGTGGGAACGTATTTGAGGGACATGGTTTACTGTTTGATAGGAGTGGTTGGACTCCATGATCCGGTGGATCTCTTCCAATGTGGTGATTCTATAATTCTGTGATCTCAGACCAGGAACTCTTATTGCTATGAAGCATGTAAGGAATGTTAATAGATTAACCCTACCCTCAGAAGTTTGTGTTGTTTGAAATCAATGTAACATAGCACCATAAATAAATGGCAGCAAGCGTTGTATTAGATCTAGAGGAAAGGGGGGTTGAGTACAAGATCATAGAATCATAGAACAACCAGGTTGGAAGAGACCCACCGGATCATCGAGTCCAACCATTCCTATCAAACACTAAACCATGTCCCTCAGCACCTCATCTACCCGTGCCTTAAACACCTCCAGGGAAGGTGAATCAACCCCCTCCCTGGGCAGCTTATTCCAATGCCCAATGACCCTTTCTGTGAAAACCTTCCTCTCTAGAGCCTCAACATCCTTCTTGTGGTGAAAGGCCCAGAACTGAACACAGTATTCAAGGAGCGGCCTCACCAGATGAGAAGCTAAATGAGGAAATGCAAGTATAGTGAAAGAAGAGAGGGAAAGAACAGGTATAGAATGAAGGTGAGGTCCTAACACTCAAGAAGCTAGAGGGAAATTTGGAGCAAGTGGTCAACTAGCAGAAGTCAGATAAGGCCTGCTTGAGTCTATGGAATTAGTCTTGGACTATTCCTGCTTTGGAGGCTCTGTGCTTCCTAGCTACCAGTACCAGCTGTTTTCTCATCTTGCTTCCTCTAAGTGTAGGTGTATGGTGTGCAAGAATTCACTTGTTGTGTTTGCCCCTCTGGCAGCCAAATGTGGAAGTATTTCAGGAAGAGATTTCCAGTACAGTTGAATGTGCCCAGGAAATGTGGGATGGACTGGCAGGTGGAAAGCTTTGAGACACATTGACTCAGCCCAGTTATGTAAACAGATCGATTATTTTAACTATAGATAGGTATTTGACATCTAACTTACCCTGTGCATTTGGACCCTAAACTAATCTTAATTACAAATAATCTTCAAATACACTGCTGATTTGGGAATGCAATACTGCAGCAATTCATTTGTCTTAATTAGGAGTGGGAAAAAAATTGACTTGTTTCTCAGGGTCAGTTTATTCATGGCCTGTACACTAGCTTTTTTTTGCACTAGAAGGCTTTGAGATCTTTTTGGTGCACAGCTCTGCTGAGACTAAGTAGCAGTTAGTGTAGTCTCAAGATTCTTGAAGAAACTTTAAACCTCTGCCTGACAATGAGAGTAACTCGTGAGGGTGGTTGGACTCTGTATGGATAAGCAACTCCATTCTTCCTCTGTGTTTCTCAGAGGTGCTTTGTGTGTTGTCTAGGATGAATATTTAAGGGACTTAAATTTAAGAGAGAGCAGTTTATTCTCATAGAAAAAGAGAGGGGCGGTGGAAATAAACAAGAGAAAAAATAGAAGAATGGAAATTTTGCTAGAGCTCTTGGAAATTGTTACACTGGTATAATTACTTGAATTAATGTAGTATTAATAATTGGACCATACCTGGGTCATCTGTGAAAATGTATTTTAATGCTTAATCTAATCTGATTATTTACAGGCCTAGAATCGGACCTCTCAACTCTTGTAGTCTGGCTTAGTAAAAACCGATCGATAAGGCACTTGGCATTAGGCAAAAACTTTAACAACATGAAATCCAAGTAAGACTTTTCTTTCTTTTAAACAACAAGAGAATGGATGAGGAGAAGCTGCTGATTTCATCATCTTCCTAACTTTTCTTCCCTCAGAAATCTCACTCCAGTACTTGATAATTTAGTTCAGATGATTCAAGACGAGGATTCAGTGAGTATCTTTCTGCCTACTCTCGTCATGTGTATTTGTACCTTCACAGCCTTTTCCCGATCATTTTCTTCACTGTGTTAATTTGGTGCATAAGGTTTGATCATAATCCTGCACAGACACATCCAACACTTTAGGGGTTTTTTTTGAATATTAATTTGGATTATGTGTAGCAGGTAGGATGAATATTTCTTAGGATAGTCTTAAGATCTGTGCATTTTGAAGGATATTCATTCTGAACAGTTAGATGTGCTTAACCTATTTGCTGTAGATCTGAGTTATACAACCCTGTAGGCACAGTTTTCAAAACTTTTGTGTCCTAAAAGGAGATTACAGTACTAGTGTTCTCTGGGTGGTGTTACTCCTTCAGCAACAGAATTTTTGGTTTTCATGGGTTTTTTTAATTAATAAAACGCACAATTTCCTGATAGTTGTTATTGGATATTAGCTTGGGTTTGGGGTTTTTTTGGCTTGGAAAAAAGCAAAGTCACTGCAGTGATCTCCCAGAACTCCTTTCTCCTTTAAAGCATGCAAACACCCTGCTAATTTTACTGTTCTTTCCTTCTTCTAGTACGTTAATCACAGGAGCAATTTTGTAAGACCCTTTCCGAGTGCCTTGCCGGGATCCTTGCCCACTTTCTTCATTTCTACCCTCTCTCCTGATTCTGAAAGACTTTGGATTTCTGAAAGACATGGATTTGTGTCCTTGCCTTACTTGGCAACCTAGTTTTGGCTAGGAGGAAATCTTAAGATGCTGTTTCTCTCATGCTTGTCAATCTTTAGGTAGCTATTCTAAGTACTTTTTCTCCTCTGTTCCCTGTGGAAGTAACAGCAAGGTCTGCTTTCCTCGTTCCCCAGAAACAGCAGATTGTAACTTCAGTTGTCTGAACAGCTTCTATTCCTGTTGTCTTTAATGCCTCACCTCCAAGTTCACAGTCTCCACGCTAACTGCTTTCTTATTTTCTGCTCCTGTCTGTGTCTATACTCAGTGGAGCAGTTTTTACCAGGGTGTCCAATGTCTCCTTCCGTACAAGGTCACCAGACCCGTATTTTGCGTTCAACTGCTTAGTTGGATTTTGATTTTTCTCTCCTCTGTCCTCTTAACTGGGATTAATTGTAGTGTTCTTTTTCTTGATTCTTTTCCTACCCCCTCACCTTATTCTTTAAAATATGGGATGTCAGTGTGACACAGTGAAGTGCTGCACGCAGATGGATGCCAGAGCTGATTCTGAGTTGTCACCAATAATGAAATCAGTAAGTCTTTGTTTGCACAAGTCAAATGGAGGATTGTGCCAAGAAGCGTCTTGGTAGATCTCTGTATAACATCTTGTACCAAACTAGCCTTTACATTTTGTGGAGTGTGACCACTGCCTCTAAAGGGAATGATGCAGGACTGTCTTCCCCTTCTCTCCTTTTCCTGTTGATATCATACTGAGGGGTGATATCATCTCATCAGACACCATCTGCTTCTTCTCTTTGGACATTTTTCTCTACCCTGCCTGATATCTCATGCTAATTCTTTCACAGCTGTCCTGAAGACTGTTTAGTCACACCAGGTTAATCGCAAGCAAATGTGTTTTAATATGGTTTTTTTTTTAAATTTACTTCATACCTTTGCTGTGTTGCAGGTGAACATTTCTTCCCATTCAAGCCATATTATAAAACACCTCTTCAACACACACTATAATCCTTCCAGTATGCAAACTCTTTTTCTGAAAGAAGCTGCTCTTTTGTTTGGTTTTTTTGATTGGGTTTTTTTTTTCAGTTTATAGGACTGTCTTGTTCATAGCACTTGTTCACAAGGCTAAAAATTCCAACTTTGTCTCTATTAAATGTTATAATCTTCTGCTTATCTTTCTTGGCTTCTATTTTTGAAGCTTCCACGTCACAGGAAAAGTAACTGCTAAATTTTGGGTGTATTGTTCTCTCAGCTCTCCCTCCTTTGCATCATCAGCTTCTACTTTTTGCACTCCTTTTCAACCCGTGAGCGATATCAGCAATTACTCCACTGCCTGCCTTTTCCACAATCCAGTAGTCAGATGTGCTCCTGTAATGCTTACTCATCATGTCTTTCCTGACCTAACCTCACAACACTCTGTAGTTTCATCCTGTTTTCAAACAGTGTTACACCAAAAGTTGGTTTACTTAGGTACGTAAAAGAACTGTCTCTCCCTCATGTCATGGCTTAACCTTTAGGATACAGCATGTGATCCTCTTGGTGTTATCTTGTCTCTTCTCTTCCTGTGTTCTTTTCACTTGCTGATTCTGTACAGTGAGGGAATCTTTTCTTTCTTGTCAGGTGCTAAAATCAATCTGAAGCATCTCCTGCCAGCTAAAGAGTTGAGGACATAGACTGTAGCACCATGGGAGAAACATGTTGCAGAAATTGTCCTTGCTCTGCCTTGATGCTTAGAAAACTCTTTTTAAGTTTCTAGCAATGGGGTTGGTCCTTGTTCTGCTGTTACTATACATTTACTGCCACAGGATATTAAAAAGTAAAGGTGGAGTTGGAGAGACCAGGGTATGATGCTGCCTAGAGCATCCTGCTTGATCACTATTGCCTGCAGGCTGAAGGTTCAGGAACTGTTCATTACCTACGTGGAAAGCTGAAGCAAGAGGCTTTAATCTAAAATAATTATCTGCCAAATGTATTTATACACACTTAAAATAGATCTGTTACTGTGTTAATCTGAGTCATGAGTAAAATGATTTAAACAATGGCTCTTATGACTGTAAAAATACAGCTACACAAATGTAATGCTATAAAATTTAAAAGCAATGGTAACAACCTGAACGGCAATTTTTTCCAGGTGTTTAACATAGACAAGAATGTAGTCTTTAGATTTTATTTTTTGAGGTTTTATGTTTCCTTCTATTTTTTCCCTTCCCTTTGTTTTTCTCTTTAAGTGGGTGCTGTTCTCCACAGGCTATAGTAACGTATTCTTATTAGTATCGCAAGAAGTGTCTGAAACTATACGCTTACAGTGCCATTTCTTTTCTTCTTGCAAAATTAGATGTTATGCTGCACCATTACACAGAGTCACAGTCACTCTTGCATAAGTACAGGGAGTTACTACAGCACTGAGTATATTTAGTTCTCAGTTCAATGTTGCAGAATTGGCCTTTGGAGGAGAAGAATGTAGCTTGATTTAATTCTTAAATATTTGTTTTCTGGCAGGACGATGACAGAATTGATGAATACAGTCCTACAATTTCTAATTCTATTCTTAACTCAAGGATTTCCCTCCCTGATAAGATTGTATTAAGACATATTGACTGTATTGGCAAAGTATCTGTTTTCTGCAGCAGGGACACTGAAGTCCCTGTCAAACTTCTGTTTTCCCACTATTAAGTTGTTCAAGAAATAAGTGTTTCTAGGTTGATTAGGGTATTGCCTTACTTGTGGGGGATTTGGTTTTGGTTTGGGGTTTGTTTTAGGTAAGAATCAGATAATTTAGTGAATATTGATCAACCTGTGTGTTGAATTACACAGAGTTGCAATCTAATTGTGGTTTGCATTTAGGGCACCAAGTGCATACAGGGATTTCTGCTCGTTGCTCATTAAGTGATAAAGGTAGCTGTGCAAGAAAACGAGCAGTTCATCACCTTTAATAACCTGCCAATACTGCAGGTGCTTTACTGTGCTGTATGTCTATATTACATGTGATAGTAATGATGTATAAGGTGTCATAGAATCATAGAACAACCAGGTTGGAAGGGACTCATCGGATCTTCTAGTCCAACCATTCCTATCTAACACTAAACCAAGTCCCTCAAGACCTCATCCACCCGTGCCTTAAACACCTCCAGGGAAGGTGAATCAACCACCTCCCTGGGCAGCCTATTCCAATGCCCAATGACCCTTTCTGTGAAAAACCTCCTCCTAATCTCCAGCCTAAATCTCCCCTGGCGGAGCTTGAGGCCATTCCCTCTTGTCCTGTGTCAATCCCTGCAGAAGACATTACAGAAGCCTTTACAAACCATACGGTTTTGTCAGGTTGTTGGAACGTGAGAGGTGAGAGCTCCTCTCCTGGGAGATCATTTGAGATTTAGAAAAATGTGTATGCAGGAATGCCCCTTTGTAAGTGGCACAGGAGAAACAGAAGAAACTTCACTTTCTCAAGTGTATTGGCAATTTCTGAGCGCTGCGCAATGCTGCTTGTCTGCAAATCTGTTGCAGGAGGTCAAAGTGACTTTCTAATGTGATGCTAATATTCTTTACGGTACATAATATAACAGAACAGGGAAACATAGGCCGATGAAGAGCATTAATGTTGTGATTTAATAACTTCAATTTAAAATAAAACCAGCATGCGGCTTGTGTGACTGTTAGACTTTTTAATTATAAGCATGCTGTGCCTCCAAATTTTTATGCATTTCCTCATTCGTAAGTGCATTTTTTTACTGTTGCAAGGTTTTTTGCAACCCAGTGGTGTCTGGAGGCTGGAGTCCTGCTGTATAGCAGATACCATGCAGGCATCTGGAAATTGGGCACAGTTCAGTTCTATTTATATAAATCTAACCTTTAGGCATCTAATGTATGTACCATGGTTCACCCGCAGGAGATGTTGATTATCCCATACTGGGAATTTGGAGATTTTAGGCTCTTAAAGTTAATCCTCCAGTACACCTGGAATGTAATGGCAATACACTCCTCTGTGTGAGCTCATACTGATTAAGTGAAAAGTTTTGTGGAATTCTCGTACGTCAGCAAAGACAAATTACAATTTTAGCAGCTGTAATACCTCTGCCAGGGATGGGGGTGAATAGAATGCACTTCTTGAGCTCCTGGCAGTCAATGTTAGGACACTGAGAATGGAGGGAATACAGACATTACTAAAAGAAGCTTTCTTAAGGCTTAGAATGTGACTTGCAGGAGCCCAGTAATGTAGTTTGAACTTAACATTGTGTGTATGTGTATTTATATAAACACTTTCTTGACGGTATTACAGTCGCAGGTATAAGAACACCATTGTGAATAATATCCATTCACTTACTCAGTTTAATAAATACTCTTCTTACTGTTTTTACTTTCAGACCTGTCACAGTTTCCTGTCTCTTTCCTCCCCCAATGTCCGTGCTCTTAGCTGATGGAACAGATATGCAAAGTCATACCTAAAATTGAAGAGACAATAATAAAACAGATGGGTTTGTTTTACCAATCTCAAATCCTAATTTGGTCTTTTGTGAAGCCCTCAGACTCAGGGAGAGGAGGGGAAGGCTAGACATTTTTATTTCACAGTGACAGGAAATCTAGTTAAGGAGAATCCACTGGACACTAGAAGTTATCTTGCAAAGCTGGTTGTTGCTGTCTTGCCTCTCTTCAGGTTCCTACTGTATTCTGTACTTAATACCACACAGGAAATTAGAGGCACTGTCACATAAAATGTTTGGGGGTTTTTCAGGGTTTTGCAACTTAATCCGTGTATGTTTGGCGTTTGTGCTGTAAGTTGTTGATGCTCGATTTATTGTGTTGTAGGATCCAAAGCAAACGCAGAAATAACTCTTTGATGCTTATTGCTGCTGCAAACAGTTTGGGGAACTTGTAACTTCTTTTCTTTGATGTTTGAGGTATGAGTGCAATATCAGTCGCTGTTATCAGTGCCTTTTTTGTGCTCCACAGCCTCTGCAGTCGTTATCCCTCGCAGATTCCAAGCTGAAAACGGAGGTCACCATCATTATTAATGCCTTGGGCAGCAATACGTCTCTTACAAAAGTGGATATTAGTGGAAATGCCATGGGAGATATGGGAGCAAAGATGCTGGCCAAAGCCCTACAGATAAACACCAAGCTCAGGTATGGGAAAGGGTTTTTTCAGTAAAATATAGAATGGCTTAATAATACTGAAGTTTTTGTCTTACTCTCAAGCTGTTTCTCTTCAGAACCATTCCAGACACAGCTGCCTTATAGTGTCTTCAGGTGGAAAAATTCTCATCCTTTTTGCTCAAAAAAAAAAATAAATTAAAGCAACCAGCAAAACAACTTTGAGAAGCAGATTGTCTCTGCAAAACCATTTCCGTAATTGAAAATGGAGGAAATGACATTGTAAATTTAAACAGAAAGACCTGTTGTTGAAACTAGAACCGCACGGAAAAAAAATACCTTGTTACAGAGTATTAGGTATCTTCTAATCCAATGTCCTTCTCAAAGCAGAGCCAACTTTAAAGCTGTATGAGGTTGCTCAGAGCCTTTTCCAGGCAGGTTTTAAAGATGTCCAAGTTCTGGGATTCCACCATGTCTCTCGGAACCCTGTTCCAGTGCATAGCCAATCTCTTCAGTTCCACTCTCTCTTTGCTACTGGAGGTCTTCCCAGTAGAGAAAATGATAGAATCATAGAACAACCCGGTTGGAAGAGACCCATTGGATCATCGAGTCCAACCATTCCTATCAAACATTAAACCACGTCCCTCAAGACCTCATCTACCTGTGCCTTAAACACCTCCAGGGAAGGTGAATCAACCACCTCCCTGGGCAGCCTATTCCAATGCCCAATGGCCCTTTCCGTGAAAAACTTCCTCCTAATCTCTAGTCTAAATCTCCCCTGGTGGAGTTTGAGGCCATTTCCTCTTGTCCTGTCCCCTGTCACTTGGGACAAGAGCCCAGCTCCCTCCTCTCCACAACCTCCTTTCAGGTAGTTGTAGAGAGTAATGAGGTCTCCTCTCAGCCTCCTCTTCTCTAGGCTAAACACCCCCAGCTCTCTCAGATATTCCTCATAGGACCTGTTCTCCAGCCCCTTCACCAGCTTTATTGCTCTTCTAAATTCTGCTGCTTGAGTGGGAAACTAAATTATTCTTTGTCTTCTGGAGTATCAGTTGGTCGGGGAGCTAAAAGCATGTGGAATACAGGCTGGGTAGCAGCATCCTTCCCTTCTCCCCTGCCTGTGGTGCTGATGGACCTTGGCATCTCTTCTCTGCAACTTCATCTGTCTGATAACTTCACTGCTTTTCAGCACGTCTGGCACTGATGGCTTGAGAGCATTACTTTTTTCCTGTCCAGCATATGATTAGCAAATAGTAAAACTTTAAATTAGCATGAATCTGGTTGGGGACCTCTGTCACCATCTTCAGGAAAGATAATCCTCACCCCTCTTCTTGTCACACTGTGCAGAACCTACCTCTGTGTATTGTCTGTGTGAAGAGACCACTTTGTGTTTGACCTCCAAGCATTTGTTTTATTCAGAAGCTGGGATCCTGCTCTTTGTGTTGCTCAGACTGAATATTGAAAATGTCAAGAAAACACTGGAGAGGTGGCTTAAGTTTATTGAATGTTTTAGCCTGAAAGGACCATAGTACCTTAAGAAATAAATTCTTGACTGCTCTCGGGATGGCAAACTGAAATATTCCACGGTACACTGAATGTCACAGCTGACAACATGTCACCACAGTCTGTGCTGTGATTACAAACTGAATAATGCAATGGTAAATGGCTCTGCTTAAAATGTTATGAAATTACATCCGGGTAGAAATGTAAGCACATTTTCCAATGACAAAAATACCCAAGATTTGACCCGGAGTATACCTGATCTTTGCAGAGTGGGTGTTGAATCTCTCTTCCTTACCTCCATCTTTCCATCTGAAAAGCAAAGGGGTAATTCTACAAGAGCAGAAGGGTGTTAATACCTGTGAATTTTTTTTTTCTTTTTTTTTTTTTTTTAGGACGCCATAAGTCTTGGATTTTATGCCTTTTTTTTTAAAGAACAGCTACAAGTAGTGCTCTTAAACAAACAAGATTTATCTTCTTGACTGTCTATCCTGACTGCTAATGAGATCTTTGAACATGTGTTTGCAAATTGCCAGGCAGTCTGCTTGAGTGGTCTAGACTAGGGGAGGAGGGAGAAGGCTTGATCACCCTTATGACTATTGTGTATTCAGAAGACCTGCAATTTATGCACCTAATCTAGTGGTTTATACTGGCTGCTAGTTATGTTGCATGTGGAATCGTAGAAAATGTGTGATGGACTAGTACAGGACTGAATATAAAATAACCTGCAAATTTTGACTACCAGGCAGCACGAATCCATATTTCTGTACCTATATCCATATAGCTTATGTAGAACAGAGATCGATCAATTACTGCAGTTTTCTTGATTTTTCAGTGTGAGCTCACGAAGCAGACATTTGAACTTTTTTTATGCTGTTCCTGGAAAAAGCTGGAATTTTAACTCCTAATCTTTCTACTAATTGTATTTTAGAAGACTTCCATTTTCACATTAATGGTAGAAAATGTAGTACAATGTCTCCTCTAAAGAAAGGGAAAATGAATTTTATAGTACCTTTGTTCTTAACTTCTGTCATCTCAAATTTTTTATATATAACTAATGAGTTTTCAAAATGTTGCTTTACATTATACAACTCTGAACACACAGCACTGTGTATTTTAATATGTAAAGTTTCAATATGTATTTATTTGGTGGTTCTTGTTTAATTTTTTTCCCCTTTTTATTTCCCCCTCCTCTCAGAACTGTAATATGGGACAAGAATAACATCACAGCGCAGGGTTTCCAGGACATAGCCGTGGCCCTGGAGAAGTAAGTTCTCAAGCCAACTGAATGATGAAGGGACCAAAGACTTAGATTCTGAATGGTCTGAGCAGCTGCAGTTCTCACCACAGTCAATATGACTCGAAGATGCTGAGTGCTCTCAATTTTAAGAACAAGGGTGCTTAATCTACAGGAAAATATGATTTCGCATCTTTCAAAAGGATGGGAAAAGGCTTTGTGGCTCTTTGAACCATACTCTGCTATTAGCATTAAGGCCATTGAGTTGTACTGTTAGCAATAACATTCTGAATTTTAGAATATTTTCCTTTTTTGTCATTTTCTTGTGTTGATTGCATGCAGAAATTCTATTCTGGTCAGTGAACCAAGCTGCATATAATAACAGAAGATTACTGAAGCGTGCCTTCGTGGTCTGATTTTTTTTTCTTTGCCCCAGCAAGCTGAAACTAATAGTGATGATCTCAGTTACTGCAGTTATTCATCGTAATCACTGTGGTCTGGGTCATTTTGCTTCCCTGAGCTTACTGAGAGTTGCAGCCATTATCAGTGATAGATGCTAAATGACTCTAATCTCTCTTCATCTTCATCACATTTCTTTATACGTTATTATTGCTTTTTTTAAGAGGGAAACGTGCAGATTTAAATTAAGCAGCATTTGCAGTTGTTTCATGTCATTAAATCCCTCAGAAAGGAGCAAAGACTCTCTTTAGAAGATGAAGGTAACATACAATCACTAGTTTCTAAACAAGATGTCTTGCAAAAGTGTCGCTACTCAGGGGGCATCTTAGCCCTTGGGGTGATGAGGCGCTAGCTTATAAAGATACTTCTTTTATGATACTGTTGTAGTTTATATATTTGATTTCAAAATTTATTCAATTGCACTGATGAGGGAGATTATATAAATGATGTGTAATGAAGCAAATCATCTTGGAGTGATTCATTGATAATAGTGAATAATAATTTTCTAAGGTTATTTGTTTACTTTCAGGCATTTCTCCTCTAGAGAGCAAGAGCAGGCACATTTGTGAGAAAATTTGGTAGAAAAGAAAACAGGCTTATTTTCTGACCAGTATCAACTGTACTTTCTGAAGTGCTTGAATAAGTAAATAGAAAGGAGGGGGGAAATCCTAAGCCAATCACATAATCACGTAAGAGGAAAGAAAAAAGAAGCCCTATAGATAATTGTATGACACTGCACTTTGCTGAGGTGAAATTTCATTTGTTTAGCTTGGCAGCTGAGGTCATTTTATGTCTCCTAACTTTTTAACATTATTAAAACCATTGTTAATGTTCTGAACTAAACCACAAGCAGTAAAGGTTTGAACTTGCAAGGGAGGGACTGTCAGTTACTGGCTGGAAAACAATCAGCCTTTAAACAATCCATCTTAGAATCATAGAACAACCAGGTTGGAAGGGACCCATCAGATCTTCTAGTCCAACCATTCCTATCTTGAAGACATATTGAGAACATTCTCCGCCGTGTTTCTGAAAAATACATGAAATCCTCAATATTCTATAGGAAAGAATTGTTGCTCAAAATGGAATTAAATGTATTGAAGATACCTGAGGGTATGTGTGTTCTGTCTGTTGCTTTAATTTTGTTGTCAAGAAAAGTAGTCATACAGGAAAAGAATAAAGCTAGGCTTTCCTAGTACAATGAGGAGTCTAAGGAGATTTAGGGGGGATTGTAATCAACTTTAAAACTGTCCGGAGTAATCTAAAGATTGTTGTTTTCTCTTCCCCTGGCATTTCATAGAATCGTAGAACAACCAGGTTGGAAGAGACCCACTGGATCATTGAGTCCAATCATTCCTATCAAATACTAAACCATGTCCCTCAGTACCTCATCCACCCATCCCTTAAACACCTCCAGGGAAGGTGTTTCTTCATCTACTTAAATTTGTGTGCATATGTTATTGTTACAAGGGAGTTTCAGGAGCTTGGCTGTAGGCAAAGTTACCCCATGGCTTATCCAGCTAATTGACATGAGAGCCGAGGGGATCTTCTGTAGAATCTGGTACAAGTGTCAGTTCAGGAGAGCGCTTGAGAAAATCCTGTTCAGCTTGGCCACTAAACAGGGATTTTTATCTCTGTAATTGCAGTATGAAAACAAGCATGTCCTGGTGTGCTTTTAGCACAGAGCCCACTCTGCTGTAGAACTGTACAATGTTGCATCACATTCATTTCTAAAAGATTTCATTTCTCTATAGGCTGACTGAAAAAATAGGTAATGTGTGAAAATCTGCTGGGAAATGCTGGGATTTCTTAGAGTTAGGAAGCCTTCCCTTAGTAGTGACATTAAATTCACATACCCAAACATGAAAACAGGATGATCCCATTCTCATTTAAAAAAAAAGAAAGTATCCGGCGCCATGTTGGTGCGGAGGGGGCTGGCCCCATGCGCTCGTTCCGGCTGTTGGACACTGGCATGTTTGGGATACTGCCACTTAATTGCATACGCATCGTTACTGAAATGAAACGCTGGCTGTAATGAGTGGTGGTGGTGATCCAGCACCTGGAGACGGCACCCACGACCCTAACAATGCCACATCAGTGCGGGTACACGGCCCCGGCAGCCGGAACCACGCTTTTTAAATACATTT
Organism: Coccyzus lansbergi; assembly: GCA_033558105.1. Taxonomy (NCBI): domain Eukaryota; kingdom Metazoa; phylum Chordata; class Aves; order Cuculiformes; family Coccyzidae; genus Coccyzus; species Coccyzus lansbergi. Next base: position 673,847 of record JAUMJK010000520.1, on the reverse strand, counting down.
AAAATGCATTTACGCTCATTTTAAAGACATTTGGGGAATGCGGTTTGCCCGAGCGGCGAGTGATGGGCAAGGCGCAGCAGCAGCAAGACAAAATTTTGATAGAAACGGTTGGACTCGATGATCCGGTGGGTCTCTTCCAACCTGGTGATTCTATAATTCTATAATCATTTTTCAGTACTGAGTGTGTCATAAATAGAGCAGAAGTTACTACAAGAGAAGTAACATGGACTGAAATAGTAGGACTTCTGTCACACGTGCTGTATACAGAGGAAGATACAGGAGGTTTTTGAGACGTCCTTTACAGTCTCTGAGTACTCCTCTGAAATTTAGCATCCTTTTAATTCAGGGAGAGTATTAATGTGTTATGAAATAACAGATTATTGTGTTGGTAGAGAAATGTAATTTGTGACGAGCCAAATGGAGTGTTAAAAAAAAGAAGAATGGAGGAATGTTTTAGACTTCAAAGGAAACAGAAAAATGAACTGTGAAGATAAATGTTGCTCTGATGATCAAAGTTGAAAAGCAAGCTTTAAATTCTTGGGGTTTTTGCCCCTAAGAACTGGTTAATTCTTAGATGAAAATAAAGTAGCAGTGTGATACAATGCTGCCTGTCTGGAAGGAAACCAAATGCAGAGTATTCCTTAGGGTAGTGGTTCTGCCTCTGTGACTGTGTGTCCATGAAATCTCCTTGCCTCTCATATTCCCCCTCTTTCTGTCTGTGTGTGTGTGAGGGAGGATGCACTAAGCCTTTGACTAAATTATATTTACCATATCTTTACTAGCATGAGAGCAGGCAATTATAGATTTCGATGAATGTGATGTATTAAATGTAAAACAGCTGCAGATATCCTTGGAAATGTACCTTTATTTCTTTTTAACTAACTAAATACCCCACCTTGCAGGGTAGTAGTCAGACAAGCTTAGTGATTGTTATCTGTCTTTGAGGTCAGCATTTTTGACATTTAAAAATTGTCCCCCTTCTGGTGGACGGCCAATTATTTGCTGTTTAGTACTAGCTGAATCATGGAATCATAGAACAATCAGGCTGGAAGAGACCCACCAGGTCATCGAGTCCACCCATTCCCATCAAACACTAAACCATGTCCCTCAGGACCTCATCTACCTGTGCCTTAAACACCTCCAGGGAAGGTGAATCAACCACCTCCCTGGGCAGCCTATTCCAATGCCCAATGACCCTCTGTGTGAAAAACCTCCTCCTAATCTCCAGCCTAAACCTCCCCTGGCGGAGCTTGAGGCCATTCCCTCAAACCAGGGACACAAACCAGGGTCTATATAGTTTGCACAGTTCCTTTGAAGGACAAGACATCCAGAAAGAAAAGAATTTTCTGACCATGAAGCAGTAGACAGTTGGACAATGTGGAAGAGCAGAAACCTTCCTGACTCCATGTGAGTAACCAACTGTCTCCGACAGCTCTGTATCACCATGTTTATGTTAGGGAAGAAACATAGAAGTTTTCCATGATCATTTAAAGTAAAGTGTTGGGTGATATCAATGAGGAATCAGTGTGTTTAGCAGTTCAAAGTACTACTGAGTGATGTTTCATATGACTAAGCTACCTGGCGGGAGAGGAAATGAAAAGAATCTTGGAGTTTCACAGTAGTTAAGGTGTCTGCAGTAAGGTTGGAATTAGTGTATTTAGTGAGGGATGAATTCATTGAAGTCAGTGGAGTTGACTCAACTGAAATTGTAAACGTTAAAGTGCTCAAAAAAGAGGATTCTGACCATGTTAATATAGCTCTGGATGGAATAGTTGGCAGAGTGCCCAAGGAGGAAGAAGAGATGTTTGTAGGAAATTAAGGCTAATTTAACATAGAATAATTTACTTTCCAGATTTTAAGAGCTTTATACCCTTTTTGGTTTCATTTATTCAAATCTGAAGGTGTGTGGACATATCACTGCATGTAGCATTTTAGGTTTAAATGTGCTACTAGCCAATTTATGTTCTTGGAGTTTAAATGCAGTTTTGATGCAAGACCAGAATCTTATATTTGTTTTTATTGCAGCAGATGAGCAAAACTGTGGGGATATTTTGCAAACAAATCAGTAAAATTCAGAAAACAATTGTTTGCGTAAAGAAATGTGGAGATTCTATGCTCGTTTTGTCAGCTTTTATTAAAAATTCAGCAAGCGTCTTCAAAATGTTGTAAACAGGATGTTATTAAATAGTAAATTTTCAAAACTGTTGCTGTTTATCTGTTACTAAATATTTCCATTTAGACTTAGAGCTTAGAGAACTGCCAACAGGCACTGACACTCCCTGTTCTGATACAGGGAAGAAGTAACCTGACGTTCTGTGTAAAGGCACAGTGGACTTCAGGTCTTTAATTGACAGCCAGTGGGCACTGGCCACTTAACTGTATTTTTTGCTTTTTAAAAATCTCCACCTTAATCCGATGGCAAGGAAGAATTAGCAGCAAAAAGAACACACATACTCTTAGTCCACTTACAAATGTGAAAAATGTATTCTTGGTGCTACATGTGTCTTATTTCTCCCTTTTACATTTATTCTTCATAAAGAAGAGATACAGTAATTAGGTGAACTTTTACTATTGAAAAAATCTTCTGGTTTTCTTTAGGAATTATACTTTGAGATTCATGCCAATACCGATGAATGATGCGTCCCAAGCACTCAAAACAAACCCCGAGAAGACAGAAGAGGCACTGCAAAAGGTACTGCGTATACCACCAACGCACAGAAATAAAGCTACTAAAAATAAAGTAATAAATTTAAGTGGGTGTGATTTCATGCTTAGTTGAGTAAGAATTCTAGGCTAGATTCATTGACTGTTTGATTTGCATGGACGTATATGTGGTAATCAAGTGCTGCGAGAGCATGTAAGGCTTCTTGTTTCAAGGAATGGAGTGAAAGGTGATGGAATGCAATGGTCTCATATCAAAAAGTCATAACTAAATAGGTCCACGCTGGATGTTATGTTACTGTATGGATAACTATGAAAGGGAGAGTTAAAGAGTTTCTTGTTTGTTATGCATGTGCTTATGTGTATTTCCACATGAGTGAAATTAATGGTATGCATTATTTATTTTGGCATAAAAAGTGCAGTCGGCACTGTACAAGATGAGAGATGCTCCTTAATTTGGGGGAGGATAAAAACATTTACTGCCTGTGTTTCATATTGTACATGTAAAACTCAAATACTTTGTTTCCCTAAATAAACAACAATGTTCCTTTGGATGAAGAGGTGTTTACAACATCTGTAGGTCTTCCACCTGTATGAGCTATGAAACTCCCAGCTGAGCTTTAGCACAGTAAAACTTGAGAGCTTCAAGTGAGCCTCCTGCTCATTCAGAAAGTACACAGTTCACTTCTCTTTAATGAGTAGTTTTCCTTCAGTTAGTGTAAGGTCATCAAAACCTACTAAGTAGTTCGTGTAGATAACTGTGATGAAAAAGCAAATGTCAATGATCCTTATTAGTAATGAAATTTCCAGTGATTCTCATGGGGAAAAGTGCTGTTACTTAGCACCTCTTACTTTGATGCGTGGAAATTACATAAATCCTGTTTTAAAAAGTCTGAATCATGGGGAATGGACGTATTTCTTACATCTCTTTTAATATAATTATAGGTTAATATCTAGAATGATAGATGCCTCTCTGAAAAAAATGTCGCAAAGCTTCTGACCATGGAGTTTTAAATTCTACCTGACTATTTGCCAGTATGATTTTTAAGAATTGAGATGTGCTGCGTAAGGTGTGCAGATAACAAACAAGTTCTTAGGTAGTTTTTCCTCGCAGTCTCCATTTCTGTAACAGTAGTAAAATTGAAAGCAGATGGCAGTGTGGAGAGTTGAATCGGTTTCCTAATCTGGCTTTGTTTTTTAGATAGAAAACTACTTGCTTCGTAATCACGAGACAAGAAAGTACCTACAGGAGCAAGCGTATCGGCTGCAGCAAGGCATTGTCACAAGTACCACGCAGCAGGTGAGAATTTATACTTTAATGGGACTTCTCAGTGTCTAAAATCTACCTGGGGACAGAATTCTCTCTCATTCTGTCAGAGTAGCTTAAAGCAAGATACTTCTTGTGGTTGATACTTTTTCCCAAGACGTAATAATTACTAATGATAATATTTATGGAAAGGAGAAAAAAAAATCTTGTGTGGAAGGGAGGGTTTATATATAGTAGCACTTACTGTGCATGGAAAGACCAGAGAGATTTCTGAGCGAGCTGCTATTGAATGCAGGAACAGTTTAGTGCCTTTGTGCTCAGGAGTCTGAATTTTCAGCAGGCTCTCATCAGCGTGAAAAGCATCGTTATAAGGTTGTGCCAGTTCTGGTGCCTGAGTCGGTTCCAGTGTCTCTGCCTAGCCCTGAGCAACCATGCAAACATGCCCTTAGGTTGCACCAGAGCAAATAGCCTTAGACAGTAACTCATTATGTACCTTCCACCTTCAGAACTGTGGGCAGTGTGGGAAGCTTTACTCAGAGGGAGCAAAGGAAGGTAGCAATCTTCTGTGCTCTTTATAGTCTGGACAACTGAAAAGGTTTCCTGTCTAGCACAACCCAAAATATCGCTTGAAACTGGGAAGCTTTTGTGTTGTGTTAGTTGCTACCAATTTTCCTAAATGCCTTATGTTGTTATCGTTATCTTTCTCTTGAAAAGGCTGCAGGTATTTTCAATGGTAACTTACTATTCCCTCCATTCTAATGTGTTTCTTGCTGATACCCCTGAGGGCTATTTTCAGCTCCAGTACACTGAAGCAAGGTGGTGTAAGCAGAATAAAACTTGTCACGGCCTTTGTTTTAAATGTTTGTTTGCACCAGTTGTGTTCCTCTGAAAATGGGAGTCCCTAGCAAGCAGGAGAGGAGTATCTGGTTTGGTCTTCAGCTGAGTCAGTGAGATTTCTTTTTGTTCTCTGCATTTTTTTGTGGAACTTAATTCGAAGTGGCCTTTTTCCACCTGTGCTATTAAAATTTAATGGGACAGAGTTTTATTACTAGTGCCTGCAACTGTACTCTAGCTTCTTAACAGAGAAAATGGTACGTGGAGATGTACTGGCACTAAAAATTGCAAGAGCAGCATCACTTCATTTTAGTAGTTTGTCTGTTCCAATGCCTCCATTTTTCCCCCCTAAGTTAATAATCTCCATATGAATTAAATTTAGATCTTTTTCTAGTTTTGTGGTTTCAGTTGTGCTTTTGTCAGATAACCACATGCATATCAGATTTCAGTAAATGTAATTTCTTGTTATTTTTAGAGAAGAGTAAAATTAATCATTTCTATATTAAATTGTATACAGTGGCGATGGATTTTAAAAACAGTTTTAAAAGAGTGCTAGAAAATTTCTCTAGTTAGTGTGGTGGAATTATGCATTATTATTCCCAGAGTATTTTTATTTTTTCGTCCAGATGTCCCAGTGAGACTTTCTCTGTCTAATAATTAATTATCTTTTTGTACTTCAACAACAAAAAAAACCCCAAATGCCCAAAACCCTTTGAAGAGGAAGAGTCATGCGGAGCAGAAAAGGAGCATGCTGTGAAATTATTACAGTTCTCGTTGCTAATGATACAAGATGCTAGAACTCTAGACTTTGTATGATGATGACACGTGCGCTCAGATGTTATTTCAAAATGCCAAATAGCCAGTTCTAATGAATACTGTGTGGGCTGACAAAAGACTTTAAACTGTTATGTCTCCCTACCCCATTTATCCTAATCCAAATGGACTATATGTCAGGCATTCTTATTGCTTTGTCTTGTTAAGGATACAGTTATACCGCCTACTCTGCATTTGTAGCATTTTGAATGAATCGTGTTACTGATACAGATTAAGTTCAGTTTATCCCACTGTGAAAGCTCTGATAGAACTTTCTGCTTTGGTAATTATGAGTTCCCTTGCAGCTAGGAATATTTACATTTTGAAAGAATGTTCCTGAAACCTACACAATCATATTTTTCTTAGGCAGGAGAAGTCTTGGTGTTTGTTGAATGATTAGTGATAGAGCTTTCTTTTAATTTCTGAGCTTCCCAGCAGCTCAGAAACCTTTAGAACTAAGTGTTAGATATATCAACAACATTTCACCTTCCCTGGAGGAGTTTAAGGCACAGGTCTTGAGGGACTTGGTTTAGTGTTTGATAGGAATGGTTAGACTAGATGATCTGATGGGTCCCTTCCAACCTGGTTGTTCTATGATTCTATGATTCTGTGATTTTCAGCATTTAAACTTGCTCCATAAAACAGTAACATGTGACGTGTGTACAACTTGTTGTTTATTGACAGTTATCCTCGAGGTAACTGTGGGGGAAATATTCCAAAACTTTATTTTTAATTGTAAATTTTTATTTATTTTTTCCAGTGTTTAGGTGTGTCTCTATGGGATATAATCTTTTCCTTTATTAGCCTTGACGTACATCTGAGCTCTAGTCGTGCATTTCCAGACTGTTGTATTTTTCCTTAGAAATCTCATCATCCTACTATTGATTTGCTACCTGGATTGAATTCAGTTTGCATTTGACCAACATTCTGATGTTTTATCTTTTCTGTTTCTTTTGTTCGAGTAGATGATTGACAGAATATGTGTAAAAGTGCAAGATCATCTCAACTCTCTGAGAAACTGTGGGGTGGATGTTGTGCAGGAAGATGTCAAATCTGCAGAACGGCTTATGCGAGATGCAAAGAACTCCAAAACAGTAAGAGTTTCCCAGCATATTGGGAATACTGAGAGCTGTTCAGCATGTGCTTGTAGCTTTCTTCTTTTGGGGAATTCAAAAAAAAATGGTTCACAAAAGAATGTTTTCTTCAAATGGCCAACTGTAGGTAATATTTTAAGAGGCAAAATAATACTAATTTATTAAGACTTTGATTTAGCTAAGAGATTCGTTCCTGTTTGTCTGGATTTGAAGAAAGGTAGCAATGAGCCTGCTTTCCAAAGATACTCTTTATGTCTTCCAGCTCTTACCAAATTTGTATCACCTTGGTGGAGCTTCCTGGGCAGGACCAAATGGTTCACTCTCCAATCCAATCCAAGAGACACTTGAATCCATGGCTGGAGAAGTTACAAGGGTTGTGGATGAGCAACTTAAGGTCTGTGGATAGATATGTTACCATCTCTAAGATGCAAAAATAACTAAATCTGTGATCTGTTGCTAAATGCAAATACGATACACTTCTTTATTTCTCTATATATTTGTATGCAAACTATCTTTTCGTCATTAATTTCTTATAACTTTGTGCCTTATCTGCATACTTGCTGTGTTGGAGTGAAAAAATTGCTTTGGTGTTTTCAGTGGGCAAAAGGAGCATGTACTGCTTGTTATCATCTTATTTTAACTTCTAGAAGGGGAAGACTTTTCAGTTGCTCCCTAGGCCTTTAATAAGGCATCTGTCAAGCACCCTAAAAAGTCTCATGCCCTGGAGAAAAGTACTCACTAGTTAAGGAATTCCACTGGAGTGAAAGCTGCTTTTCTGCAGACTCTATAGCAGATTTTTTCCCCGTGACCATTTTTGAACATGATGCAGAATTTCCACTTTAATCGTTTAGTTTGAGTAACTTGTGTATGAATTGAGTGCCACAAGAATTCATACAAGCAGCTTTACAGGAAATCTTTTCACAAGTTGCTTGTCATATCTCAGTTCTTAAAATAAGATGTCACTGATCTGTAAATATTGTCACCTGTGTGTTCAGCCAGCTCTTGCTCAGAAACTTATACCTTCAATTATGTTAAATCTTACTATATTAAGCAAGGAAGAGTTATCCATGCAGCGTGTTCAGAGGTGAATCAATCCAAGGAGTCAAGGTGGAGAAACCTTAGCAACTGTTGAGATCTGTATGGAAGCAGATAAATTTTAGAATATGGTTCTGAGGCAGTTCAGATCAGCTTAAGTTTAGGAATAAGCTACCTTGCCTATGTTTTGCTGTATTCAAAGCTGTCAAAGAAACTGAAAGTGCTGGAGGGTAGGGAGGCTCTGCAAAGAGATCTGAACAGACTGGACCACTGGGCTGAGTACAGTGGTGTGAGGTTTAACACGGCCAAATGCCGGGTCCTGCACTTGGGACACAACAACCCTATGCAGAACTACAGACTGGGAGAAGTCTGGCTGGAAAACTGCCAGGAGGAGAGGAACCTCGGGGTGTTGGTCGACAGCCAAATGAACATGAGCCAGCAGTGTGCCCAGGTGGCCAAGAAGGCCAATGGCATCTTGGCTTGTATCAAAAACAGTGTGGCCAGCAGGCCCAGGGAGGTTATTCTTCCTCTGTACTTGGCACTGGTGAGACCACTCCTCAAATCCTGTGTTGAGTTGTGGGCCCCTCACCACAAGAAGGATGTTGAGGCTCTGGAGCAAGTCCAGAGAAGAGCAACAAAGCTGGTGAAGGAGCTGGAGAACAAATCTCCAGTTTTCTCGGAAAGGGTCATTGGGCACTGGCACAGGCTGCCCAGGGAGGTAGTTGAGTCACCAGCCCTGGAGGTGTTTGAAAGACGGGTGGACAAGGTGCTCAGGGACATGGGTTAGTGGTTGATTGGAATGGTTGGATACTATGTTCCAAGAGGTCTTTTCCAACCTAGTGATTCTGTGATGCCCCATCTTGGAGGTGATCAAGGCCAGATTGGATAGGGCTTTGAGCATCCTGATCCAGTGGGAGGTGCCCCTGTGCACGGTGGGGGGCATTGGAAGTGGATTACTTTTAAGGTCCCTTCCTTCTGTGATTCTATATTTCTATGAAGTCCTGTGCAATTTAGAGAGTCTTATAGAAAGTGGGGGGGGAAAGACTCTTCAGCATTTGGAATTTTATAGTTCCTGACAGGAGATTGAATTAATGGGTCTTCCATTTATGCTTTTACACATTTACAGCAAAAGGCACTTTAGCTCAGCCATTCTATCGTTATTGGATTTTATTTTTTTTTTTTTTTTTGTAGTTGTTTAGGTCAGTTCAAAACATCACATGCAGTTTATTATTTGTCATGATAGATAAGGGAGCTTACATAAGTACTGTTCTTTTTGTAGTTGAGGGAAAAAAACATCCTATATGCTGTAAGTGCTGTTTTGATTTTTAGCTTCCATAGCAACCACAGCCTGATTCTAGAAAAGAGTGTTTGGAGATTGAGTAAAGCCAATGAATACTCTTCAGACAAATAGGAGATATATTTTCTTAACATCGTAGAGGAGAAAGGGGAGGGAAAGAAGAAGATGGAAAAGAAAAAGTAACATTTTGGAGTGAGTTGAGTTAGCCGAAGGAGAAATTATAACAAGGCCCTTACATTTCTTTTCTCCCACTGGTGTCACTGTGGACACATAGAACTGGGAGATGTTTTATTCAGTCAGCGAAGGCATAAGGGAAAAAAGAATGCAAGACACGTGATGTTAAGGCAAGAAAAGATTGCTTTGTAAAGACAGGAGTTTTTGAACTACTCCTCCTAAATTACATCCTAGCACACAGGGTTTGTTGGCTCCAGCACCTGTTCCATTTTTTCTTTAGACATCATTATCTTCCTGTCCTTTTACCCCCTATATCTTTCTCCTGAATGTTTGGAGTCATTTATTACTGGCAGGGCTTTATCATAGAATCATAGAACAACCAGGTTGGAAGAGACCCATCGGATCATCGAGTCCAACCATTCCTATGCGTACCTGTTGACTGGCACTTGTGGCCTTGTGACCAAAATATTTGCCCCTCCACTATCAATATTGACAACTGTGAGTTTCCATCATTGAAAGGTTTGGGGATGGAAATAGGAGGTGGGGAGAGATAGGATTCTATAAAGAGGATAATAGTCATGCAAAATCAACAACTGAAATTATCGAGTGAAGAAATTATGTTCAGTAGTCACTTAAAGAAGTGATGCAAACTCCGACTCTTAAATTGCACATTCTCAGAGTGTTTTGAGTAAAAATTAATTTTGAAATTTTCAGGTACGGTCTTCAGTCTTTCCTCCTACTTCCCACTGACACCTTCACGCAGCGTTTCTTCCCATGATCCGTTTTGAAAGACTGTGCTTAGTCTGCAATTGCAGTTCAACATAGCAAGTCTTTATAACTTTTATCATAGTGATCCATCAATGACTTTTGTGAGGCCGAGTGTGATTTTTCAAGGTAGACTACACAGTGAATAAATGTCATGGGGAAAGAAAAAGAGGGATGTGTTAGAAATTCTCATTGTTGGTTTACCTGGCTCAGTTGTCTCTGCCGTCAAAGTCCTTCATCCTCCATGTGGATATGGCTGCAGAGGTTTGACAGGTTCTTAGTGTTACAGCTTGGGGATTAAAGGAAGGAGCATAGGAGTCCTTAAAGTTCCCTTAAGTTGGGGAACCCATAAGCAAGCTCTATATTAGCTATAATGGCAGTTGTCACTTATACCTGTAAATCAAATGTTATGAAGATCAAGACTTCCCTGTACATTGTGGCTGCTTCATGCTTCTGTGTTGTCCTCATGAACCTGCTCTGAAAAATCATAGAATCATAGAACAACGAGGCTGGAAGAGACCCACCGGATCATTGAGTCCAGCCATCAGCCAGTTAAGAGCTACAAACTGTAAGATGCTGCTTTAAGTCATTAAATCTGTTAAATCCACTACAAAATGAATTGGAAATTAGGAAAAAAAGAATATGGTTCGAATTGCAAGTCTAGAAGAGTCATAGTGCTGTGCACCAGAGTAACACTGTGATCTTCCAACTAATGACAATCTCAATACCTGATGTTAGTTTTTGCTTATTGTGCTGCAGACGCTCCTTGAGTCTATGGTGGATGCAGCGGAAAATCTTTGCCCAAATGTAATGAAGAAAGCTCGCATCCGTGAAGACCTGATTGAGGCTAGCACTGAGAAGATTTCCATCCCTCGCACTTTTGTGAAAAATGTACTCTTGGAGCAATCTGGAATTGATATCCTCAATAAAATTAGGTACTTTGAATATTGTAACAAAATTAGCTAGAATCTGGATTTTGGGTTGCATGTATGTATGTTTGTTTCGTAGAAGATTTTTGAAATGCCTTTGTGACTCACGAGAAACCCTGTTAAGGGATTCAAAGAGAAGGAAATTGTCCTACAGGTCTGGTGAACTTAATTCAGTACAAACATTTGGAATCTCCAGGGATGTTAACTCGATCATTAATGCATGTGCTTCTATTTTATTTAGTAAGAGTTTTGGTTTATGGTACACAAATAACATTTTCACAATTTATATACTTTTTAAAAACTTATTTATGTTCTCAGGTAACACTGAATTGCTGTAATAGAAGGAAATTGCACTTATTTTGCTTTGAGCGTTAACAGTGCTGTTCTTGATGCAGAATTTATTCTTGTTCTGTAGCTGTAACAATCACTGTAAAACTTTTTATTTGAATGGGAGTTGTGTACAGCAGTCAGGCATCTTCAGAAATGGAAACTTGGATATTCAAACCACAAATATGGAACAGGAACAGTTATCCTAACTAACTCTTAGTCTGCCCTTGAAATAAAGGGGGGAAAAAAGAGGCTTTTACCTGACCTTTTACTGCATCATATTTCATAATAAATATATACCAGAGAATACTTTTGCAGTAAAATGTGGTTGACCTGTACTTAAACCTTGGCAGTTGCCATCATTTGGCTATGGAGTCTTTTCTGCTTGATGAAAAAGTATGTCTGTCATTTTACATTGCATTGCTATTAGTTTTGCAGAAGTAGATGGAAACAGTGTGAGTATGAGTTTTGCAGAGCGCAGCAAAATTGGCAGGAAAAAGGTGTTATCTGTGCCTTCACTGAGTTTAAAATGGTTCGTGGATTGAGTTTTCTTTACTTCGTTCCTGTCAAACAAATCTTGACCCTGAAACAATGCTAGTGCCCCTTCTGCTTGTAGGAACTGCAACTGTCAGTGGGGTGAGGGTGCCACACTATCACCCTTCCTGCCTTATATTATTGGAAATGAATGTGGAAGTAACTGAGGGAAATCCCTTCACTCATTCTCTTACCACTGCGGCTTGGCCACCATTCTACTTCCTTGTGAATTGCATTGCACTTCCAAGGAGTTTCTTAGTTTAGTTTCCCCCTGACCAGGCTTTCTGTAGTATTATTACTAGCACCAGATAGAAGTAGCTTTGTTAGTCCAATGCAACTCAGTCTACACATAAAAACCTTAAACAAAATCATGGTATTGGTTGGCAGTTTGAAGCAGTTGTCCTTGAAACCATGGAGGCAGGAGAGATGGAGCTTTGTGTGGCAGCACAGGCATGTCTACCTGTTGGATATGAATCAGGTGCCCTCCACAGCCTGAGCCTTCTGTGCTGTGGCCAAAGAGGAAGCACCAAGGGAGCAATTCAAGGTACATATTTCCTTCACAGGAAATTACCAGTGAAACCTCAGTTCAGCACACAGGTTGTGTTGGTGTCGCACATATGTCTGTAAATGGGAATGGCTGACGTGAAGTTCTCAAAAGAGAAAGTGGTTGCCTAGAGCAAAAAGAGAAGGTGAAGTTGTGATGGCAAAGACTGGAGAACCAGCATTGTCCAGTTGTCCTTCAACTGGCAGATGAGCACAAAAAGGAATTGAGGAAAAGAACGGATTGTAGTTGTTTAGTATAATAGTGTTAAACAGGCAGCTCTGTCCTAATCCTGTTCATCTGATGTTTGTGTTTCTCGGATTTCTCTGATGGAGTGTTCTGTACCGAGTTTCACATGTGGTTTTTATTCAGTTCTCTTCCCCAGATGTTTTCATTTCAGCTCTTAGAAAAATGTTAGCAGCAGGTTAAATACGGTACAGAGGCTCTTGTGTTTATTGTGTGATTCATGAGTTTATTTCTGAAACCTGCAGTCATGTAACCCGACATTCTCTGAGGTTTTACTTCAAATAAAGTGACAGCACTGTATATAATCATCGCAGCGTTGGACATCTAATAAGGACAAAATTCTCCTGCGTGAATTAAAAATTTCTCTGTCTCATTTTTAATCTTCACACAGTGAAGTAAAGCTGACAGTGGCTTCTTTCCTGTCTGACCGAATTGTAGATGAAATCCTGGATGCGCTTTCCCATTGCCATCACAAACTGGTGAGTATTTGAATGGTTGATATCTGAATACACTGGGTATTTTAACACCATTTACATTCATAATATTATAGAATCATAGAATGGTTTGGGTTGGAAGGGACCTTAAAGATTGTCTAGTTCAAGCCCCCCCTGCCATGGTCTGTTCCCTCTTAGCAAAGCTGTGTTTTGAAATCAGTGTTACTTTCAATGGCATCACTAACATCACTTGATAGGAATGGTTGGACTCGATGATCCAGTGGGTCTCTTCCAACCTGGTGATTCTATGATTCTGTGATTCTATGATTCGGGATACGATCATGGGACTCGTACCTGTTTGTGTTGTAAGGAAGAGGCTGCATTATGTATTTCTCCTATTGTCTTCCATGCTGTTGTCAGATCTAAAACTAAAAATGCCATCAGGGTGCAGCATTAAGTTATTGTTTAAGAACAGTACCAGTACTTGTCCTAGTGAGATGATAAGGGGTTGGCTGCTCATGTAATGAGAGGGAAAATTTCATGCTTTAGAAGAGGGACTGAGAAGTCCTTGTTCCCCGAATAAATGCATCTTGAGGCTACCTCAGAAATGTAGGTATCCAGTTTGAAGAGAAAGGAGTAGAAACAAAGGAAAGAAAACACTGTCATTTGAAGGTGCTGAGCTGAGAGGAGGCATGGGTATTTATTATAAAGGTATTTGCTTCTTCAGGAGTAGAAGAAATAAACAACTGTGTATCCGCAGAAAAACACTTTTATTTCTAATGTAATGGGCGTCTGTAAAGAGAATTAGGTACTGGTTTGTTTGGGTTTTTTTTTTAAAAGAAGCCAGTGGGTGTTCATTCTCCTGACTGAAATTGCTCTCAATTTCTAATTGAAATTTCTCTGGCTTCAGCTTGCAGTTGTGAATTTTTTAAGATGCTTTTCTCCACAAGGTAATGGAGCCATATATATTTCTCTTTATTTCCACTATATAAAAGTCCTCATAAACAGAAAACAAATCGTTCTTCCCTCTCCTTTTTTTTTTTTCTCCTCCCTTTTTTTTTTTTTTTTATTTTAATAAATTAAAAGACTGGTTTATTTAAGGGTGTGTCTTCATGATACAGTGCAGCTTTGTATAAAGACACAACCACTGGTCTCAGGGACTCTGCAGCAGCGTCAGCCCAATATGTGTGTGGGCACATTATTTAGCTCCAGCTGGTCCTGGAGTAGGCTCAGCTGGCATGAGCAGTGGGCTGTCTCTGCCCAGTACTGTTGCACAATTTGGACATACCCAGACTCTTGCACAGTAAGTCATTTTCTCCAGCCTTTGAGTCACTTCAGTAACAATCCTCAGCACATTCTCCAGCTGTTTCAAAAGCCTCTTTTCAACTTACGGTCCCCAGAACAAGACAAATTATTCCCATGTTTTAATCAGCATTGTATATAGGAATGAAATTGGTTTTCTCCTGATATACTTTACTTCTTGCATTTACAGGCCCAAGGAGATAAGAATTGCTTTTGTCAGAGGTTCAGTGGTAGCTCAATTTCAGGATTGGGGTTGCTAGATCTGCTTCACTGTAATTGCTTCTGAATGCTTGACACTTGCTGCTTTTCAGGATTGTGTCCATACTTAATGGCCAGAGCTCTTAGTTCCTACGGAATTATTGTCTGAATTGACTTGAATTGGTTTGCTTTGTCATCCATTTTGGTCTGAGTTAGTAACACGTCCCTCACTGTTTATCTTTCAGGTGTTTTTGTTAAGAAAGCTGGTAAAGGAGCTCCTGTCTAATTTGTCAGGATTAATCTTCAACTGACAACTCTCATATGAGAGCTGGCAGGTAGTTTTTAAAACAGCAAAGATTAAATGCACTGCTACGGTTCTGTACCAGCTTCTTAGATTGGAGTGTCACGTACTACTAATTCAGCCACCTACAAATGTCTGTTTGTGTCACACAGGAGCGTTTGAGGCAAATTCGAAAAATAAACCTTGCTCAACAAGACCTGTGTTTGCCTAATGTGGTGATGATTAGCATTAATTATTATTATAGCTATTTAGTGTGATTAAAGGTACATCCATAAGAGCTCTCCGGTTGTAATTCCTGAGTAGACACTAGACTAAGTGAGATATAATTGACTCAGGTCATCTGTTTACCCTTTTTGGTGGTTAATAAAACCACAATCCGCTGGTTGTCTGGAGTCGTGCTGATGTCGAGCAATGGACTGCAGCTCTCCCTGGCTGCCTCTTCGAAGGATTCTGTGACTAATTGATTTGTCAGCTGATCAGCTGATCTTCAAATATTTGCTTTTAATAGATGTTAGTTAATATTCTCTTTAGTTACCAACAGAACTGGAAAATATTTCATCATTTTCCTGATGACGTGAGCCCACTCCATTCCACCCAGGGTGGCTTATATAACATTATCTGTGTTCTTAGTAACAGTTTTTGCTATCCAGGTTTTAAAAAGAGTATAATTATTGTATTTGCATTCTGATACTTAAATATATATATATATATATATCTATATATATATATATCTTATCCCATAGATCTACCAATGATCATTTTTTTTCTTTTTGTGGTAACCCCACCTAATTCTTCAGTGAAACCAAACAGAGGTATTTAACAAAGCTGTCCTGGTTTTGGAATAGAGGGTGATAACTTTTTGGTCATCTAATAAATATGAAAATTATACTAGCTGAAATTGTACAAGTATTTTGTGTTATTTAATTTTAAAAACATGGTCTAGGACAAAACATCTCTTCCACTCCTTTATTTTCTTCATAATGAAGACAGGACAAATGCCCCGTATATACTATTATAGTATATTACAGGCCTTATAATACTATTATAAGTCAAAACTAGGATGTGTTTTTATGTAACCTTTTTGCTTTTTTCCTGTTGGGCTTTTTTTATCCCTGCTTAGAAAATGTGGTGGGATTTGGATACATTTCCATCCAAAGAAAAAGAGAAAACCCAAATAAATTTTGATCTTTGCATTTGTAATTGGCCGATGATCACTTAAGTTCTGTAAGCTTCCTGCCTGGGTTTGGTTTACCCATTTTCACTGTCTGATGTATTCCTGTCTTTATCCTTGCCTCCAGGCTGACCATTTGACCAGACGTGGCAAACCACTACCACAGCAAGAATCTGTGGAAATTGAGTTAGCTGAAGAAAAACCGACTAAACGCTCTGTTATCACAGTTGAGGAGTTGACAGAGATAGAACGTTTGGAGGATCTGGACACGTGTATGGTAAGACACATTCCTCAGCTCGTTTGATTAAGCACGCAAATAACTGGAAGAAAAATGTTTTCCAGAACATTGTTGGCGATTTCATAGTATCAGGAAATTGAAATTAGGACTTGGCCTCTAGAGAAAACTAAATGTTAGCTTTTGAACAGTTGCATATTACTGTTCAGCAAAGGAAAAGCTTTCCCCTTTTCTTTGCTACTTCTTTCCTGCTACCTGTTCAAGGGCATTTCCCTTGCATACGTTGCTACAATCAACCTAATACAATAAAGGTCTCTTCCACCGACCACAGAGGTTCAGTTGCAGTAATGAATTGGACCATGGTATCCTTTGACAACGTGCTGCTCACTGCTTTTGTTCCACTTGGCATGGATTCCTCTGAACCATGACAAAAAATTGCTTCTGCCCGGAAGTTTTATTATTGACCATGAATGGAAGTTGATTTTTTTTTAAAATTAGCTTTTGAACATATGGAAGAAGCCTTAAAACCTTGAGACTTTGCTACAGGTCGTCCTAGAGAGCAAACTTTCCACAAGTAATTGAATTAAGAGTGTGAGATCATGCAAAAATGATGAACATAAGTTGCTGAACATAAGTTACTGAACAGCCTTATTAAATGCTATGTGTGATTTTTCTTACAAAGATGGCTCCGTGCCCTATCATGATTCTTTACAAGATGTAAATCTGCAGAGTTGCATATAAATGGGTTTCCAACTGTTTTCAGCCTCAGTTTCCCCTCCACCTAGCTCAGCCTGTTGATGAACTCTAGTGTGAACAGGAACTTCAGGGAGCACTTCTCTCTTACAACTGAGCCAGTTTAATAGGTGGTGACTGCTGCAAGGGATGGGCTTTCTCTTCTACCACAGTACCTGACTCCTTGGCCATGTGCTTTCACGGGAAACTAAACTGACAGAAAAATCAATTGCATCTTTTTGCAGAAGGAGTTGATTCAGCTCCCTGAAAAGATTTACTGCAGAGTCAAACAAGTACAACTTAAGAGAAGAAGCGGCAGAGTTGCTCCTTTCTGCTAGAAAACAAAAGCATACTTTCATTTGAAAAAAAAAATCACTTCTCTCCCTCTTCAAAATCTCATTCTTCACCAAGATATGATTTGATGCAGCGTTTGTCTGAACATCACAAATCCCTGTGAAGCGTGTGGTGTTGATGATATCATCTGACTCATCACTCCTAGTATTAAGTTCACGAAGCTTTCTGTAGCCAAGATTCAATTATTTTGAGATGTAAATCCTGTCGGAAAGAGACATCCCAGCAAAATATATGGCATCTGAACCTTGTACCTTTTAAGTTAGTTTTCACGTGACGGCTTCATGTATAGAAAAATAAGCTAAGTGCTTGTTTTGACATCTCCCCCTCCCCCTTTACATTTATTCTTGTAGTCTGTTAAGAATAATAACACGAGAAATTTTAAATAGCTCCTGTTTTTATCTCCTATCACCATGGTTATATGAAAGGATCATATTGCTGTGCTGTTATCTTTCACTGTGGCCATATTAAAATGATGGAAATGTGATGCTGCTCACACTCTTTAAAAAGATGCATTAGATGCTAACTGTACCTCAGAAGTGTTTATGCCTCTCTTCATTCTCGTCATTCACCTTCATCTGCAGAGCGATACAAATACCTTTGTGACCCAGATTCTCATGAGTAATTTCTCAAGAGAATGAGGCATCAAATAAACGCAAGTCAGTAATCTTGGTGCTAAAGAATCCACGTATTAAAGACTGTAATCAATTCTAAAGAGCTGCTTACTTGCATCCAGGGTGCAAATGATATTGATTGCTGTTGTAAAAATATATAGGTAGATAGCCCAAACTCCTTGAATACGGTGTCCAGTTCTGGGCCCCTTACCACAAGAAGGATGTTGAGGCTCTGGAGCAAGTCCAGAGAAGAGCGACGAGGCTGGTGAAGGGGCTGGAGAACAGAACCTATGAGGAGTGGCTGAGAGAGCTGGGGTTGATTAGCCTGGAGAAGAGGAGGCTGAGAGGAGACCTCATTACTCTCTACAAGTACCTGAAAGGAGGTTGTAGAGAGGAGGGAGCTGGGCTCTTCTCCCAAGTGGCAGGGGACAGGGCAAGAGGGAATGGCCTCCAACTCTGCCAGGGGAGATTTAGGCTGGAGATTAGGAGGAGGTTTTTCACAGAAAG
The DNA here is from genome assembly GCA_033558105.1 of Coccyzus lansbergi. Lineage (NCBI taxonomy): Eukaryota > Metazoa > Chordata > Aves > Cuculiformes > Coccyzidae > Coccyzus > Coccyzus lansbergi. Next base: position 655,485 of record JAUMJK010000520.1, on the reverse strand, counting down.
GGTCATTGGGCATTGGAATAGGCTGCCCAGGGAGGTGGTTGATTCACCTTCCCTGGAGGTGTTTAAGGTACTGTTGGATGGGGTCTTGAGGGACTTGGTTTAGTGTTAGATAGGAATGGTTGAACTAGAAGATCCGATGGGTCCCTTCCAACCTGGTTGTTCTATGATTCTAATACAAGGAATTTTACTGGACTAGTTTTCTCACTGAGCTTTTTTTCAAGCAAAAGGATTAAGAATGGATATTGTGCATCTTCTGGGTGAAGTTAGTAACTTCCAAGATGGCATATGTGTGATATATTTTAGCTATGGGAAAATCGTATGGATTTCTGATACTATCTTAGAAAAATCAATCTGATTTGTGGCAGCTTTTAAGTGTTGTGCAGATGTTCGCGTGGAAGTGACCCTGCTGAAAGGGTCATGAGTGACTGCTTGGTGAACTGGTCGGTGCAGGAAACGTATGTTGCTGAAAGATTTTACTGGAAAGAGAAGCTTATGGTTTCATGCACTATTAATAAGAACCTAATTTCCTTTGATGATTTTTAATCTTAGATGAGAAATAGCTCTTTTTTTAAATCCGTCTTCTTAAATGGCATTAGTCTGGCACAGTGCCCTGTGTGGCCCTTGGAAATTCCTGAGCATTACAAAGTGTAACAATAAAACAGATTTTACCGTTTTGAGTAAATGATGCACCTGGCTGTGTGTTCTGCAAACCTGAACCCCTGAATTGCAGCTTTGTGTTGTGCCTGTTCAAAAGGCTAATCTTCTTCCGAAAGAATGTGGGATGAGGCTGATCAAGTCGCTGGGACGCCAGGAAAAACTCACTCATTTTAAACCCTGTCTATCAATTTGCTCAAGCTTGATGTCAAAATGTCTGAGAAAGAAGAGATTTTGGTCTTTTAGAAAGGCACTGAGCTTGGACCACAGTTTTGGGGGAGATGGGGTGTTCTTCATGTGCAAAACTGGATTAATTTTGCAAACCTGGGCAGCTTCTGCCAGTGCCTAATGAACCTTTCAGTGAAGAATTTTTTCCTTATGTTGAGCCTGAACCTCGCCTGGCAGAACTTGAGGCCATTCCCTCTTGTCCTGTCCCCTGTCACTTGGGAGAGGAGCCCAGCTCCCTCCTCTCTACAACCTCCCTTCAGGTAGTTGTAGAGAACAATAAGATCTCCCCTCAATAATACGATGCTTATGAACTGTTTGTTTATAAAACATGCACTGGAAGCACAGGAATCTAAAACCTCCTACTGCTGGTGACAGGGCGGACAAAGAGGATGTCCTTGCCAGAGTAAAGATCTGAAAAAAACAGACTTTTAAGTTTTATTTCTAGTACTTTTTGTTGTGAGAATACAGAGTTATCTAAATAAAAAACTGTGCAGTTAGAAGCTTATTAGCTTAAACTTCGGATATGATTCTCATCCAACCTTTAACAGTGGCCTGGGAGCCAATAATACGAAAGATCTGTCAATCCTACCAGAATTTCATAGTCTGTTAAATGAGTTCTGGAGAGCAGTGGGAGTGATTGAGTGGTCCAGCATAGGATGCAATAGCTAGAACATTATGGACCCGAGAGTTTCTGAGCTCCCTGAGCTGCAGTGCACTAAATTGATGCTTCCCTAATCTACAGCTGTTTTAGTTATCTATGGTTAATTAGAGCTGCATTGATGCTAATAAATTGTTAGGAAAAAAACTTGCGTGCAAGTAAGATGGAAAGAGAAACCATTATGCAAAAGAATTACTTGCTGTTCTCAGATTAAAGGAAAAGCTGTGGCCTGCTTTTCAGGGCTTAGACTTAATCATGAATTAACTTCATAAAATAGTGTGGTTTCTCCAAATCTGTGTGTATGTGACAAGAGTGACATTTTAAACTAGTGCATGTGTTTCGAAACTAACTTTAAATTGCTTTTTTTACTGAGATTGAATATATTGGATCTTGGCCTGTGTAATTGTGTAGGCAGATACTAACTGATTTAAATTTGCATAATGCTTCTAGTTGTACTTTATTATTTCATAGCCATTAGTTCTTTGTAGAAGTAAGAAATATTAAATAGGGCTCAATTCCCCACCGAAAGGCAATGGAGCATCTTTGATTGTGTTTTAACTGTTATGTTTTAAAGCTTTTCTTTTTTTCTTTTAGCTATTTGATTGTTAGTTTGGCTTTCAAAATACTGAAATGAGATCACCAGAGCTCAGCCGCTATTTAAAGAATAGTTTTGAGAGAAATAGCTGTTTTACTAGAAATCCATGTACTCATGGATCTTTAAAATATCCATTTCAGCAATATAATTTTATTACTGTAGGTAGTAACGAGCATACACCCAGGAAAAGCATTGTTTTCAGAGAAAAGAAGAGATTATTTACGTTCTAAAGAGGTATGGTAGGTAATTGGAACATATAAAGGAATTGTAGGTTGTGATACACAAGTATTATAAATCTTATAAATAAAGCTTATAAATCTTCTTTAAAGCATTTCAGTGTAAGATTGAAATGCTTGGATGGTAAATTACGTGTTTGCAAAAATGCTTGTAGCTAATAGAAAATCACTGTCTGTGATGAATATTGAATCTTAGCCTTCTCTCATCTGTTTCCAATTTTAACCATAGAGATGGTTCTATAATTTCAGTAGAGAAATATTGGAAAAAACCTAATCCCATGAGCAACACATTAATGTTTTAGTCTTTACTGAACAGTAGATTTTACCTGTACATAGAGAACTAAATTTGCCAGAGTCACAGAACACTTGTAGGTTGGTGGTGTATGTTTCTTCCTGAAAATGTACTAACCAGCCAGATACAGCAGATCAGTCCAGTGTCCAAGTGAAGTCCTATGAACCAGTGGGTTCTGAAAAACAAGGAGTACGTTGAAAAACAATGAGCATAGAGTCATGGAATCATAGAGCAACCAGGTTGGAAGAGACCCATCGGATCATCAAGTCCAACCATTCCTATCAAACACTAAACCGTGTCCCTCAGGACCTCATCTACCCGTCCCTTAAACACCTCCAGGGAAGGTGACTCAACCACCTCCCTGGGCAGCCTGTTCCAATGCCCAATGACCCTTTCTGTGAAAACCTCCTCCTAATCTCTAGCCTAAACCTCCCCTGGCAGAGCTTGAGGCCATTCCCTCTTGTCCTGTCCCCTGTCACTTGGGAGAAGAGGCCAGCTCCCTCCTCTCCACAACCTCCTTTCAGGTAGTTGTAGAGAGTAATGAGGTCTCTTCTCAGCCTCCTCTTCTCTAGGCTAAACAACCTGATGAAAACATCAGTGTTTTCAGAGGAAAGGGAAAGATGGCATTCACTGCACCAGAATTAATTTGAAAAAAAGAAAACTCCACCTGAAGGCTTTTCTCTCCCCCACCCAATTAAATTAGAATTAAAACAACAGAAACCCCTTCAGTTGCTTTCACTGGAGGAAGGAGAAATTCATGGTACAGACCTTCATGCTACATGCGCACTGATACAGTTGGTAGAAAAATGAAAGTAGAGATCATCTGGAATGCCCTGATATACTAAAATTTCTGATTTTTGTTGCTCTCTGTTTATCTGCAGGAGGATTGTCTCAGACGTAGGTAGTCAGCTTCTTGGATGAAGGACTAAACACCTACTGCAATAAAACCCCAGTTCACTTTAGACTCCGTATTTTCTCCTGTGCTATAAATAAAGCTCTAGTTCTGTGGCTGGCTTAATCCAGCAAAAATCATTGTTCTTGCTGAAAAGAGCATTTCCACATCCCCCTGTATGCAGTTCACTCTTTCCTACCCACACCTTCACACTTGTACTGGTGTTCACATAGCCTCCCTACAAACTGGGTGTGGGAATTGATTCAGCTGAAAATTAAGCTTTTTACGGAGGATTTCTTTCCCAAGTTAGCTCACAGACTGACTGGTCTCTGGCTGAGTTCGCAAAGCAAATCCTGAGCGGTAGGAACAAACAGACAGGGACGAGGGCAAAGGCAGCAACCTGGATGAATGCCGGATTAAATTGATTGTGACACTTGAGTTTCTCTCTTGTATGCATTAGCAGAAATAGGCCTTTGATGTGTAGTAAATACAGCACTCTGTGGGAAGCTAAGAACTGGCACTATGGTATGTGAGAGTATTCTTGGCTTCTGAAAAGGCTCCATCACTGGCATGTGAGCAAAACTGCTTGAGTGGGAGTCTAGTCATATATCTGACTCACCCTGAACTAGGGCAGTTTATGAAAACATCACCGGGGGGCACAGCACATTGCCAGTGTGCTCTCTATAAACCCATCTTTGCACGTGCAGTGATGTGGCTGAGAAAGTAAGAGGCAGAGAGAGCTGGTGTGATTAATTTGATTAAAATTTGATAATTTAATCATTGTAATTTATATTAATATATAAATTTAAAATATGATATAATATAAATATAATTAAATATAAATATATATTATGTGTTAAATAAATATTATTATTTATTTATTTGATATTAGTTTGATTTAAATTTTAATTTGAGGAGTGTCTGAGAGAGCTGGGGTTGTTTAGCTTAAAGAAGAAAGAGGCTGAGAGGAGACCTCATTACTCTCTACAACTACCTGAAAGGAGGTTGTGGAGAGGAGGGAGCTGGACTCTTCTTCCAAGTGACAGGGGACAGGACAAGAAGGAATGGCCTCAAGCTCTGCCAGGGGAGGTTTAGGCTGGAGATTAGGAGGAGGTTTTTCACGGAAAGGGTCATTGGGCATTGGAATAGGCTGCCCAGGGAGGTGGTTGATTCCCCTTCCCTGGAGGTGTTTAAGGGACGAGTAGATGAGGTCCTGAGGGTCATGGTTTAGTGTTTGATAGGAATGGTTGGACTCAATGATCCGATGGATCTCTTCCAACCTGGTTGTTCTATGATTCTAATTTTGCAGAACCTGTGGGTGTCTTGCTTATTTGCAAGTTGTGCAACTTTTATGTTAGCCTCACCATTAGTATTGTGACTACAATAATTTTAATTGCGAAAATTTGTTGCGCATCATTTCATGGGTTCCTTATATGTAGTTTTGCAGCAGCCTCGTTGCCCTTGGATGTCCTTATCTATGTTTATTCAGTGCCTGTTACATGTGTAGACTACAATTTCTCTCAGGCTTAAAAGGGGCTGCGTGTTCCCAGCTGAAACAGTTGAAAAGAAAGCTGACTCTCAGTGTCTCTTTCATGGTTTGTGAGTGGAAGGTGGTGGTGGATAGTTGACATGTAGTATGTTTTTCTCAAACCAACTGAGATTTCTTAAGCTTCAGAGCTGTTTCTCATAGTCTAGGATACATTAGATGGATGGATGTGGTGCTGAGTGGCACGGTTTAGAGATTGGTGGGAATGGTTGGACTCGATGATCTGGTGGGTCTCTCCCAAACTGGTGATTCTATGATCCTATGATTAGCCATACAATATGAAGTAAATGAACAGTGTGATAAACTGCTTCTAGTACACTACATGTTTGTTTCAGACTATGGGTTTTTTTGTTTTTAAATTGAAGACTGTTTTCTGCTTAGCTTAAAATGAGAATTTTGGAGTGCAGCTGCTGGGTATTCTGTTTGCATGGTGGCACTTCTGTATCAGGGGTTCTTCTTCCCATAATACTGACTCTTGGTTTTTCCTTAGTAGCCCCAGATTTGTACTGGGGGTGGAGGAGAAGGTGTGTAGTTACATCCTTCGTGGCAGCAGTTTTATTACTGATATTGACTTTCCATCATTTTATTTCACCCGTGGTGAAAAGGCCACATTGGAAGGAGAGTTCAGTAATTGAACCCTCACTGAAACACTGATGTGGAGAGTTTAACCTCCCTGCAGTGGTTTTAGGAGGGAGTTGGCTACTAAGAAGTTAGTCTGTGGCAGATAGAAAGGTCTTGGACACACAGCTATGCAGTCTATGGGTGATGCCCCCCGACTGCTCGAGCCCACTCTTCTAGCAAGAATTTGAATGAGTAGATGGTAAGCGGAGTCAACCCAGAAGGCACTAGGCAGCTGTTGCAGGCTGTAGCCAGCAGCAGGGATCACCCAAACGCTTACTTATCTACCACAGACAAACTTAACAGGTTATGAAGGCAAATCCCCTTTGTACAGGCTGGATCAGAGGCATGTGTCGTCTTTTCTGCCAGCAGAGCTGTGGAGTCAGTTGATGTTCTGCACAAATAGATACGGAATTCGTCTTTCCACGGCCTCGCTTTATAAGAAGCTGCTCATTATTTCCCAGATTAGCAAGAGCTACTTTAGGGGGAGTTCTTGCCAAAATCTAGACTCTGAACCCTTTGGCAGAGACACAACAAACAGCATGAGAATATCCTCTAATAGTGCTGTTTCTGTAGCACACATCTATCTGCAGCCATAATGCTTCTTGGTTCAATTAATATCTGGCAAGATGAAATTCTAAATTGGTTGACGAATTTGCTTTATAGGTTTCATGGTCCTTTCTGCTGCTTTTTTGATTCTTCCAGCATCTCACATAAGTACCTTGGCACGAGTTACTTGTCTGTGTTATATATGGGGGAGTCTTGTTTACTCTGAAATCTGGAGAGCCTACTGAGAATAGAACATGCACAAGTCTGTCTCATAAGTGCTTCGTGGTTCTGACTTCACCTAGAAGAACGGGAGGCTTGCGAGTTTTGGCTCTGCAAAATTCATACCTCATCTTGTAGGGATAAAGAACAGTTACTCACAGGAAGAGGAAGCCTGCGTTGGGGCAGATGGTTATAGGGTAACGTTAGATTTTGCTTTATTTTGTCAAAGAAAAGGAGGTTAGGGTAAGCTGGGTTACTGGAATAGGAACTTTTAAATAAAGAAATAAATAATCAACAGTACATAGTGCCAAAGGCTAGAAGACAGCTTTTGAGTCATTTAATCTCATCCCTGCTATCACTGACAACTGCATCACACATAAATTTCATAGAATCATAGAACAACCAGGTTGGAAGGGACCCATCGGATCATCGAGTCCAACTATTCCTATCAAACACTAAACCATGTCCCTCAGGACCTCATCCACCCGTGCCTTAAACACCTCCAGGGAACATCCCCCTCTTGGACTACAGGAGAACTTAAGACTTAGTGGTAGGGTTTTGCCTGGATGACTACTTTTTTGTTTGTTTGTTTTGGTAGTTGTTCATTTCAGGTCGTCAACAAGAAGGAAAAATGCAGAAGTTGTGTTGCTTCACAGTCCTGGAAAGCTGTAGGGCAGGCAGACACAACAGTTCCCATTCATAAAATCATAGAAAGGTTGGGGTTGGAAGGGACTTCTAAAGATCATCTAGTTTTAACCCCCTGCCATGAGCAGAGGCATCTTTCACTAGGTCAGGTTGCTCAAAGTCCCATCCCACCGGACTTTGAACACTTCTAGTCAGAAGTACCTTACCTCAATCTTGCTTTAATTGCCCAGCGTACTCTTAGATATTGTGACTGTTCTTATTTGCTGTGTTGAAGGGCTTTTTGTCTTCCTGTAGGGAAGTTTAGGTCATGGACAAGTAACTTTAGCGTCAGCATTTGCCAGGTAAAGGTAATGAACAACAACAAGCAAGCAGCTTATGGTGGCTTAAAGAGAGGTCCTGCCATCTGACCTGCAGCAGCTCTCCATTGTGGGCTTCATTTTTAACTAAAATAAATTAGAGGAACCATCCTCTTTGTTCATCATAAAACCCAGCTGCCGTGGAAGATGCCGCTAGCCTCTTCAGAAGCAAGTGTGCCAACAGTGTGCCCAGGTGGCCAAGAAGGCCAATGGCATCCTGGCTTGTATCAGAAACAGCGTGACCAGCAGGTCCAGGGAGGTTATTCTCCCTCTGGACTTGGCACTGGTGAGGTCGCTTCTCAAATCCTGTGTTCAGTTGTTGGCCCCTCACCACAAGAAGGATGTTGAGGCTCTGGAGTGAGTCCAGAGAAAAGCAACGAAGCTGGTGAAGGGGCTGGAGAATAGGCCTTATGAGGAACGACTGAGAGAGCTGGGGGTGTTTAGCCTGGAGAAGAGGAGGCTGAGAGGAGACCTCATTACTCTCTACAACTACCTGAAAGGAGGTTGTAGAGAGGAGGGAGCTGGACTCTTCTCCCAAGTGACAGGGGACAGGACAAGAGGGAATGGCCTCAAGCTCCACCAGGGGAGATTTAGGCTGGACATTAGGAAAACATTTTTCGTGGAAAGGGTCATTGGGCACTGGCAGAGGCTGCCCAGAGAGAGGTGGTTGATTCCCCTTCCCTGGAGGTGTTTAAGGCACGGGTAGATGAGGCCCTGAAGGACATGGTTTAGTGTTTGATAGGAATGGTTGGACTCGATGATCCGATGGGTCTCTTCCAACCTGGTGATTCTATGATTCAGGATAGCTGTTTTTATAAACAACAACCCATTGCAGTGTGGCCCTGGTTTCTAAATGATGCGTTAGTGACTTTGCTCTCCTGTCTCCTGTTAAAATACTCCATTAGCTGTCACGGACTTTAGCCTGGCATTTAACTTTCCAAGTGCAATGGCACTCGAGGGGGAGATTCTAAGGACGGTGATTCAGGTTATCACTCCTGCTAGTGAGAAGTTCATAGCTGTATTTGCACAAGCTGTGCTGAGGGTTTCATTCTGGAAATCATGTTATAAAATCTTCAGTAGCTTGAAGTAAGCAACAACAACTTCTTAACTTCTAAGGCTTTTTATGCAGATGGTGATCCCCTTAGTGTCCGAGGATTCATATGCAAAAGAAAGGAAAAGTTGGTCAGTTTACTGTTCTGCTTCAGAACAAATATCTGAAGATTATTTTTTTTAATGAGGGAACTGGTAGGTGACATCTCTGTCAAAGGTAGTTTGAAGACTAAAAGAAGCGTGGGAAATATTGACTGACTGAAATGATGTCATGTTGGTTTTACAGGTCAGGATTCCTTACAGCAGGATTTGTGATAAATTCCATGTTTTCTCATGCCTCTTTCTTAAAAAGACGTACCCCACGAAAGAGATACAGCTGGAACAATTTTACACTGGTTTTAAGTGTGTTTGAAGGAACCATCAAAGGATGTTGAGGCTCTGGAGTGAGTCCAGAGAAGAGCCATGAAACTGGTGAAGGGACTGGAGAACAGGCCCTATGAGGAGCGTCTGAGAGAGCTGGGATTGTTTAGCCTGGAGAAGAGGAGGCTGAGAGGAGACCTCATTACTCTCTACAACTACCTGAAAGGAGGTTGTAGAGAGGAGGGAGCTGACCTCCTCTCCCAAGTGACAGGGGACAGGACAAGAGGGAATGGCCTCAAGCTCCACCAGGGGAGATTTAGGCTGGAGATTAGGAGGAAGTTTTTCACACAGAGGGACATTGGGCATTGAAATAGTCTGCCCAAGGAGGTGGTTGATTCACCTTCCCTGGAGGTGTTTAAGGCACAGGTGGATGAGGTGCTGAGGGACATGGTTTAGTGTTTGATAGGAATGGTTGGACTCGATGATCCGATGGGTCCCTTCCAACCTGGTTGTTCTATGATTCTATGATTTTTCCTATCAACTCATTCACAGTTACTATGATTCCCCAGTCCAATTTCTGGTTTTGTTTGGGTTGAATTTTATTAGATGTTTTGGTTGTGAGTTGGTGTTTTCTCTTCAGCATGTATGATGCAAGGCAGACCACTTCATTTTGCATTTGACAAGGGCAGCAACCAAAGGGAAAGGTTGGGTGGTCTCATGGTCTGTAGTGCTTCAGGAGCTTGGAGACTGGCATTAGGTTTCTTGCAGAGTGCAGCCAGATTCCTTGGTGACTTCAGCCAAGTCCCTTCATCTTTGCTTTGCTTAACAGTTCTTCCTTGCATAACCTGTTGCCTGCTGTGTGCTTCCCTCTCCTTCTCCCTCCTTACTCCCCACCCGCAAGCTGTTTAGCACCTTCTAACTTTTAAGCTGCTCGGTAGTCACACTCACTTAGGTGAGATCACTAAAATCTGGATGGTAGGAGATTCCATAAACCCTTGCTGGATCACAACTGTAGACTGTAAACTCCACAAAATAGCAGATTTCCTTCTTGTTATGTACATATTGCTTTGCACTTTGGTCCTAATGGTGTTTCCAGCTGCTTGTGTAATATGAATAACTTTCCTGCATTAAATACACAGTACACACTGGAGTACTACCATGAATACTGTGTGGAAGAGAAGCTCTGTTGCAGATAGATTTTTTTTTTTTTTAAGTGTACTGGAGATTTATTTTTAAGACGGTTTCAGTTTTCAAGATGTTCCTTGATGGATTCTGCTGTCTCTTCAGCAACCTCGAAGCAGCCTCAGTGAAGAACCATATTCTGAGGGACATGTTTTAGTGTTTGATAGGAATGGTTGGACTCAATGATCCGATGGGTCCCTTCCAACCTGGTTGTTCTATGATTCTATGATTCTAAGAAGGGCAAGAGAAGAGGGAACGTGGATTCTGGCAGGGAAATGGAATAAGAGTTGTGCGTGTGTGTGACTGGCACACAAATATGAGAGTAATGAGGAGCTTTGCCTGAATCACTGTTAGCTGAGAACTGTGTAAAACCAAAGTTTATGAAGGTAAAAGAAAATAAAAATTTAACAAACCCCCTGAGGGACAGTAAGAAAATAAAAAGGAGTTGGCTGTGTGCAAGGATGCTGCTCTTGCTATTGAAAGATAGCCCATCGTGTCTTTAAAACTTTTTAGCTATCATTAAGCTTCAAAGAATGAACCGTGACGAGTGGGTCATGATTGCTGAAAATGTCAAAGCATTGACTAACTGACCCTAATATCCTTTTAACAATTAAATTATGAACTTCCTGCTATGCACGGACCATTTTCACTACTGATAATTAAAACACTAGTGCAATATCCATTTAAAAATCTAGCACTTCCTTGCTGGGCAGTTTAATCCCGACCATAATTATTGACTTCTGAGGCAAACACTGTGTGAATATCCACACTGTTCTTACAATAGCAGTTCCCATTCAACTTTCAGGCAAAAGTGCATTTTTACTGTAAATTAAGGAGGGGTGTGACTGGATGGGTCATGTGCTACCCAAGAAAAGGGAAGTGGCATTGCTTTATTTCATATGATGGCTGTGCTACTGGCTTGCTTTATTTTTTTAATTAATAATTTATTTAATTAATTTTTATTTAATTAATTAATATTTAATTAATAACATTTCTGAAGGGGAGAGGAAAAATTGTGCTTTATTAATGCAATAGTGTTCTTCTAATGAGCCAAGATGCTTGAAAGGCCTGCACCTCTAAGCCTCCTTATGGAAAGGAGAAGTGTTGTAGGTTTGGATTAGGTTTATTTAAACCTCTGGAGAATTGGCTGGCATCCCTTTTTATTCGTTCAAGAGAAGCTTTGTTTTGGTTTCCTTGCTCTCCTGCTTTCCACAACAAACTGCAGGTTTTTAATTCAGAAGCTTCCTTCAGACTAGGAAATAACAGATTTGCTGTTTGATTTGGTTTGTTGGGGTTTTTTTTAATTTATTTCTCATTGCTAGTGCCAGCAAAATGAAAAAAAAAAAAAAAAAACCCTACAAACCACCACAGTACATTGGGACAGCAGGTGGCAGGTTGGCACCACTACCAAGTGCTGTATGTTAGAAACAAACATCTGAAAACTTGAAGTCCTGATATAGATTAAATAAGACAAATCACAATCTTCTCTGGTTATTCTCTGGAAACACCGAATATATGGCACCTCCAAATGCAAAGGATTTTTACCTCATTCTTGCATGTCCCCTTTCCTGCTAAGATTTTTAAGTGTTTTGGCTTTAGTTTTCTTTATTTTGGTGACTTCTGGTTTTGCCTCCTTTCCTGAGAACTGCTATTGCTTTGTCTTCCCCATTCATATTCTTTTTTCTTTCTTTTTTTGCTGCATGGAGACTCTCTGCTGTACAAGTGTAAGTATTTTTTTAGCTCTGCTCTTTCCAGCCTATTTGTTTACATTTTTGTGCTCCATTTGCCTCTGTGCTGCCTCGTGAATCTCCTGGGAGACTGTAGAACCATCCAGCTGCACCTACAAGTGAATTAAACAGCAGTTCAGGGATGAGATTGGATTCTACATGGATTTTACAAAAAGGTTCATCTGGCAGAGCATCTGAATTCAAAGCATCCCCTGGCTTTGAGACCGAACCAAAGCAGAGTGCTAATGGCAGAGGTATAAGCACAAACATCGCTGCTCAGAAAGCAAAATCTATTGGTTTGGTTTTATATTCAAGCATCATCCAGCTTAATGAAAGAATGGCTTAAAAATGGGCATAAACTAGGGCCTTCTTGCCACAGCCTGTGGAAGAGGTGTCAGGGGTTATCTCAGTATGCTCAGTTGTGTTTTCTTCATTTCGTTGAAACATCTTAAGCTTTTGACTGCTGTTCTCACCTCTTCGCGTTGCTGCCCTTAATGCATTCTTGAAGCTGAAAACCCATACGTTGTTTTGCATGTTGGGGAGCTGAATTCAAGAGGGAGAGGGAGATGGTTCATTAGTTTGTTTGAAATCTTTTGGAAGGGAAGTGACAAGAAGGTCAGTGAGCATCCCTGTAACTAATAAGATTGAATATTACTTGGGAGGAGGAGGAAAGTGTGGAAGTGAGCACAGAGCAGTTCAGCACAGAGTAGTTTTAGTTATCTAGTTTAGTTATTTAGTTATCTGTATCATCAAGAAATGGAGAGTATCTGAGACTCTGTTGCTAAAATCACTTTGTGTTCTAGCATTCAAGTGGAAGTGATTTTAGTTGTTGGTTTTGACTCCCAAGAAACCAGTGTTCTTCCACGGTTGGTAATGCAATTTAACAAAACTCAAGAGAGCTCAGACAGTTCTGTGATGAAGGGAGTCAGAAGGGAGGAATCTGGAAAAATGATCATCGCAGGAGATCCTGGGAGTTTAAAGATTGGGCATGTGCGAGTGTCTAAATAAGCCCTTATTTGAGAACATGGTGAAGATTTGCCGGCTTTCATGTTCTGCAGAAGGTTCCTTTATGGAGCCATCTCTAGAGATCTCAGTGGCAACACTGCATGGAGACTTTTTGTGGGACCCCAAAGACCCAGGCATGCAGTTCGTCTTTTTATCTGTTCTGCCAGGCACTGCACAGTGTGCTCACTTCTGTGTGTAGGCACATCAAAGAAGTAGTTCTGGAGGTGGTCTGCTAGAATGGAGAACCCTTGAAAGATGTGGAAGAAGTGAAGGAGGAGAGGTTGATATTAACAGCTGTTCCTCTGTAAAGGCTACAGCTGCTTGTGTGGCCAGAGGTGGTAGAAAGGCAGAAGGTGTTCACCTGCCAAACCTGAACTGCTTCCATGAGCTATGGGAAATGGGGCTCAGGCTGAAGAGAAGCAGAGATCTTTCCCTAGGAGTTTGAATACCTCCTGTGGTAATGAAATGAGTTCTGCTGCTGTAGCATGCTGCATATTGGCTGGGATATTAAGCTGAGATTAAGTCTAATATTTTGTAAAAAGAGCACACTGGCCTATTTAAATTAATGCTTTGACCCATTTTGCTCTGTGTGTGATCTAGAAAGTTCATTTGGCAAGAAGCCTTTCATCTGTGCACTTCCTAAACAGGCTAGAAAACAGAAGGTTTTCAAGTGAAAGTGTACGTGTAGTTGTTATTCATGCTGTTAAAGCAAATGGGAAGCATCTCTATCCCTCTGCCTTTATCCCCAGCAACCAAGCTGCTGATGGATCGTGCCAAGCTGACAGTAAGTTATAGCAGTGAGCCAGAGACTGGCTTAGCGCCATCAGCACAGCTCTGCAGGTTCATCTCAGGGCATTTCGTTGTCTGGAAGGGAAGGTGAAATCATTCTGTTCCTGGCTTTTGGGGTTGTCTTGAAGGATTTGAGTTCCTGCACAGGGGCCTCAAAACTTGACCCAGGCTGTTCTGCATCGGTACCCTGGGCTGATGCAGCTCTTGGCTTCCCTGTGTTCAACCAGGAGCATTCCAGCCATGGCTGTGAAGTTACTGAGTGAGTGGAGGTCTCCCATCAACCTTGTTTTCTGTCTTCCATTCTGATCTTCTTCAGCACAGGAATTGCTGCATTATTGTAGGATCTAACTTTCAGTCACACCATAAAAAAAGGCGGTAACAGAACAAAATGCATATAAATATACTTTAACAAGAGAACTGCAGCTGGAAATAAAATCAATAGACTGCTGGTAGGGACTCCTAATTGCTGTTCCCCAAAAGCTGAGCTGACTCAACCCTTCTTTACTTGAGGTGAAGATGCGTTTGGGTGATGGATCAGCAGCTGTCAAGGTGTGCAGTTCAGAGGCTGCCCAGCTGCCTGCACATCGCACTGTCCACTGCAGTTTTGGCTGGAAAAGTTCAGAACTTTTCCGACACTTGCCATCAAATCAAATCTGCTTAATATGTTGTTAACTCTGAAAGTAGTGTCCAACCTCTTACCATAGAATCACCAGGTTGGAAGAGACCCACCAGATCATCGAGTCCAACCATTCCTATCAAACACTAAACCATGTCCCTCGTCACCTCGTCCACCCGTCTCTTAAACACCTCCAGGGAAGACAAGTCGACCACCTTCCTGGGCAGCCTTTCTAATGCCCAATGACCCTTCCTGTGAAAAACTTCCTCCTAATCTCTAGCCTAAATCTCCCCTGGCAGAGCTTGAGGCCATTCCCTCTTGTCCTGTCCCCTGTCACTTGGGAGAAGAGCCCAGCTCCCTCCTCTCCACAACCTCCTTTCAGGGAGTTGTAGAGAGCAATGAGGTCTCCTCTCAGCCTCCTCTTCTCTAGGCTAAACACCCCCAGCTGTCTCAGCCGTTCCTCATAAGGGCTGTTCTCCATACCCCTCACCAACCTCATTTCTCTTCTCTGGACTTGCTCCAGAGCCTCAACATCCTTCTTGTGCTGAGGGGCCCAGAACTGAACACAGGATTCAAGGAGCGGCCTCACCAGTGCTGAGTCCAGAGGGAGAATAACCTCCCTGGACCTGCTGGTCACACAATTTCTGATCCAAGCCAAGATGCCATTGGCCTTCTTGGCCACCTGGGCACACTGCTGGCTCATGTTCAGTCGGCTGTCGACCAACATCCCTCCTCTTGATGCAGTAACACTTTGTCTGCTCAGGTAGTAAGCTATTTTTCTGGCCGGTCTTGAAACTATTGTATGATTTACTGATGCTTGTCAAATGTCAGAGTGGAAACCTGCAGTAGCTGAAGGTATTTTCCTAGTGACGTGTATAGTAATAAGAACAGAGCTCTGTTGCCCAGGCAGTGTTATCACTCCCTGCTGTGTAGTCTGTAAGTCCTTTTCTGATCTTGAGAAGATCAGAATAACTTTCCTGTTATGAAAATCTGCCATAACCCTGAGCATGTGAATAGTCCTCCTGACTTACTCTGGATGGGAGCATGAATTCAGAACATGTACATCTGTGCACTGAACTTTCCGTACGTGAAAGCTAGCAAATGTTTACCTTTAAACAATTTATGATTTGGCTGAAATGTCAGTGCCAGCTGTGTCTTTTCTGGCTCATATAAAGTTGATACCAGTGACCTTGATTAACAGTTCTGTTAATGTGTTGTGAGCCATAACAGTTTCCTGACTGACACTCCAGATTTAAAGCTAGGCTTTCTGGCTAGCAAGTAAATAGAAGTATAAGGATGTCATTAAAGCCAGTATGTACAACTCTACCCCCAAAGGAGCTATCTTTGCAAAAGCTGGGTGATTTTAAGTTAACTCTTTAGAAAACCTGCAGGTGAGGTTTTTGTTTAGAAGTCTTATGATGCTGAAGTATGTTAAGAGGTTCAGAATCGGTGACGCATGCGTATCCTGTAGCAAAACAGTCCTCCTTGCCCTGCAGACTTTTTGAAGAGTACAGGCAAAAAAATAAAGGCAACTTTCTTTCAAAAATAACAAACACAGTCTTAAGTCTAGGCATCTGTGCTCTTAAGGTAACATATTCCTTTTCTTTTTCCTGGGAACATGAAGATGAGGAGAAGAATAGTAGTGCAAAACTTTCAGTAACTACCTTGTATGCCAGGGTAACTCTCCACCTGTTCTCAGTGTATCTGAAGTCGAGGGAAACCGTGTGTTTGCTGAAGACAGCGCTAACACTGACGTCGTATTCCTAGTTTTTGGAAGGCTGTGTGCACCAAGACTACATTTTTCTGGGAAAGTTTGGTGAGCAGTGTGGTGGTGTCCAGAGGCTTAGATAACTGAGTTTTAATCCTTCCCAGCAGCATATCACTAGCAAATGAACCATGGAAGTATATTTTGTATGAAAAAATAAAAGCCAGAATAAGGGGGAGACTATCCCCAGTATTGTCATCAACTGTGCAGCACTGCATGCAGTAATTAAGTGTTTTCTGCCTCGTGATCTGAAATACAGAGGTGAGGTTTTAATGTTCCCGTGTTTTATAGCTGAGGATCAGTGAGTTAATGCTTGGGAAATTCAAATCATCATCCTGTGTACACCCTGTGGTTTTAATGGGAAGAATAAACTACTTGCCTGGCTCTGTTCAAAGTCAGTTGCACAAAATGTCAATTTAGAAAAAGGTTTGGATGTTTGGGAAGAGGAGGAAAAAAAGCCCATTCCTGGTGTTAAATCCAATCAGATCTTGAAATGATACATAAGCTCAAAAAAGTGTTTTGTTGGATAGAAAGGAAAAGGTGTTCTTTGTAATTTCTTCTGTCCATTGAGGTAATTTTTGTTTTGTTTTATGTTGCTAGATGACTCCTAAATCAAAAAGGAAAAGCATCCACAGTAGAATGCTCCGGCCGGTATCCAGAGCTTTCGGTGAGTATTTCTTAAAGCCTTTTTGCTTCTTCGCTTATCTGAGATTCTCCTAGGTAGTTCTTATTGGAAAAGCACAAGTGACCCTCCCTCTGAAATACATTAGGCACCCACACTGCTTGCTTTGTTTTGTGACTGCTGGGATTTTTGATAGTAAATGCTCACAGTGCTCTGTCTACTCATAAACATGTTGTGGCTCAGTTCTCTAAACGTGTTTGTAATTATTTACCACAAAAGAGAGGAATGGCATTGTCTTTTATTTTGAATAGCATGTTAAGTCTAATTAGAAAGTTTTGATTTCTCTTAGAAATGGAATTTGATCTAGATAAAGCACTGGAAGAAGTACCTATCCATATAGAAGACCCACCATTTCCTTCCAGCAGGCTGGACAAACGAACTTCTGGATTCATTTCAGAGCTGCCATCAGAAGAAGGGAGAAAACTGGAACACTTCACAAAATTAAGACCCAAAAGGAATAAAAAGCAGCAGCCCAGCCAAGCAGCAGTGAGTCTACAGAAAAATATTGCTGGCCATGTCATCTATTGATTGCTTTTCGCCATAAGTCGATCTTGCAATGTAACGAGGACAAAGTTCTAAAAACCATGAGCAACTACTTTGTTTTTCTTCTGTTATTCATGTCTTTCAACATGCAGTTCCTATTATAACCTTTTCATCTTCTTTAACAAAACCTAAGACCAGGATATGTTTTATCTATTTTTATTAGCTTTTGTTTTTCATGGAAGCAGTTGCTGGAGGTACTTTGAGATTTCCCAGGAACTGCATGAAATATGAAACTTTTAAATTATATTGCAAGGGTTTGGTAAGTCTTAATCCTTTCTTCTGCCTGCGTTAGGATGTGGTAATTTGGCATCAATTCTTATTTCTATCAGCTCTCAGAAGAGCTACTCTGTGACACCTACATTCCTGAACCTCCTAAACTAAAGATGGTTTTGGGGCCAGCAAATCTGCATAGTCCCAGATCTGCTTTTCATGCTGGAGCCTGCCTTGGAGAAGCAAAACAGAAGAGCGCTGTCTGCCTACGAAAGCTTTGGTGTGAACCCAAGTAATGTGTGCGGAGTTCCCACAGTTCCATTTCCTTGGCATACCACATCAATAAAGGTTTATTTTTGAGATGGTATGTCCTCGGGGTATGCCAGGGCAGATCTGGAGGAGTAACAGAGCTATCTCATGGCGACAGAGCACAGCTGATAGGATAAGTAACCCTTATCAAGGTGTAGCCGTTGCTTCTCTGAGTTACGCTGACTGGTAATGAATGTCTGTGAACTCTTCTGCTCCCTGAAGATTGTCAGTGCAGAGGATAGTTGAACATTTCCCAAATGCTGGGAAAGGTCATCAGACGGTAGAGTGCTTTTTGCACCACTTGGAAATGGAGAAGCCTTTGAGCAGAGTGGATGTTCAAGCCAATTTTCCATCCCCTTGCACTTTACAGGGAAGAATAGAGGTAGGAGGACGATGGATTGGTCTCTGGGTTGTAGTGAAAGTGCATCTGTGTTTTCGTATTCGTATTCTAATTATGTAGAATGCACATGTTTTTCCAGTTGCTAAACTTACCTCTCTTCCAAACTTATTCGTCGCTTCCTGTGCCATCTGCGCAGGGATAGAGAGGGAGTGGGGGCACAGAAGGGCAAGGGCTTTGCGACTAGACATGGAACTAGGACATACAGAGCCTTGCTCAACAGAAACAAAAGACTTACTTCTTGTAGATGCAGTCTTACTTCCCATGATAGTGCAATGCTATGGGAATGCTCATCAGTTAGGAAATTAGGTGTCTGTTTAGTTGCAGAAATAAGACTAAACAAATCTTTGACAGGCTTAGGATGTTTGCTTTGATGCTGCTAAAAACTGAGCAGCCAAATTTTGAAGGCCACAGTCATGAGTGCTGGACTGCGGCATTGTTTGCTGTTGGTTTTGCAACTTGGAGAATACAGAAGGTAGTGGTTAGGAAAAGGACTTGAAATGCGAGACGCAAAATCTTGACCTTTTCTACTGCTTCATGCAGGTCTGTTTGGTTGTTTCATAGAATCATAGAAGAACCAGGTTGGAAGGGACCCATCGGATCTTCTAGTCCAACCATTCCTATCAAACACTAAACCATGCCCCTCAAGACCTCATCCACCCGTTTGCTGTCCCCATTATTGCCATTTAGTAATTTAAAGAGTCTCAGATGATCACAGCTGTACTTCTCTGGGTTTACTGGAAAACAGATTTGTTCTTTATAAGCTGGAAAATGTAAGAAGAAATTGAGAAAAAAAGAGGTAGAAATGTAAACTTTTAACTTGGGGTAGGTGGGCAGGCAGAAAAAGATTTATGATTTTGTCAGGATTTTTATTAAAGCAAGTGTTTGGGGGGGTGATTGGGGGAAGCAAGAGAGGATTAAAAAGAAAATCTCAGGACCGCCCTAACCCCAGGTAGCTTTGAAGCAATATGATGAAACAGTTGTTTATCATTTAGAACTTGTGAGATCTCAACCTCCTCATGTGTGAAGGTGTAGTACGAGAAAGAGGCGAATTGCTAATGTATGAAAGAGATGGTGATTCATCTTATTTATTTGTGCTTCTGAGGCAGTATTTTTCCTTAATAAAGAAACAGAAGGCTCACCTTTAAAGTTAGGGTTAAAATACCAAAAAGACAAATGAAAATCAGGATTAGCACTAGCATTAGGAGCATAAAACATGAAATAAGCCAGAGTTCAGTCATTTACACTTATGTTACAGACTAAAAGGCATTACAGCAAACATCCGTAGAATATCCTATGCCTTCAGTGCCTTAGCAGGCACTCAGCATTTGTGTACATCATTAGTACATTTTTTGGGGCACTTGCTGTTTGTGCAGATGCAAAATTATTTCTTTTGTGAGGCAAATTTTCTCATTTACTGGATTTTATTGGATCCTTGCATTACTTGCCCTTCAGGAAGTGCTCTTGCCTTTCATACTTACGTGTTTGTTCCTACTGTCAGAAGGTCTCCGATATCAATACTAAATAATCTGTTTCTCATTTCTGTTGAAATGCATCAACCACTTTTGGTTGACACCTTGCAGTTGAAATGTCAGTGTCAGCTGGTTTTTTTTTCACTGAAAAGATAAATATTTACTCTGAGACAACCAGCACTGATGTGACCAACCCAGATGTCGGTATGTGCATCGCTGCCTAGTGTCAGATGTTCTAGCTAAACAAGTTCTCTGCTGAAAACCCTGGAAGTGGCAGAGCTAGAAGTCTGAGAAGGCTTTGTGCTTCTTAGAATAAAACTGTTTTTATAGAAGGTACACAGTTTGACTGACAACCAAATAGCTGTTACCAGATGGACTCTTTTCATATAATTATTACATTACTACAGCAGATATCAATAAAATAGTCACTACTGTTATAGAATCATAGAATCACCCGGTTGGAAGAGACCCACCAGATTATTGAGTCCAACCATTCCTATCAAACACTAAACCATGGCCCTCAGCACCTCGTCCACCCATCCCTTAAACCCCTCCAGGGAAGGTGAATCAACCACCTCCCTGGGCAGCCTCTGCCAGTGCCCAATGACCCTTTCTGTGAAAAACTTCTTCCTGATGTCCAGCCTAAATGTCCCCTGGTGGAGCTTGAGGCTATTCCCTCTTGTCCTGTCCCCTGTCACTTGGGAGAAGAGCCCAGCTCCCTCCTCTCCACAACCTCCTCTCAGGTAGCTGTAGAGAGCAATGAGGTCTCCCTTTCATTACAAAGTACATATGAAGCTTCTTACAAGGTTCAGCTACTGGAAAGTGAAAAGTTTCATGAATGTGTCAAATCATTAGTTCATACGCAATCAGTTGTCCTGGCTTAACGAGGCTGAGTTTGATGTTAACAGCAACTTCTACAAGTATTTATCTCTTTTTAGAGGCATAGAAAAGCGTGTGTATTCCAGCTGAAAAGTGTAGCTGGGATTACTCTGAATTATCATGGCAACTAGGAGATTTCTTGCTTTAAATTGTTTCAAATTATGAACCCTGCTGTTTTGTGGCAGACTGATTCTTGGTCCTTAGTACTAGGAAGAATACAACTGGGTTGGGTCTTGTGGAGTTGTCCACAATCACTTAAAGGTTCCCATACAGCATTGACATTGAAGGAAGTCTCTCTGCTAGTAACTGAATTTATCCACCTCAAAGCCACACATGGGTGTGTTTTGTCTTTGGAAGGGTACAGAGTCAGCAGCTAATCTTCACAAGCTCTTTGTGGTGAGGTGGTCAACTAAGTCATAGAATCATAGAATCATAGAATAACCAGGTTGGAAGAGATCCACTGGATCATCAAGTCCAACCATTCCTATCAAACACTAAACCAGGTCCCTCAGCACCTCATCCACCCATCTCTTAAACACCTCCAGGGAAGGTGAATCAACCACCTCCCTGGGCAGCCTGTTCCAATGCCCAATGACCCTTTCCGTGAAAAATGTTTCCCTAATGTCCAGCCTGAACCTCTCCTGACAGAGCTTGAGGCCATTAGATGCCTCCAGTCACCCACATCCAAAATATGGACACTGGAACCAAGAAACCAAAAAAGAGAGCAAGTTTTCCATTTTCAAACGTTCAGTGAAAACCTCTGTACAGTTCCTGAAGTGAAACACCTGATTCTGTATTTAGAGTCTCTGCTGTTGGAAGTGCTGGACTGAGTGAATTATAAAAGGCTCTCTTAACCTGCTAGAGCTCTGTTTTGAAATCTTCAAATCCGAAATCCAGATCTTATGTTTTTCTCTGAACTGGGAAACAACTAGCTGTTGAAAATGCTCTTCAGGTCACTCCCTGATCAGGATTTAATTTTTCTTTAAGTACTTTTTTAACTTTCTAACTGAACTAATGCTTCCTTCTCAGGAGCCCAGGGGATTTGATTCCTGGCCTTATGCACTGCATCATCCAATTTGTCACTAGTGTTTGGGGTTACTTTATATTTGAATGTAATGTATAAACCAGTCTGACTAAAGCGGGAATTGCAGTGCTGATTCCATTGTCTGCACTGAGGCTTAGTTGGCACGTGCGATTCTTGTCTTTTAACTCTTAATCATTGTCATTGAAATAAATATGTTTGGATTATTTTATGCCAGAGAGAGTTTCTTTTTTCTGTCAGGTGTCTGCTGGAGTGGCTCCAGAGGGAGATCAGAATGGCCTCATGGGGAGAGTGGATGAAGGTGTGGATGAGTTTTTCACTAAGAAAGTGACAAAAATGGATTCAAAGTAAGTTCTTTTTTTAAAAAAAACCATCCTAGCACTTCTAAGTTGTACTTGACTTCTGTTCCCAGTATCCAGGGTCGCTGTTGTCAAAGTCAGAAAATACCTTAGTAGTCAAGAAACTGTGACTTCAATTACCCTCCCTTAAAAATGGCTACTTCGAATTGCTTTAATGTACCATGGGGAGGTGACTATTGGCTAGTGTGTATTTTTGTAATTCATTTGACTTCATTTTAACCTTTAGTGGAGATCCTTATTGCTGAGGAAGAGCTGTGTATTGGTTGAGACTCTCATCTCCAGTGCTAGTAGTACATAGTACTAGGTAGTCTCTGTCTAGTAACAACTGCTGTTGGGCACAGTATTTTGGTAGGTGGTAGAAGCTTTATGTTGTTTTAGAAATGTGTTAAAGACCTGTTTGACCAGTTTGTGGTGTTCCAGATTTAGGCAATATATTCTTTTCAAAGATATAGAATCATAGAATCATAGAACAACCAGGTTGGAAGAGACCCATCGGATCATAGAGTCCAACCATTCCTATCAAACACTAAACCATGTCCCTCAGGAATATGTCTCCTTCAGCTTTGTATTGGGGTTATTCAGTTTATACAATTGCATTTTATATATTTGCAGAACCATGTACCTAGATGTTCTTGCATTCACAGAATCATAGAATCACCAGGTCGGAAGAGACCCACGAGTCCAACGTGTTTGTGCACATACACACAGAAATATCACAAAGAAAATCACAAAATTACCTGAGTTAGAAGTGACCCACAAGGATCATCGAGTCCAACTCCTATACCTGCATAGGACAACCCTAAAATTTAAACCGTGTGTCTGACTGCATTGCCCAGGAGGTTGTAGAGAGGAGGGAGCTGGCCTCTTCTCTCAAGGGACAGGGGACAGGACAAGAGGGAATGACCTCAAGCTCCGCCAGGGGAGATTTGGGCTGGAGATTAGGAGGAAGTTTTTCACACAGAGGGTCATTGGGCGTTGGAATAGGCTGCCCAGGGAGGTGGTTGAGTCACCTTCCCTGGAGGTGTTTAAGGCACAGGTGGATGAGGTCTTGAGGGACTTGGTTTAGTGTTTGATAGGAATGGTTGGACTAGAAGATCCGATGGGTCCCTTCCAACCTGGTTGTTCTATGATTCTGAATATTGTTAGGCTTAGTGGCATGACTACTTCGCTGGGGAGCCTGTTCCATCACTCCATCATCCTCTGAGTGAAGAACCTTTTCTTAATATCCACCTCAGCCTTCCTTGGCACATCTTCCTGGCATTCCCTCGGGTCCTATAATTGGTCACCAGAAGGAAGAGATCAACTCCTCCTCCTTCCCTTGTGAGGAAGCAGTAAACTGCAAGGAGGTCTCCCCTCATTCTCCTCTTCTCCACAAACACTTACATAAATAAATGAGAGAGCTGGGGTGATTTCCAGAGAACTTTGGATGACCCCTTCTGTGCTCAGTGTGACAGCCATTGAGGAAAATGGTATTGACTAGCGGATAGCTGTGGCAGGGAAAGCAAATGTTTTAGTCACTGTGAGTTATCAATATCTACAGTGACAAGTGAAGCCATGTGTGACACACTATGTGTAGTGGTAAAATTATGGTAGCTTTGAGAAATCAGTTAGCCAGGTTAAGTTCAAGGTGCTCACAGACTACTGCTCCCTGCTGTGCTTCCTTTGGGTGCCTGCCAACTGCTCATTTCAGATGCCTCCATGAAGCTGCAATATCCCTGTGAGGCCTGTGCCTGTGGTACTAAGGATCTTTGCTCCACGTCCCCCACTGGTGGTTCTTTCTCCAGTTGGGGTGCTCGTATGCAGATGTGTTATGTGCTCAGCTTTTCTCTCCAGGGTTAATACTCTGTCTGTTAAGGTCCCTTTTAGAAAATCATAGAATCATACAACAACCAGGCTGGAAGAGACCCATCGGATCATCGAGTCCAACCACTCCTGTCAAACACTAAACCATGTCCCTCAGGACCTCATCTACCCGTGCCTTAAAAATCTTACTGACGGGTGTGTTTTGGGGATGGGTTTGGTTTTTTGAGCATGAGCATCTGCACTATACAGGTGACCTCTCAGTATTCCTTATTGAGAGAAAATGTCTGGACCAACCAGTTCCTACTCCCAGCAGGGCCCTTAAGGGGCAAGATGCCCTGAAAGCTGCGTGAATCACGTTCCTAGGTCAATTGTTCTCCTTTTACTGATGGGCAGATACAAACCGGAAGCAGTGAAATAGCACAGAGTGAAATTCTGTGTGCATAGACAGGTTGGGCAGAGATCCACTGAAGCAAAGCCTCGCTGGGGTTGGAAACAGCTGGGTGCCCAGTGCAAGTGAAATGCCTGCCTTCTCTTCATTACACTATGCACAAGGTCAGCACAGGAATTCTCAAGACAGCGTGATCAATGTTAATTGTCTTAGTTTTTAATTTAGAGACAGCAGCTAATGGCTGGGCCTAGGGCAATGTATGGATCGTACAAAGGATTTGCTTTGCCCAGGAGGAGTCGTTAGGTATTATTTAAAAGAGAGGGAGGAGAGGAGCGGGGAAGAGTTTAAAATGTCTGTGTCTTTCATTAGGAGGCCATCAACAAAAAGTTCAGACAGCAGTGAACCCACTGAAGCGGGTGATGAGAAGAAGAAACGGGACTCGCGGAAGAGTGGCTTCCTTAACTTAATCAAATCAAGAGGCTCCAAATCTGAACGTCCTCAGACTGTGTTGGCGGCAGAGGAGCCCTCGTCGCCCAAAGTTGCTGCAAAAAGTTCAGCTGCGGACACAAGCAAGAAGGAGGTAAAGCCTGCCGAGCAGAATGGTGGTACAGAACGATCTGAGGAATTAAAGACGCCAGACTCTTTGGAGGAGGCGCAGCCAGATGATGCTGCAAAAGCCGAGAGGAGTGACAGCAAAGGAAGCCCACAAGGAGGCCGGAGGTATGGCGTGCAGGTGATGGGCAGTGGACTTCTCGCAGAAATGAAGGCCAAGCAGGAGAAGAGAGCAGCCTCGGCTCAGAAGGTGAAGGCAATTTGATTTCTCTTGAGTTATTGAAAAAAAATGAGCAAGAGCTAAGAGATGGGTTGGGTCTATAAGGGCTAGTGACTATGGTTTTGACATATCAGTCCTGCTTTCCACAAGTTATGGGATTATGGTGCTCCTGCAAGAGGATCTTGTGCAGGAGGTGATACCAGTTCTTGTGCTGGATGTCAGACCATCGCAAGCACAGAAGAGGACACATAATAGTTTGCAAGTGTTACAGAGTAATTTTGGGGTGACTAGTAAGTGCAACTTGGTTGTCTCCAGTCTATATGATGTGTGGTTTGTTCACATGTAATGGAAACTTTCTTTACAAAAGGTAAAGCTAGGACAGACTTACTATGTGCCCCCTGCAAACCATTACCTTAGGGGTTTGGCTACAGTGGTAGCTACCTGTACTCTTCTCTTTTGAAAGGTGATGTAGAGAGGTGGAGAGACGCATTGTATTTTAAATTATATATTCTCTGCAAACAGGTAGATCTGCAGACAGGTAGATCTGGCTTCCAGACACTGTTTACAGCTATTTAGCTTGTACTTTTCCTTATTGCAGCCTTTTATCTCCTTTTGTACTATACTTAATTATTTTTATGCCTTTGATTTCTGTATTTCAAATGCTAACACTCAGAAAAAAAAAAAGCATATATTAAAAAGAATTAATCTATTCCTAATTATCTGTCTGGATTCCCTTCTCTCTCTCTCTCTCTAATTTTCTCCTCTGTGAAGTGCTTATGCTAGGCAGGAAACCTGCTTCACGGACAAATGTGCAGAGTGGAGTATCCTTGTGTTGCTCCACAGCGTTTTGTGCTGACCTATTTTGCCTGATGCCTATTTCCCGTTCAACTTCCCCATTATCATTCCCTGCTTCCTCCCAGCTGCAGTTGTCATGTTCTAAAATTACCAAAGGTTCAGCCTTTTTTTATTCCTCTCTCCCTCTTCATTGTGCAGGGCATTCAGATGCCCTCCATTCCCCATCATTATCCCTTGTAATTTGGAAGGTGTTTCATAGAATCGTAGAATCACCAGGTTGGAAGAGACCCACCGCATCATTGAGTCCAACCATTCCTATCAAACACTAAACCATGTCTCTCAGCACCTCATCCACCCATCCCTTAAACGCCTCCAGGGAAGGTGACTCAACCACCTCCCTGGGCAGCCTCTACCAGTGCCCAGTGACCCTTTCTGTGAAAAACATCCTCCTAATGTCTAGCCTAAACCTCCCCTCGTAGAGCTTGAGGCCATTCCCTCTTGTCCTGTCCCCTGTCACTTGGGAGAAGAGCCCAGCTCCCTCCTCTCTACAACCTCCTTTCAGGTAGTTTTAGAGAGCAATGAGGTCTCCTCTCAGCCTCCTCTTCTCCAGCTCTCTCAGCCGTTCCTCATAGGGCCTTACAACAAAGTTTCCTTACAACAAAAATCTCATCTGCAAGCTTTGCTGTGTTTTCCTTTATTTAACACATTGCAGAATTCTCTTGCTGTGACAGAGTAGGGCACCAAAAAGTCCATTTTTACTTTTTGTCATAGCCTTATGGTGCTTGCCGTGATGTCTGAACAGTTCCTGCTGACGCTAGAGTCTTGTAATAAGCAGATTCAAATTAGCACAGTGGTCTATAGCTCATTAAAGAGATCTGCTGCATAAAGATGTTTTTTTTTTCCTAAAGAACAACCAGTTCCCACCTTTCTCATTGCTTCTAAGTAGTACCCACGAATAGTCTCGTTAATTTCTAAAGCCCCCCAGTTTTCTAGTAAAATGCTGTATGACTTTAAATGAGCATATCCTCTGCCTGTAACTTACAAAATACCAAGCTACTCCAGATTATATAAATTTTTCCAAGTGCATAAATTGTGTGTGCTTGGTACTCTTCAAATTCTTTATACTTATCATCTATGGTTAGATCTGGAATGATGTGACTGAGGTAGAACATTAGCACGTGGAATTTTTTTTTTTTAAGCGCTGGGAGTGCAAGTCCTCTTTGATTGATGAGCTTTCATAGCATTGATTGAAAACTTGAATTTCATCTATCAAAAAGAAAAGTTGTTACCTTTTTGCAGTATTCTTTTTGCACCCGTCACTTTTTACCAGTTGGAAGAGTTACTCATCTTTCATAGAATCATAGAACAACCAGGTTGGAAGGGACCCATCGGATCTTCTAGTCCAACCAGTCCTATCAAACACTAAACCAAGTCCCTCAAGACCTCATCCACCCGTGCCTTAAATCCCTCCAGGGAAGGTGAATCAACCACCTCCCTGGGCAATTTTTTTTCAGATTTAACTTTCAAGAAAATAATGGTATTGATGTTATTTTTTTTTTTTGTTAGATTTGGTAAAAAATTATATTTATGGAATGCAAAAGTAGGTCTGCTTTTTTTATTATTTATTATAAGAGTAAAAAGAGAACTGATTTGAAATAGGAATCTGTACCACAGCGGGACGCTAGGGTTATACATTCTTAATGCTGCCCAGACCACACAAAACTGAAATGCTGTTCAAGAAATTTTTTCACATACTTCATCCTAGATCACAATATTGAATAATTTAGTTTTCTGCTTTTATTCATGGTATTCATGAAGGTGAAAATCGTACCGCATCCTGATGATTGAGCTACAGAAGACACCATCCCACTGCTGTAATATTCTTTAGGACGGGTATGACATCACCTTCCCGAGCATCTTCAAATGTATCAGAATTCCAGTATGATAGAAATACAGATGGCTGCTTACATTCTGAGCTATTTTACATGAAAACAACGCCAGAAGGAATTTACTATTTCATTCATACCTTACTGCACTCTTGTTACAGATACAAGCAATGAGCATGTGCGCAGTAAATGGAAAGATGTTTCTTGTTTTCTTTTGCTTAGCATACAACGTGCAAATTGGCACTAATGGTGGAGCCCAGCATTTGCAGATTAGTGTTGCCACTAAGCATACGTAAAAAGATCTTTTAGCTCCATCTAGTGTTTGCAAACTGATTTTTTTTTTAAATGTTAATACCTTGAGCAAGACCTGTAAGATCAAGGTGATCTATAACCTGTTTACTCACACTTACTGTCACTCAGCTCCACAGTGTTTCCCAACCATGCGTGAATTCCTGTCAAAAGCAGAGTCTCATAATTCTTTATCTACATGATAAATTTTCCTAAATTTATCTGACATCATTGACAGCTTCTCAGAGTAAATTTTTGCAGCAAGTGTTCACTCTTATGTAGGGACCATAAACAGTTTGTAAAGCACTTACAGTAAGTAGCCAAATGTGCTGACATCCTAATTGCATTTTTAACTATTACGCTAATAGATCACACCACTGGCTTTTGCACTTGTCTTTGTACATGGTCTTATTTCCCTGGTAGTCCCAAAACTACGGAGGGCAGGAGTTGAAGCAAAATTAGTTTTGATGTTATCATACAGGTCTCTTAAAAGTAGAATCATAGAACAACCAGGTTGGAAGGGACCCATCGGATCATCAAGTCCAACCATTCCTATCAAACACTAAACCAAGTCCCTCAATACCTCATCAAGACCTAAAACAGGAGCGTCCTGGAGCTCTTGTGCTGAGTAGTTTTAAGCACCTTTCAGTAAGTAAGGTCTACTTGTTTTCACAGAAAATACACGGGCACTGCTGCTTCCGTGACTCTATTTAAAATACAACATTATTCCTGGATGGGAAAGAGCATACAATCCATCTGGCAGTCCTTATATTCAAGATCTAGATCTTCAGGAAAAGGCTTTGTATTTTAAACCTAAACAAGAGATTTTTAAATAGGGAGAAAAGCCTGTTTTAAGCAGCACCTTTTGGCAGGATGTTGTTGCAGCTTTGCTAGCCACATGGCAGTAGTTGTTATCAAATCAGTGTTGTTTTCTTCCTACTTAGATCTTCAAGACCTGAAAGAGAAACAAGGAGGATCTACCATTTGTTACAATCACTGCTTTCTCTGCCTTATGGCTTCCAAATTAGAGCTTTTTTCCTAACAGAACTACTGGTTTATATTAATTTTAGATATGTTATTAATATGAGAGTTTTTCCAACTCTTTCAGAAACTTGGGAATGACCCAACTCCCAGAGAGTCTTTGGACGTAGCAATGAGCTCAGAACGACTGGACGGAAGTGGTACAGGTAAATTTTTGATTTTCCTGGCCTAAATTTTTTCTAGAAAGTACAAAATGCCTATACACAAAATCTCATTTCCTCTCCAGATTGTGTGCCTAGAGTTGCCCAAGCGAAATATGAGCTTATGCTAATTTGAAAGGGTTAGGATCAAAGCACACTTTTTGTACTGTGTTTAACAGCATTTTTCACTCGGCTTCTACCCTTCTACTCCATGTTGCAGAATTGGGAAAGCACTCAGTGCACGTGCCTGGGGTTCCTTCAGAAGAGTGCTGACTTGTAATGGGATCAGCAAAGCTGAACCCACGAGCCAGCACAAATCATAGAATCATAGAACAACCAGGTTGGAATGGACCCATCGGATCATCGAGTCCAACCATTCCTATCAAACACTAAACCATGTCCCTCAGCACCTCATCTACCCATCCCTTAAACACCTCCAGGGAAGGTGAATCAATAACCTCCCTGGGCAGCCTGTTCCAATGCCCAATGACCCTCTGTGTGAAAAACTTCCTCCTAATCTCCAGCCTAAATCTCCCCTGGCAGAGCTTGAGGCCATTCCCTCTTGTCCTGTCCCCTGTCACTTGGGAGAAGAGCCCAGCTCCCTCCTCTCTACAACCTCCTTTCAGGTAGTTGTAGAGAGCAATGAGGTCTCCTCTCAACCTCCTCTTCTCCAGGCTAAACACCCCCAGCTCTCTCAGTCGCTCCTCATAGGGTCTGTTCTCCAGCCCCTTCACCAGCTTTGTGGCTCTTCTCTGGACTCACTCCAGAGCCTCAGCATCCTTCGAATGAGGCAGCTATTCAGTTTTACATGAGCAGAGGATCTAGTACTGACCTTATATTTGAGTATGCCACCCCCTATGTGGAAATACTACATATAAATATTGCGGCCTCACCAGTGCTGAGTCCAGAGGGAGAATAACCTCCCTGGACCTGCTGCTCACACCATTTCTGATCCAAGCCAGGATGCCATTGGCCTTCTTGGCCACCTGGGCACACTGCTGGCTCATGTTCAGTCGGCTGTCGACCAACACCCCCAGGTCCCTCTCCTCCTGGCAGTTTTCCAGCCAGGCTTCTCCCAGTCTGTAGCTCTGCGTAGGGTTGTTGTGCCCCAAGTGCGGGACCCGGCATTTGGCCGTGTTAAACCTCATGCCACTGGACTCTGCCCAATGGTCCAACCTGTTTAGGTCCCTTTGCAGAGCCTCCCTACCCTCCAGCAGATCGACTGCACCTGAAGAGGTGTAACCCCTGGGTTCACCTGGTCAGCTAAACAGGACCAATTTGCAAAATTTATAGCAGTCAGTGGAGGTACCAGCTTGAGTAGACCTGGCATTTAGCTGTTAGAATAGACATCTCTCAGGCAATGGCAGCTGGCTCTTCCGAGAATTTAGGTGGCTTAACTGAAGCCAAGGCACTCTGCAAAGCTGTGAAGGCCCATGGAAATTGCTCACATGCACAAAGTGACTCCCAGTCATCTACAAAGTGCAATCCAACCTTGCCGTGCTTACGGCATCAATTCACACTTCAAGTAGTTGTGCTGAGCACTTAGCTGAGGTTGCCCTTGTCAAGCCGTAGTCCTCGATCCTGCTGCAATTCAGCTATCTGAGTGCAAGAGGAAATTCTGATCTATGTACATGCAAACTTTTGGGAGTGGCCAGTGAAATGTTCTAAAGGGATGCTGCTCTGGTGGTTTGTGTGCACTGCATTCACTGGACCACAGGAGTGGGATGGGCTAGGAAATTCAAGTCTCATTTCTCAACAGTTTTGCTAGGTATCCTGCAAGCATGACATGCGGTTGCCACAACATATAGAAAGAAGGCTGAAAAAGCAGGCTGAAATCTAAATCCAAACGTGGTCATCTTGGCTGAGCACTTCAGATACGGATTTTGAGGTTTTATACCTTTCTGAAGCTAGTTTTAAAAGGCAACTTGTTCAGAGCTTGCTGAACTCTATAAAATCAATGCTTGTAAAGCCTGCTTGTCTTTTGAGGAGGACCTTGTGAGCTGTATGTGTCTCCTGATATCATAAAACTGAAGTTAGAGGAGCAAGAAGAGTCTGTGCTTGGGGCGTTAGTGTAACTGGGAATGTCTGCCCCCAATTTTTCTCTGGTCCTTTTCTCTGTATATGACACATTTCACCTCCATCTTACTGCATTGTGCATCCCCCTCCCTTTTGGCCTCCAGCTGTCAGTTCTTTCTTTACCACTCTTTCTTGAGAGCTCCCAGAGGCTGCTCTTTGCTGTTCTGAATACTGTTTATCTTCGTCTTGGATTAATTTATTTTATATTCCTGGGTTCTAATGTTATTAGCAGGCCTGAGGTTAAAAAGGCAAGAAAGAAAGTTAATGGAAAATTGATGCTGAGGGAGTTTTTCTTTATTCCTTGCTTCATGTCTGGATGTTGCCTGCTTTTTTTTTTGTATGCATACACACCCAGGTAGAGAAGTTCTGCTATTTCACTTGTGACATGAAGGTCTATTGCATGCTTGCAGCCACAAACTTTGCCTGTCCTGCACTCACACAAGTATATATGCACCACCACTCTCTATGGTTTGATGCAGTTTAACTCCAGCTGGGCTGAAAAAACAGCAGCATAAGCTGGAAAAAACATATTGGAGATTGGCTTGCAGCAAACTGTATCCACGCTCCCCTACCTCCTACTGCTTTTTAAATGCCTGTGCTCAGCCCTTTCAAGGAATCACCAGGTTGGAAGAGACCCACCAGATCATCGAGTCCAATTATTCCTACCAATCTCTAAACCATGTCCCTCAGCACCTCATCCACCCACACCTTAAACACCTCCAGAGAAGGTGTGTCAACCATCTCCCCAGGCAGCCCGTTTCAGTGCTCAACGACCCTTTCTGTGAAGAATCTTTTGCTTATGCCAAGCCTGAATCTCCACTGGTGGAGCTTGAGGCCATTCCCTCTTGTCCTGTCCCCTGTCACTTGGGAGAAGAGCCCAGCTCCCTCCTCTCCACAGCCTCCTTTCAGGTAGTTGCAGAGAGGAATGAGGTCTCCCCTCAGCCTCCTCTTCTCCAGGCTAAACAACCCCAGCTCTCTCGTAACAAGTAGGATTTCTGAATGGACATAGCAGGTAGGTAGGTCAAGTCTGTGAGCACATACTTGGCTTTGCCAACTACCAAGTCTGCATTTCAGCCAGTCTGAAAATAAGGATGTCACAATTATTGAAAGTCCCAAGCTAGCATACAAGTTCCAAGAGTATTATCTCTGCTTCATAAAAGGCTTTTACCTTCTCAAAGCTGCAAAGAAGGGAAGTACGATAGACAATTTTTTTCTTTGTAACCTA
Organism: Coccyzus lansbergi; assembly: GCA_033558105.1. Lineage (NCBI taxonomy): Eukaryota > Metazoa > Chordata > Aves > Cuculiformes > Coccyzidae > Coccyzus > Coccyzus lansbergi. Next base: position 623,196 of record JAUMJK010000520.1, on the reverse strand, counting down.
GTGTCTAGCAGGTGTTCTACCAGACTCCACAGCTAGATAGGACCATTTTATTGCTTGCAAGTCAGTATAGCTTTATCTGTAAATATTTTGGTCTTTGTTTGGGATATATAATATGCTGATGACCTTGCTAATGTGTGGAAACCATAAACTATATACAGTGTTATTAGATAAATCAGAATATTATATAAAGAATACTTTGATCTCAGCTAAGTTTCCAAATGTCCTCTAGAGCTCGCTAAAAGCAACAAATAACAAGATGTAGCCTGCTGATCACAGATTTGAGATTTGCTTTCTGGGCCAGGATTTCTCTGTTGATCTTGGATAGCCAACCTTTTGTCTGTAGAGCTGCAAAACAGCCAAATACTGCCTTTTCCACTGATCCATCACTGGTTTCTCAGCAGGTTTGCTGTACCATCTGGTCCCAGAAATAAGATGGGAGTGTAAGGTCCAGCCAGTCATCACCTCAAATATGTTAAAAAGTGGTAGATGCCATCGCATCTGAGGCAATTCAGTTATGAAGTTTAGCACATGCAAGAGCTGATGGTTTTAGACACTTTTCTTGCAGTGATTTTGAATGAAATATTAGGGATCCTCTTACACAGTCACACTGCAATGCAGCAGTGAGATGTGAGCTAATGATGATATTTTCCGCAGGAGTGTACACGTGCGTGGAATCTTCTGTGCTGCAGGAGGCTTTATTTTACATGTCTATTTATTTTAGTGCCTAAACTCCAGCAGACCCTTCCAGAGAGTCGGTTTGCCTCCAATAAAGGTGACTCTATCTCGGCGCCATCAGAAAAAAATTCAAAAGCTGAACCAAAGGCAGAAGCTGGTGCAAAGGCGAGAAGTTCTTCCAATACACCAACCAGCCCCAAGCCCCCACTGCAGTCAACAAAGCCCAGCCTGGCAGGACGACCTACGGTGCCACAGAAACCACGATCTGCCTCTCGTACTGGTGAGGAGCTCTTCTAGGCATTCATTATCCCCCCATGGGTATTTCTGAGTGATGTTTTTGTGGGCAATGGAGGAGACAACTGTGGCCGCAACCTCAACAGAAGTTACATGAAGAGGGTCGGGTTCTTCAGTCACTTGCTCTTGACTTACATCTTTCTCTTCCATCTCCCTCTGCCCTAATTCAAATAGACTTATGAAAATGGTTTAATCTGTCATAGTAAAGCCTGAGGAGAAGCAGAAGCAGAGCTGTTTCGAGTTCCCCTGCTTTCATGGAAGAGGAGGGCATAGAAAGCTACTTCAGTCTCAAAACCGTTTTGTAGTAGCACTGACAAAAATAACTTTGTTTTCTCTAAACACCTAGCTCTAAATACTAAAGTGCCTGGGGTTTTTTCGTGATGAGCTACTCGGCCCCTCAAGGAAATGCCTGTTATTGTTAATAACTTGCACAACCTGATTGTTTCTCACTCTCTTTTTTCCTTATTTTGCCTTTCTTTTTTTTTCCTTATTGCTTTTGACTAGAAATAATGCTGTCTGTGCTTTTATAACTCTGCAAGACTACCAGTTGAATGACTGTTAACTTCTGATCTGTCCTAACCTCCTGCCCAGATATTATCTCGAGGTTTCCAATACTTGGAAGTATTTCATCAGCTCTCCCATAAATTCGTCTGTGTGCTACTCAGTAGGGCTGCTGTCGCAACTCCCTCTTTGGAAGGTACAGCTGCTGCAGTTGAGGGGAATTAAACGCTAGTTGCTGACTCCCCCAGTAGCTACAGCAAATCATAGAATCATAGAATCATAGAACAACCAGGTTGGAAGGGACCCATCGGATCTTCTAGTCCAACCATTCATAATAAATAATAAATACAGCTTATTCATTGCTAATGAGTGAAATACGTGAGTCTAGCCATCTGTAAGAGCTTGCATGCCTCTAGGCTTTTCCCATTCTCATTGTTGACCTTACAAAGAAGTCATTTCTGTTGAGGATGAGGGGGCAGAGCGATATTACAGCCTCCTCCCTGCCCTTAGTGTACCTGAGCATTACTTAGTCTTTACCCATTACTTAATGGGTAGAATATTTTTCAAGTACAGAATCACCTTCAGGTTTTAGATGGCTTTGATTTTCTTTTATTGGTCATTTTAGAAATAGTCATAAAACTGAGAGGTGCCGGGTAAGACGCTCGCAAAGATGAACGCAATAGAGAAAACACAGCTTATTTGATGATGCTGAACCTGTAAAAAGGCAGCATGTAATCTCAAAATCCTTAGGTATCATAAAGACGTGCGCTGTATTTTTCCGCCAGCTCGCATTTCCTGCGGAGAGACCATACTGTGGGTTTAACACAGACGGTGATTAATATTTACTCATAATATGCTAGCCCCTCAGGTAGCAGCAGAAGCAGCACCACCCCTGTTGCTATCTAACTTCTATCCCAGTACTTGCAGCAGCCTGCTGGCTAAGCAAGCTTAGCTGATTCAGGTCCATAGTTTAAACCACCTGGATATCTGGTTTCTTTAAAAGGCTGGAAATATGTTTTGCATGGCAAGTTGACTCTCATCGTAACAGTCCTCATAGTAAGACCTTTTTAGTCTCACACTAGATAGTCTTTTTCAGACAGCAGGGAAGTACAGCTACAACAGATTCCTCAAATTGCTTGTATATTTGCTTCCCAAGAAGTAAACAGTAGCATGTGTGTGCAGCAGCGGTATTAGGAAGGCACATTGGTATTGATAAAAGGGAAAAGGAAGAGTATTAACTGTATTATATAGAAGAGGAGATTGAGAGGAGACCTCATTGCTCTCTATAACTACCTGAAAGGAGGTTGTGGAGAGGAGGGTAATGACCTCTTCTCCCAAGTGACAGGGGACAGGACAAGAGAGAATGGCCTCAAGCACTGCCAGGGGAGATTTAGGCTGGACATTAGGAAAAACTTTTTTACAGAAAGGGTCATTGGGCAGTGGCAGAGGCTGCCCAGGGAGGTGGTTGAGTCACCTTCCCTGGCGGTGTTTAAGTCACAGTTGATGAAGAAGCCAAGCAGTAATCCTGTTTATGCTTTTGTTCCCCTCCCCACATTGTTTCCAGCAGTTTGACCATACTAATGGTAGCAGATTTTTGTGAAGTAATCTGAGGGCGAAAAAGCACAGCTCAGATGTCCATAAATTTGATATCAAAGACTGGCAGTGGTTCCTCGATAAAGCAAATAACAGCTTTAGTTCAGAAATACAAAGCTGTGTTTGCCAAGCAGTGTGCTCATCCGTATGCTTATGCTGAGCTTCCCAAAGCAACTGGCCTCAGAGGCACATCAAAAGCATAGAGAAAGGTCCAAGGATTGGTGTATCTGTTCAGGTCGAGTTGCATTTGGAAGGTCATCGCTTTCCTTTGCTGTGAGCGAAAAGATTGACTCCTTTGTGGTGACTTCTCAACACTGAGATAAATTCCTCTTAGTTTCCAGTATGGACCTGAATTAATTAATTGCACAAATAGGCAATATAGAATCATAGAACAACCAGGTTGGAAGAGACCCACTGGATCATCAAGTCCAACCATTCCTATCAAACACTAACCAATGTCCCTCAGCACCTTGTCCAACTGTGCCTTAAACATCTCCAAGGAAGGTGAATCAACCACCTCCCTGGGCAGCCTCTGCCACTGCGCAATGACCCTTTCTGTGAAAAAGTTTTTCCTCATGTCCAGCCTGAACCTCCCCTGGCAGAACTTGAGGCCATTCCCTCTTGTCTTGTCCCCTGTCACTTGGGAGAAGAGACCAGCTCCCTCCTCTCCACAACGTCCTTTCAGGTAGTTATAGAGAGCGATGAGGTCTCCTCTCAGCCTCCTCTTCTATATAATATAGTTGATACTCTTCCTTTTCCCTTTTATCAATACCAATGTGTCTTCCTAATACCACTGCTGCATACACATGCTACTGTTTACTTCTTGGGAAGCAAATATACAAGCAATTTGAGGAATCTGTTGTAGCTGTACTTCCCTGCTGTCTGAAAAAGACTATCTAGTGTGAGACTAAAAAGGTCTTACTATGAGGACTGTTATGATGATAGTCAACTTGCCATGCAAAACACATATCCAGCCTTTTAAAGAAACCAGATATCCAGGTGGTTTAAACTATGGACTTGAATTTAAATTCCCAATTCCCTCATGGTCTACGGGACAAATTATTTTTTCTGCTTAGAAAATCTTTGCAAATGCTATCATGTTGTGTACTGGCAATTTATTCCTGAAAGCACAGAGTTCTGTAGGCTATTTATGAATCTGATTCACTGGTTTATCTTTATGCTTTTAACTGTGAAACAGGACATCTGAATTGATCAGGTCATTGTTTCAGGACAATAAAAGTATAAATAGAACAGATATTTCCAAACAATCAATCCAAAATAATTTTTAGCTGTTCTTTACAAATTGTGTACTTGTTTTGTAGGAAATTGAGTTGGTTCCATCAGATTTCTATTTGTGCTGCAATAGCAGTGCACATTAAAAATGCTGAAATTGAGATCTTTGCTTTTCTATTAAAATTCTTTCACCTTTCCTTAGGACCATCATGTGTTGTTTTCACATAATTTAAACTCCTGATTCTTTCTTTATCATACACGGTTTCTAGGTGTTTCTTGTTTGTGTCTTGTGTTGAGGTTTGGCCCATTTCTGTCAGGTATAGTGTGAATGTAACTTCTCACCCTTTTGTTCGTGGTATTCCACAGAGGATGCTCCGGAGTCTCCTTCTGGCCCCAGTTCCCCAAAAGTTGCCCTGCTTCCACCTGTGCTGAAAAAGGTTCCTTCTGATAAAGAAAAGGATGGTCAGAGCAGCCCCACAGTCAGATCATTTTCTCAAGAAGGTAGGAGTGTTGGTATAACTGTTGTTCCAACATGCTTGTCTTCTGCTAGTATTCTGTGTCATTGTCTTCTGATTAATTTTTACTTGGAAGGGAAGAAAGTTAATTGTTTAAAGGAAAAAAAAAAAAACAAAGAAAGTGTATTTGATTACCTGTTTTCCTTCTCCTCCACGCATGGATCGGTGTTCTATATATTCTTCCTTTGGTCAAAGAAAAGGAAAGATGAATCCCTTGGTATTAATAATGCAGCTGAACAATTAAGGGACTCTTGTGTTGTGTATATTATGATTTAGTTTGGTCTTAATCGAGATACTGGTTGGGGTTGGTCACACACAATAATGCAACTCTGTGGTTTGGTGGATTTCTAGGGAAGCAACCATGACTTTGCTTTTTGCAACCAGCCTGTTGCTTTGTTCGTACTCCTCCTCTCTGTGGGGTCACTACATGTGACTGAATTCACCTTCTTCTCAGACAGCGTGTCTCTGTGTGCTGGGACAGGGCTTGGTACCTTTTACACACAACAGTAGGTGCTGCCATCTCTGCGCTGCTTTTCATGTATGCACTGGATCTCTAATTTTCTGATGCATTTGCTTGCCCGCAGTTGGCTTTTAGAAGACCTACAGCTTCCTCTGGTTGCATAGGATGTGTGGAGAAGTAGTCACAGAAATACTGTTCGATGTGGTATTAGCTGGCACAAGTTACAAGGTTGGACATCGAGAGGGGAGGACTCTTCCTTTCTGGGACTCTACTCAAAAAAAACATTGAGCCCCATTTCTCTCCAAAGGTGATTCCCATCATTTAAGCTGTGAGATAAAGAGGTGCTGCCAGGAGTTTTTCAGAGGATAAGATGGGGTCAGGCAGATCAAGGCAGATAAGTAACACTGGGTTGTGAAGACTATGCAGTTGTGCTGCCCACAGAGCCCGCCTTTACCCTCTAGATGAGAGGACGGGCAAGGCCATCCCCAAAACAGGATGATCCAGAGGTATATTTTGAGAAGTTCCTCCATTTCTCTCCTAGAAATGAATCTGAAGGCCAAATATGTAGGTTGATTGGCTTCTGTGTTTTCTTTTTTTCTTTTTTTTCTTTTTTTTTCAATTAAAAATAAGGTGGCCTATGAAATGATGATCTAGTTTAATATCCTCATTATATGTTCCAGGCAATATCTGAGTCATGCCATTTGCTCTGTGCTTTATTACCGCTCTGGGGAATGTAAAAGTTCCATTTTTTTATTATTTCTTGGTCCACCCCAGTCAGATATGCCAAGTGAGAGTGCTGGGGTATAGCGCTGCAGGTAGTGCAAGTGAATTCTCTCTGGATAAAACTTTCAGGACAGGACCCACAGAGGTCACTGTTTCAAGTAATTAGTTCAGTGGTCTCATCTTTGTAGTTTATGTCGTCTTTTTCAGTGGAAACATACCTTAAGTCCAAAGAAGTTCCTACTGGATTATCTCGTCCTTATTTTTGTTTAGTGGAACTCCATTTAATTTAATCCCAGCTGCTGCTGAAATCACAGAATCACCAGGTTGGAAGAGACCCACCGGATCATCGAGTCCAACCATTTCCTTTATGGAACAGCTTATCTCACAGTCTGGGGTTTGCTCTGCTTGGTGATTGCAGTCAAAGTCTTTTGCCAGAGCAGCCTCTCTCAGCAGCTGACTAAGAACTGCATATGCCAGAGCCCTTATTTTCTCACTGGCTTTTCACCAGACTGCGAAAGAGAACCTGTTGAAAGAGAAACACAGCACAGTGCGACTTGTTGCAGGTGTATAATAACTTGAAGTTAACCTCACCATTTCCGCACTATGTGCTTTCTCCATCTCTCTGTCATCAGAGGAGAATATGGGAGAAGCAGGGAATATGGGATTGTAACTGCAATCCTTTCATGTCACAGCACTTCACTAGCACAGCAGAGATTTGACATGGTGTTGCAGTTTGTAGCTGTTATATGAAAAGATGGACAATTACTTTGTTTTTAAAATATTTACTGTCCAGAAACATTTACACAAAAGGGATGAGACACTGTGCTTTCCTCAGTTCTTGCTCTCTTAGACCTTAGACTTCAACAAACGACCAAACACACAGTTTTCTAGTTGCTACTATGCTGCACTGTGCAGATTTTATCCACAATACTTTAGAAGTCTAAAATTCATAGAATCATAGAACAACCAGGTTGGAAGGGACCCATCGGATCATCGAGTCCAACCATGTTGGGGCTTCAACCCAAATTGGGGCTCCAGGTCCTTCTGGAGCTGTTACGCTTTGCATTAAATTGTTCAGGAAAGAGTAAATTCAATTTCTTATTTTTTTTTTCAGGTTTTCCATTTTCTTTATTACTGTTCTGCTTCCTCATTCAGTCATTCCTCTGTCCTTGCTTTCTGCTGCTGCCTTTCAGGCTCAGTTTGTTTCTGCCACTGGTAAATCACTGCAAATCTGCTTAAGTTAGTAAAGAAAATGATGTCTCCTATGAAAGAAAGCTGCAAATTAGATGATACTTGATTACGGAATTGCTTTATGTTAATACATTTAACTGTACTTTGTGGGACAACCTCGAAAATATACCTGTAAGATGGGGCTGGAGTTGCCAACACATGCCAATATCTGGACTAAATTTAAGCCACCTTCTGGCATATTGATTGCTGCTCTTTGAACAACTGATGAAATGGAATGGATAAGTGAAATTATTTATATTACTTTCCGCACAGAACAGCTTAGGAGTATAAACTAATCCTTTTCCCTGCTAGAGCAAACAGGAGATTGTCAAAAAAGCGATACAGCTCCTGACTGTGCCAAGCCATCTGGCAGCGTGAAAACCACTTCGGGGCAGTATTCTACCAGTGCAGAAGAGGAAGCTAATGTGCATGGGCAGAGGAAGACAGAGCCCACTTCTGGTTAGAAGTTTTAATTTTTCATCGAGACAGTGCTTGATAACTGGCACTAACAATTATTAAGAAACTGTAATAGCGAAAAAGCCACAAAAGGGTGTGGGATGGTCATTGGGTTAAGAGAAAGGTACAAATTCTGTCCCCATGGGAAATACACAACATAAAAAAAAAATCTCCGGATAAGAAATGTGTGCATTTTAACTTTGTAGCAACACCACTGACCAGTACTATATAGCATCTGCAACCCCTCTGGAGAAGAGGGGCTGTCAGAAGCCATGACTGCTCATAGCAGTGATGGTGACACACTGCTGCGTAAATACGCTGCTGGTGGACTGCCTGCAGCTTTGTGGTCTTACGTACCTTTCTTTTTAAGATGTGTGCACTGAAGTATTTCAAAAGACATTTCAGCCTGAGAATTGTTAGTGCCAGTTTCAGGACATCACTCACAAAACCGTTTGAGAACAGGGTAAATCTTTTTTGACACAGTACTTTGCTTTTCAGCTGCATAAACAAACAAAATACCACCTGAAAAAAAAAACCAAATCAAGCACTGTGCTGCGTGCTTAAGCCTCACTTCCTGAAGAGCAGCTTTGACTTACAGTGAACTCATTCAGTAGGTTATGAAACTGTTCGGTTGATCTGTGTTTCAAAATATAAAAGTTCCTGTTCTCAAATGGTCCATGTTTACATGCTTTTCTTTTCCTCTTCGCTGGTTTGTTTATAGAACAATTCAGAAATAGTTTTGGGGTTTTTTAAGTATTTTAATGAGGTATTAGAACATCTTTTTCAATTAGGTTTTCTCATGGTTTTTCTGTTCATAAGCCATCACGTATCCCTTTCACAACATCCTCAGCCTAAAATGTATAAAATTATTTCTTTTTCATAATGTAGAATCAAACTAGGGCCACCCAAACCTGGACACTCCTCCCCATCATATTATATTTTAGTTTGCTCTAAGATATCTCTCTGATAAATTAAGTTTCAAAAACTCGAATGCTGCTGCACTTCTCCGTGGGTCACCTCTGTGTGGTTTCATCAGGCCAAGGGGAAGCCCTTGTGGCAGAAGGCAGCTCGCAGCATGTGAGATGCCTGATATAATCCTCGAGTATTTATGGGGCAAAAGACTTGTCTTGATTTATCAGGCCATAAACTAAAATGGCTGCTGTAAAATGTGGTCTGGGTTTTGTTTGAAGAGTGAATGGTGAGGTTCAAACAAAGGCCATGAATTTGAGAGGAGGTACAAGCACAAAGGACACCACAAAAATTTTCAGGCACCAATTTCTTTGAAAAGTAATGGTGTTTATGACCATGGAAATGTCTGATTAAGGTTTTTTTTTCTCAGAATTTAGGTATCTTAACTCTCTCCAATTCCATTAAACAGATTTAAAAACTTCTCTCAAAATCCTTTTCTGTCCTTTCCCAATTTACAAAGCTAGGATAAGAATGCAGCAAGTGTGTAGCTGCTGGATCTCATTTCCTCCCATGTTTTGGCTAGCACAGATAAGGAAACAGGTGTGCTGGACTCGGGAGAACTATTTGGGTAGCAAATGTGCTGTGTGTGGGGAGGTGGATCTCTGCAAGACATGCGCTGGCTGTGTCTGTTTTGCTTTCATCATGGCAGAGATCCAGAACTGGACAACATCTGTGCCAAATGAAAACAGGCCAGAGATTTCCATCCCCTGTTTCACAGCCTGTTAGCACGCACCAACGCTACTTAGGGAGTTGTGCTGTAGCCCAAAGGATACAGGGAGCATCCCTGCTGAGGCTACCCAGCGACTCGGCAGTGTTGGCTCTGTGGGGATTCCTCTCTGCATTTTCCACATTCCAGGCAGACCCTGACACAGCCTGCTGCAATTTCGTAGAATCATAGAATCACCAGGTTGGAAAAGACACACTAGATGATCGAGTCCAACCATTCCTATCAAACACTAAACCATGTCCCTCAGTGCCTTGTCCATCTGTCCCTTAAACCCCTCCAGGGACGGTGACTCAACAATCTCCCTGGGCAGCCTGTTCCAGTGCCCAATGACCCTTTCTGTGAAAATTTTTTTCCTAATGTTCAACCTAAACCTCCCATGGCAGAGCTTGAGGCCATTCCCTCTCGTCCTGTCCCCTGTCACTTGGGAGAAGAGCCCAGCTCCTTCCTCTCCGCAACCTCCTTTCAGGTAGTTTTGGAGAGCAATGAGGTCTCCCCTCAGCCACAGACATGAAACAGTCACAGATGTTTCATCGAGGATCTGCTGCTCAGTGCCCCTGCTATGGCTGGAGGTGTGTGCTGGTGACAGGGCAGGCTGTCCCTTGCAGCAGTAAGGCTGAAGGTGAAGAAGAGGCTTCATGGCCACCACGGCTGCTGGTGCCTCGCTGAGTGTTGTGCACAAATGGGAACAGGTGTCAGCATTAGCGCATACCAAGGCTGAGCATAACTCGCAGGCCTTCTGAGCTGGGGGTGTTTAGCCTAGAGAAGAGGAGGCTGAGAGGAGACCTCATTACTGTCTACAACTACCTGGAAGGAGGTTGTGGAGAGGAAGGAGCTGGGCTCTTCTCCCAAGTGACAGGGGACAGGACAAGAGGGAATGGCCTCAAGCTCCATCAGGGGAGATTTAGGCTGGAGATTAGGAGGAAGGTTTTCACACAGAGGTTCATTGGGCATTGGAATAGGCTGCCCAGGGAGGTGGTTGATTCACCTTCCCTGGAGGTGTTTAAGGCACGGGTAGATGAGGTCCTGAGGGGCATGGTTTAGTGTTTGATAGGAATAGTTGGACTCGATGATCTGATGGGTCTCTTCTAACCTGGTTGTTCTATGATTCTATGATTCTATGATGGAGCAAGAAGGTCTCATAGCATTAACATTTAATTTTGTGAGGGTGAAGCGAGATGACTTGCAACAAAGTCACATTTAAGGGCCACTGTGTGTTTAAAGGTTCATTTTAATTGGGAGTACGAGATCTCTAAAACTATCGTTCCTTCCGTAATGTCACCCCCACTGATATGTATGATGACTCTCCTGTTGCCATAGCGATTTTAGACGACAAATTAAATCAGGAATCTTAACAAGGTTTTGTGACCTTCTTTCCATTTTATTTCAAAGACTGTTGGTTTTGGGGAAACTCTGTTCTTGCTGTGATTTTAGAGTGCTGGGTGCATAAAATAGTTACTGTTTGCTTTCAGATTATGGGAAGTGCGTATGTCCCCCTGCTTTTTCCCCACTGCCAAGCACAGCAAGATGCAGAATTGTGGAAGAGATGGAGGGTGGAATCAGACCCGGGGGAGGGGGGTGTCCTATCAGGGAACAAGGAGGCTGTTGGGACCTGGCAGTGCTGGTGGGGCAAGGAGCAGCAGTTCTGCTAACTTCAGTGCCAGGGTGAGCATCCTTGTTAAGGCTGCTGGATCAAAAGGGAGAGCGTAGATGTGTCCAACAGACCTGCCTGGGACACATGCTAGTGGTTTCAGTGGTGCTCAGCAAGGATACCCACCTGAGCGGCGAGGGGTGCGTTGGCTGTGGTCCAGCCCAGCTGGAAAAAGAATGTTGTTTTGATTTTGTAGTAGTGTGATGAGAAGAAAGTCTCCAGTCTTCCCAGTTAAAAAATATAATGTATATCCACGACACAGTGAAGTAGTAAGTTTCATATTTCAAGTTTGTTTGCTTGCAAACCAACTGTGGAATAAAGTTTGCTTGAATTCTCTCTCTTCCCTCTCCTCTTTTTCTTGCTTGAATGGAGCCTGCGCCACACCCACTAGTGCAAATGAATTCAGTGGGAGCAGGTCCTGCGTGCACGAATAACATTTTTTATTCTTTTAATTTATTTATTTTCTTCTCTCTTCTATAACCATTAGTAAGACTTATTTCTGTTTTACGCAGCTACAAAAAAAAGCCCTGGGCAGCAGTCCCAAGAGTTCCAGGAACTGAAGCAGAGATCCTTAAGTAAAGACGGCCATCAGGGAAACAAGTCCAGTGACTCTGGGGAAGAAGCAGATAAAGATTTTATTTTTGTTTAGCAATCAGTACGAGTGCTTTGTAGTGCGAGAGCTTTTTTTTTATAACAATCAGGGTTCAGCAATCAACAGCCCTCCTAGCCAGCTGCTCTTTCACTGCAGGTACATTTCCATGCAGAAAACCCGATCTTCCAATTGCGATTCACTGTACAGTCACTTGGCATTGATTTGGTCCTTAATTTCTGCTCTGTGTAACGCAGACGTTCCTTTCCATGCCTTTTTCTAAAGCCAGCGGTTCTTTCATGTATTCTACTTGAATTTCTCTGAAGCAGCTACAGAGAGTGCCCTGCGTTAGGGCATTTAGAAAGCAAAGCGAATTAACTGGACTCTTGTCTTACACTAATACACTGTACAGCAGGTAATGTGTTGTACTGCTGAATGTAAATGTGTCAAACCTGCACGTGACTTACCTATAAATATATTCTTGCGGTATGCAATTGCACATTGTAATTATATTAAAAGAGCACACTAATAAAATAATTTGTATAGATTATATATATTAAATGCTTGGGTATGGTTTTTACATCCTCCCATCGGGAGCTTCTTTCTTCCTGTTCCCCTACTGTACATAAAGGCTCCGATGCTTAAATTTGTGAACCATCAAAAAGCACAACAGAGAAGGATTTGGATGCCGTATAATCATGGTATGCTTCCACATTCATATATTAATGTAAATAGTCGGTTGGAATGAGGGCAATTGAAATTTTATTAATATTGGTGTTTTCTAGAGGCCTTCTTCGGTTCTGTCTGCTTATTAGCTTCCTTTCAATGTGTAATTCTATGAGGAAAATCGTTGGACATCTGCAGAAACATTTCAGCTTTTGAGGGGAGGGGGTGCAAATTTCACAGCTACCCACTTGCATTACAGGTTGAAGGGATTTTATTCATATGTATATTTGTAACAATAAAAAAAAAAATGATTTTACAACTGAAATACTAGTCTTCGTTTTTCCAGCAGTGGTTATGGTCTGGCGGTCTCTGCTCTCTGAAGGCTGACATTGTGTCGGGTAGACAAAGTGTGGAGTTAAGACAAAACCTGTATTTTGTTTGTAGCAGAAAGCCTGTTCCTGTTGAAAGTAACACACAGCCACAATCTTTTTAAAATTACTGTGTTTTGCTAGTCTCCTCCTTCAGCAGAGAAGCTTTCACATGTGCTAGAAACACCTGCTAGCTGAAGCCTCTGTTTTGGTTCCATAGGACTGAATAAAATTGTTTTGTAACTCTCTCCCAAGAGCAGTTGCCCTGACCTTGATGTGGCTTTTTGCCTGAGTAGAATTGCTCAGTCTATCAAATGAACTTCTATCTGATCCTCACGCACATACTCACTATCACCACTTCTTCTGTTGTAGTATAAAGGGTTGCGAAGCCAAAGCAATAGCTTTTTATACCAGAACCCTTTATAGATACACTTTGTAGAGGTTTAAATCTCAAAAGTAAGGCACAAGGCTGTGGGAAGGAGGTCCTGCGAGCTGGGGGTTTGTATCGAAGCACCACGAGGTATGCATTGTCTGGAAATTCTGCTCTCGCCTGAAGTCATTAAGAGAAATTATTGTTTTCACATACACACATTCATGTTTTATTGGGCATCAGTGAGAAAAAAAAAAAAGACAAATGGCAAAGGAAAGCTTGAGATATTTGTTTTAGAAAGGAAAAATAATCCGGTCATAAATAGCCTGCTGCAATTTTCTTCCATGTGGAAAAGACAGCTGTCTGGAAAGTGTGAGTATACAAGTGTAGCCTGATTTATGAATTCAAGAAAATCAACAACAAGGTTTGTGATATTAATCAAAAAAGTTACCCTTACGTCCACCTGATGAGGATTTCTCTTATTTATGCTTAGTGGCTTTCTCACTGGTCTCATGAAATGTTGTACTGGTCTCGCTGTGACAAAGCACAGCGAGAGTGTGTGCCTATAACCCTGGTGTCAGTAAACCAAAGACAGGATTGTCTGAAGTGCTGTGAGAAAGCATGTGGTTATGCTGATAAACACAAAAAGAAAAGCTATAGTTCTGCAATGGTCATCTGCTGGAGTGTTAAGATTTCATTAGACAGCAATGTTTTTTCCATATTAGTTACAGACAGCCTTTCCAGTCTTTATTCCAGCCGTCTGCGTGTTGTGGGCAGGCTGACTGGTGGAAAAATGACTTTAGGGGAGTGCTAGCCTGCGCTCTTGGAGACATGAAGGTTGTTTTTGTGTGCGTGTGTGGTTGGGTTGGGGGAGGAGAGATAATTTTAATTTCTTTACTGTCTTTCTGCCTGGCGAGCCCAGCACTGTCAGCCCAATTGCAAAGAATTCAGAGTACCAGAGCACCCTTGTTGTACTTCTTCTATGTTTAAGCAACAAAGACTTTTTTTTCCCAGTATCTGAGCCCACAGAGGCTTTAGGTTAGTGCTAGTGTGTTTTGGGGAAGCAACTCTGCCAGCAGTGGAAGCAGCAGTTGGCATGGGAGAAGTAGCTTGCTCCCACTGGCCCTGCTCTAATAGCCAAGGGCTGGTGGGATCCATCTAGAGTTTGTCCAATACGAGGATTTGGTCCTTGGACTGACTGGTCTCAGAAAGGACAGCAGCTGCTTGTCACCTTCACCATTTTTGGAAGTGATGGCAAGTAGGTAGCATCACCTGAGGTGACAGCAAGGTCCTCTGCGCATCCCTCTGTCCACACAAACGACTCTACGGCTAAATCAGAGCGAAGGACCGTACAGCCCTGGTCACTCGGTTAAAAATGCTTCCCTAGAAGGGGTCACGGTGCCAGCATCTTTAGTCTGATCCCCACACACCTGACCCAGCCTTGGGGGAAAAAAGGGGTAAGAACCTTTCGGAGGGAGCTGCTCTGGCCTTTTCTGCTCCTAAATCTGATTTTCAGGTTTTGCCATTGAAGAATTTCATCCATGATGCATGTAGCGGGAGCACCTCTCCACCTGACCCAGGCTTGAGAAGGACTGTGGCTGCAGCATGAACACAGACAGATCTGCACCACTTCTTCAGGACTAATTTCCCACTCCCTGCTAAAGCAGGTTAAAATCTGGCTGATGATAGATTCTGAGCATTTTAAAGTATTCCCTGATGTGCAGTAACAACAGTAACTATCTGCTTCCTAAGATGGAAACAGCATTTGTCTTAAATCCTCCACCAGAGTCATCTGGCCGGGCTGAAGCCGTTTGGGAATTAATGTGGCCCATTAGTCGCAAATCTGCCTGACCCACCACACTTAACGGAGAGCTGCCATCCACACGAGCTCTTGCTGCTGCTTCTTATTAATTGATTAATGTGGAGATGATTTCGCTATCCTTTTGCACAGAAAACAAAAGGCTACTGAGAAACATTTTCTAGGAAAACACCAGAAAGCTCTGCTCCCATTCGAACTGCTGCTTTCTTGTGGTCATAAGAGAGCTCTGCTGCTTCCCACCCAGAGGTTCTAATGAGGGGTGGGCTCTGCCTGAATCCCACGTCTGGAAATTGTCATCTGCTTGTGCTGCAGCTGGGGACAGGTTTCACGTAGCAACACTGACCTTCACTTCTGGAGCTGTGGTCCCGTGAATCTCTAACAAATACAGTGCAGGTGAGTACCAGAGTTTTATTATTCAATGCCAGACTCTTGCTGTTCAGGCCTGGAAAGCAGAGTGGGCTTCCCCCACCCTAACAAAACAGTCTGTAAATGGAAAGGATGAAAATTGCCACATAAGCACATGGTGATGACCTTTCCATTCCTCCAGTTACAGGAGATGACAAAACCTAATTGTCTGAAATTGTCCCTCTCAGCACCAACAGCCCTCCCCCACTCCCTGTGAGCCAAACCCCTCGAAACTCCTTTGGATGCCGCAATAGCATTGCCAGTGAGTCTCTCAAAGCTTACAAACTACAAACTTAAAATGCCTTTTGCGTGAACATTACATTATCACAGAACGGTTGAAGTTGGAAGGGATCTCTGAAGATTATCTGGTCCAACCCCTCTGCTGAAGCACGTTCGCCTAGAACTGCTTTCAGAGGAATGCTTCCAGGCAGGTTTTGAATATCTCTAGAGAAGAAATATCTCTAGAGAAGAAATGTATTTGATAGGAATGGTTGGACTCGATGATCCGATGGGTCTCTTCCAACCTGGTTGTTCTATGATTCTATCTCCGCAGCCTTTCTGGGTAGCCTGTCCTAGTGCTCCATCACCCTTACAATAAAGAAGTTTTTCTTCATGTCCAAGTGGAACTTCTGTGCTCCAGTTTGTACCCATTGTCCTTTATCCTGCCACTGGGCACCATTATAAAGAGTCTGACCCATCCTCCTGACACCACCCTTTTGATGTTTATAAGCATTGTTAAGACCCCTTGCAGCCTTCTCCAGGCTCAACAGACCCTGGTCTTTCAGCCTTTCCTCTTAAGAGAAATGCTCCAGTCTCCTAATCATCTTTATGGCTCTCTATTGGATTCTTTCAGAGAACAGGGCCCATTACTTCTACCTTTCTACCCCTGGGTTGGCCTCCACCTTCTTGTCCTGTTATAAGAGATCTACTAGGCAGCCTCCTCATCGCTGTGCCCGACCTTCTGCAGTCCCTCATGCCTCTTCCAACATGAGCATCTTGCAAATACCACAGCAAATGAATCTTCACCTGTTCCTCCACCAGCACCATCATGACCACGGGCAGGGCCGAACCCCACAGCAGCTGAGGTGAATTCCCTGCGAGCCACGAAGCTGGTGAAGGGGCTGGAGAACAGGCCTTATGAGGAGTGGCTGAGAGAGCTGGGGTTGTTTAGCCTGGAGAAGAGGAGGCTGAGAAAAGACCTCATTACTCGGTACAACTACCTGAAAGGAGGTTGTACAGAGGAGGGAGCTGGGCTCTTCTCCCAGGTGACAGGGGACAGGACAAGAGGGAATGGCCTCAAGCTCTGCCAGGGGAGATTTAGGCTGGAGATTAGGAGGAAGTTTTTCACACAGAGGGTCATTGGGCATTGGAATAGGCTGCCTAGGGAGGTGGTTGATTCACCTTCCCTGGAGGTGTTTAAGGCACAGGTAGACAAGGTCCTGAGGGACATGGTTTAGTGTTTGATAGGAATGGTTGGACTAGAAGATCCAATGGGTCCCTTCCAACCTGGTTGTTCTATGATTCTATGATTCTATGAGTGGTATATTCACTCTTGGTTGAGAGCAATGAGCTTCACCAAACAGCCAGGCCTCCCTGGCCCTCAGGCCACGGCTGTGTCTCACTTTGGCAGGCACTGCTGGCAGCTTAAAATGCTGCTCTGATCATTGCACATGGGATCTTCTTCTCCTTTCATGAAACTCAGCTTCCCCATCTCTGAAGGGTAGTTTTCCAACCTTGAGGGTTTGCTGGCAACACTTGCCAGCAGTGGATTGGTGTGCGTGTCTTGCCACCTCAAGATCCCCTCCCGTGCCCCATTGTGATCCCTCAAGACACACAAGAATGGATGGAAAACTGTCTGGAGCACCTTGGCTGAAGACACGGGGACTGCAAGCTTGTCCTTATGGGACTGCTTCTTGTCCTGGCGTGTGGTTGGGCTGTAAGAAGAGTGGAAGTGCCATGGGGGTACCAAAGGCAATACCTTATCTTGGAGGCAGTGGTTTCTTGTAGTCATTTACATTGGCTATTTCATAGACTCATAGAATAACCAGGTTTGAAGAGACCCACTGGATCATCGAGTCCAACCATTCCCATCAATCACTAAACCATGTCCCTCAGCACTTGTCCTTGGGACAAGGCACTTGCTTGGGCAGGAACCAGGACCACTGTCTTTTCCCCAGGGTGGACAGCCTGTGGCAAATCCTTTTGCCTCACTGGATCTGGGGATGCCAGCTCACCCCTGGCCCAGGATATCTCACCCACGATTGCTCCTGCTGCCTTGCACTTGCAAATTCCCCCAGTGCCAAGTACTGCAGGGGAATTGCTGTAAGAGCAATGACATTCATCAGCTCCAAGAAGCTGAACAGTGAGACATTGATTTTTAAAAAGAGAGAAAACAAAGTGTAGATCTCTGTGCAGTGGATGAAAGGGAAAATGCATTTTTGTCAATGTGTTTTTACAAGGGCTGTGCTATCACAAAACCTTTTTTTTTTTTATACTGCATCCTGCAGCAAATTGAAGAAGAGGCGTCTGCCAATATGAGAATCATAGAATCATAGAACAACCAGGTTGAAAGAGACCCATCGGATCATGGAGTCCAACCATTCCCATGAAACCACAACAGCACACTGGTTGCTTTTAAACTCAAAGCGCTGTTCCAGGTTTACTTTTGTTTTGATTCAGAAGTGAGTTTATGCCAGTGACAACTGAATCACAGTTGTGTAGCAGTTTCTTCATACAAAAGCAGAGAAGAGTCCCTCCCTGACATGATAGCCACTCAGCCTTTGACACTCTTACATCAACTATCCTGGGGAACTTTATTAGATGCAGGTTTCAAGCACCTGCATTTGAGAATCCTACATGGGAAAGTAGAGATGTTGTGGTGACCCCACCCCCTCACCCGGTGGCAGAGTCCTCACTCCAGTGCCACTCAGCTAATGCTGCTTTGGTGAGTTGTGATGAGTTCTACCAGCAGAACCCAGCCCCAACCCTTCAGAGCTTGGTTTTTCTGCTTTTCCAGTAAGTTGAATTGAGGAGAAGAAAAGCTGCGTGGGAGAACAAGCGTTTTAATTAGATTGATACTGACCAGAGAAGGCAGGAGAGGGGCTGCTAGCTTGGCAAATTCAATTTGGTTTCGCTAAGTGGAGTTAACTCTGTAATCCCTGCTCAGCACTGCTCTGGGGCTGCCTCCCTCCCTTCCAACTGGCATAGGTGGGTAAGACTCAGTGGTGTGTAGAGGAGTGCATACAGTCCCTAGTTTATTTGGACAATATCAGATTCTAGGAGAAGATTGAAATAATGGATGTTAACTGTAACTGAGACTGGAGCCCCTGGCTGGGCAGCATCGAGCAGCACGTGGCTAGGAAAATGTCAGGTTTTCCTCTGGGAAATCTCTTCTTAGATCCCATCTGATGGCCTAAGTCCTGACCCCTCCATTCCAGCAGCGTTCTCGTGGGAAGAGGTTGGCTGCTCCCCTGTAACAGTCCAGGGATTCACGTGTCTGGTCCAAAACAGAGAAGTGGACGGAGAAGTGATGCCTCTCAGTCTGGGGGAGCTGCACAGGGAAGGCTGGGAAAAAAAACTGACCTTGGGAGGAATCTTTGGGTGAGGACATCAGTGGGATAGTTGTCGTTATGTCACATCAAATCTATCAGTACTGGGACCTGAACTGTCTGCACATCTCTGTGTAACCCACACCCTCTGCACCAGCTGAGCCAGCAAAGGATGGAACCAGCATCCAACCTTGCACAAGGATGTGGGATTTGCTGGGCAGAGGGAGGAGGGGGGAGGGAGGAGGGCATCTGCCTTGGAAGGTGGGGGTTGTATGTACCACTAATAAGTAGTTTGTACCCATCTGAGGGTGGGGTTGGAAAAAAAGAAGCATCTATTTCCTTTCTGCAGCAGACAGCTTTATCTCTGACTTGATTTCCAGGCAAATGGTAGGGGGATTCACTGACTCTGTTATTTCCACTTTGTTTCCCTTTCAGTTTGTCTTTCATCTGCTTCTCCGGCATTTTTCTTTGCTGGGATGCTCACAGACCCCTTGCCGGGCGCCAGCACATCGTCCCCACCCTCTGCAGCCCAGCTGCACACAGCAGCTCAGCTGCCACCCTCATCTCCCACCCCACTGAGAGAAATCAGGTTGTGCCAAGGATCTGGGCTTAGGCTTCCTGCAGGAGCTGTGCAGGACACAAGCTAAATGCAAAACTCAGTGCGGAGGAAAATGCTGATGGGTGTCAATTCTGGTTTCCTCCGTATCTCCACTTAGTGCAAATTTGAAGGTAGCTGAAGACATTTGATGAGGAAAATGTTTTCCGTTTATAAATCTGTGTCTACATCTACTAGGAATTATCTTCTGTAATGATGAGAGACACAGTTGTGCACTTGGGGCACAACAACCCTGTGCAGAGCTACAGACTGGGAGAAGCCTGGCTGGAAAACTGCCAGGAGGAGAGGGACCTGGGGGTGTTGGTTGACAGCCGACTGAACATGAGCCAGCAGTGTGCCCAGGTGGCCAAGAAGACCAATGGCATCCTGGCTTGGATCAGAAACGGTGTGACCAGCAGGGCGAGGGAGGTGATTCTCCCTCTGTACTCAGCACTGGTGAGGCCACTCCTTGAATCCTGTGTTCAGTTGTGGGCCCCTCAGCACAAGAGAGATGTTGAGGCTCTGGAGTGAGTCCAGAGAAGAGCCATGAAGCTGGTGAAGGGGCTGGAGAACAGACCTTATGAGGAATGGCTGAGAGAGCTGGGGTTGTTTATCCTGGAGAAGAGGAGGCTGAGAGGAGACCTCATTGCTCTCTACAAGTACCTGAAAGGAGGTTGTAGAGAGGAGGGAGCTGGCTTCTTCTCCCAAGTGACAGGGGACAGGACAAGAGGGAATGGCCTCAAGCTCTGCCAGGGGAGATTTAGGCTAGAGATTAGGAGGAAGTTTTTCACACAGAGGGTCATTGGGCATTGGAATAGGTTGCCTTGGGAGGTGGTTGATTCACCTTCTCTGGAAGTGTTTAAGGCACAGGTGGATGAGGTCTTGAGGGACATGGTTTAGTGTTTGATAGGAATGGTTGGACTCGATGATCCAATGAGTCTCTTCCAATCTGGTTGCTCTATGATTCTATGATTCTATGAATCTTACTCATCTATATCCCAAATTTTTCATTGCATTTTTCAGGAACCATGCAGATCCCAGAGAAAATAAGTTTTCTGGAAAAAATAGCTTCATTTATACTTTTTAAAAGCTATTTTACACACCCAGACTCACATTAAAACAAAAAAAAAAAACCCACAACAACCCATAGGGACATTTTTTACTCTTTGATATGTAATTACCATAATCTGAAAATAAACCAATAAAAGAAACATCTCAACTAATGATCTGCCATCACAAAGCCTTAATGGAGAAAATCATCCTGTCAGGTATTATTACATTAAAGCCATTTCTGAACTTAAGGAAAAAAAAAAAAATAGTGGGACAACGGTGTGGGTTTTAAAACACGTAGCATTAAAAATCTATAATTCTCTGAAGAAAAAGAATTCAATTTCCTTTCCTTTCCTCTCCTCTCCTTTCCTCTCCTCTCCTTTCCTCTCCTCTCCTCTCCTCTCCTCTCCTCTCCTCTCCTCTCCTCTCCTCTCCTCTCCTCTCCTCTCCTCTCCTCTCCTCTCCTCTCCTCTCCTCTCCTCTCCTCTCCTCTCCTCTCTCAGCTTTTCCAAACAAGAATTTGAGATCTTCTACTTCAAGTGCTATCGTGCAGAGCCAGAGCTGAAGAAGTCCTTTATCAAGAGCATTTACCACTTCTTAAAATACTCCCTCCCTTTAATTCTTATTTAGTCCTGTAAGGAAATAGGACAAGGCAGAGTGTTTACTGAGTCTGGTATGTGAGCTGCACACACAGCAGTATCTCCACTGGGCTGCTTTGATACTAACAGCAATAGATCTACAGGTCAATACGCATCTCTAACTTGTGGCACCCTGTTGCCAAACCAGTAAAACGTGCTCTGAGATGCTTTTATCTTAATTCATGTTTTAATGAGCCACCTAAATCAACTGGAGAAACCTAAACGTATTTTAGCCATGCAAAATTTTATTTGAAATACGGTGTAACTGATACCACTGTAAACCACATTGGTGCCATCTGTATTTAGGACAACCTGATGAAATTTTTAATCATAGAATCATAGAATCACCAGGTTGGAAGAGACCCACTGGATCATCAAGTCCAACCATTCCTATCAAACACTAAACCATGTCCCTCAGCGCTTTGTCCACCCGTCCCTTAAACACCTCCAGGGAAGGTGACTCAAACACCTCCCTGGGCAGCCTTTGCCAGTGCCAAATGACCCTTTCTATGAAAACCTTCTTCCTGATGTCCAGCCTAAATCTCCCCTGGTGGAGCTTGAGGCCATTCCCTCTTGTCCTGTCCCCTGTCACTTGGGAGAAGAGGCCAGCTCCCTCCTCTCTACAACCTCCTTTCAGGTAGTTGGAGAGAGCAATAAGGTCTCCCCTCAGCCTCCTCTTCTCCAGGATAAACACCCCCAGCTCTGTCAGACGCTCCTCTTCTTCTCCAGCCCCCTCACCAGCTTTGTGGCTCTTCTCTGGACTTGCTCCAGAGCCTCAAGGGGTATTTGAGTATTTTTTCATGCTACTAAGAAACCAAAAGGTGTTTCTCCTATATTGGATGGTCACCCGTGTCCTTTGCAGAGTTCCTCAGACATTTGATTTTCTCTAACCTTTGACGTATTTTGAGTTTTGCAGTTGTCTCGGGGCAGCCCTTGATATGTGGAACAAGACAAGGGGAGCTGGATCTTCACCATAGGCTAGGGTTTCTCTCAACTTGCCTGGCTCCTAAACTGAATTTCTGCAGTCCTACACCTAAGACATTTAAATCCATCGTGTGCAATATCTACATGAGCAGAGCTATTGAACTGGTTTTCTATGGTGTGTGTTGGTGGAAGATTTTGAGGAGGAAAGAAAGCATAGCTGGTACAGAGGAGGAGGTCATCATCTCTGACCTTTTTTTTCTCACTTTGCAAGCATATTCCACTGCTGTGTGAAAGCAAAGCCTCTCTCTGCCAGCACTGAGGGTGCGTGGGGGGACAAGTGACTCTCAGACAGATGGACATGTGTCACCCACAACCTCATGCACACGTAATGAAGAGTTTTTGTGAGAGCGCAATAAGCTTTAAGGACATTTTTTTATCTCCAACCTGGACCTGGTATCACTGAGGTTGTGTGAGATGCTGAATAAATACTGGTAGTCTAAATCAGGCATTGTTTTTCACCTGCTCTTACCCTGTGAGGACATGAGGGAGATCTGGCTGTGACAAACTCTTCCCAGTGCTCTGAGTTTTACATCAGTTCCCATAAAACCTCACTGTCTCTGTCCTTGGCAAACTGCAGGGTGCTTTCCCCTTGCTGGTATTTCAAAGCATGGGTGATATTTTCTCTTAAGTTGATAGTGTTAGGAGTATCTCAAGTAAGAAACTAGTTCTTATGATCACTTTACCAAGGATCTTTAGTGGTGACAACTTCCAAAGTCAGGTTACAAACCTCACTAGAAACTGATGGGCAGCTCTTTGCTAAAAACCTGGATCAGGACGCTCCCTGTCTGAGGCAGATGGACTCTAGGTCCTGGAAAGACAGATGGGGGCAAAAAATGGCCTTCCTTTCCCAGGATTCTCTCGATCAGCATCAGGTGAGCTCATCCCATACAGGATCTCGGGCACCACCGCCACTGATGCTGGGGATCCACAGCAGGGAATGCAGGGAGGAAGATGCTGCAGGAGAGGTGCCATGGGGAAGCCATCACCACAGAGCCCTTTGGCAAGGTAAGACAAGGATGGGTCAAAAAGAAACTCATGTAGTGGCTGGTCTTGCCAGCAAAGGACTTGTGGACATGTTCTGTAAAAACGTGGACTTCCTCAAATGTCATTACCTACTGAACATACACTTCTCTCCTTTGC